>CM071940.1:30073846-30441346 GCA_036784905.1 Acrossocheilus fasciatus | reverse complement strand
ATTGGCCAGCCAACAATGCCTGACCTGAAGCCCATATGGAATCTATGGGATATTGTCAAGAGAAAGATGATAAACAATGGATCCAACAATCCAGACGAGCTGAAGGCTCAATAATTCCTCAGCAGAGCCACAGGCTGATCGCTTCCATGCCACACCTCACTGATGCTGGAATTTGTGCTAAACGAGCCCCGACTAAGTATTGAGTACATAAATGAACATACTATAAAGAACTTGAACTTTTCTGTTTTGCAAATCCTTTTATTTTTTTTGGATCGATCTTAATATTCTAATATTTTGAGATACTGGATTTTTTACTTTCATGAGCTGTAAGCTCTAATCATCAAAATTAAACCAAAAAAACTTTTGAAATGTTTTACTTTTCATGTAATGAATCTAGAATCTATATTAAAGTTTCACTTTTTGAAATAAGTTACAAAAAAAGAGAACTTTTTCACGATATTCTAATTTTTTGAGATGCACCTGTGTCTGTGTGTGTGTGTGTGTGTATATATACACACACACACACACCAAATGAGAGAGCAAAAGATTTTTACTGGTTAGTAAAGTGTAATGATTGCCCTTCTGCGCCCAGTAGATGGTGTGTCTGACTGGAGCGCATCAGCTGACTGGAGGGATTAATCAGTACATGCTTTTGGATTTACATATTGAGATTGTTTTTCCATTGGCCATGGCTGTGACGTCCAAGTCAGTTAGCTCAGATTTAACACGTCTTGTCTGAGATGCCTGCAGTAACCCAGGAATTTCTGGCTATTGATTAGTATTAAACTCCACTGCTGCTTGATGAGGTTGGTAAAACACCTTCATCTGTGAGGAAAAAAAGAAGAAAAAAAGTCAGCTTCAGTAATTTAAACTTGTAAAAGCATCAAAAGTGTCAGTATTATTTCCTTGCGGTGAAGCGAACACCAACAGCCAAACAAAACAATGTTCAAAGCTCAGATTTAATTAAGATTTTTCAAAACACCTCCCATTCATGAGCACACATACAGAGAAAGCCAGCCTTTAAAGAGAAAAGCCCAGTGACTCACTCACTTTCTGTCTGTCTCTCTCTCTGAAGATATTTATAGATCTGCCCGCAGGGGCTGGAGTTCCTTATAGAACTACGAGAATCAAAAGCTGGAGGGTGAAGCTATAACAATTTTCCACACAAACTCCCCTGATCTGAACATATAGGCTAGGCATATTGCTTCTATATTTCTCAGAACATAATTGTTCTTCTTAAACTAGTGTCTACTTTAAAACTTGCTATCCAGTTAACAATATTTCTAGGAATGTTTTGCTAATGTATCCATTAAGTTTTGAAATCGTTACTTCTGAATGTTCAAAACAACCAGTCTTTTAAAATGTTTTAAAAAACGTTTCTTTCGTGGTTATACGAATGTTAAGGGAACGTTTTGTTCCTAACATAATGGGAATGTTAATTTCGAATGTTCTATAACAAGCAACAGTTTAAACAAAAAAAAAACATTAATGTCCAACTAAAACGTTTCAGAAAAACAGTTCCATAAATGTTTTTGTGATAACGCTTTGAGAACATTATTAAAGACCAGACAGCTTTGAACTAACCCTTAATATCACAGAATGTAATTTATGTTTCAAAAAGTTAGACGCACGTCAGACTAAACGATTTTAGGAAAAAAACGTTCAATGAACGATGTATTAATATTTTTGTGCTAACATTTTGAGAACATTCTATTAATTCTGTTCTATTAATGTTACCATGTTACATATGTCATCATTTAATCACCCTCAAGGTGTTCTCAAACCTATATGATTTTCATTCTTCTTTTGTTCGCAAAAAAAAAAAAAAAAGGTGTATTAAAGAATTTTTGGTAACCAACATTTGACGGTAGCCATTGACTTGCATAGTATGTCAAGTCAATGGCTACCGTTAAATGTTTTTATATTTCAAATTATATATACAGTATACCTAAGAAGAGATGATGCCAACCCTGGAAAAACATATAAAACTACCAAATTTTGCAACATATAATCATTGCAGTTAATAGTGTTCACCGTCTGTTTGATTACGTGTAATTGGAAATTAACTGCATGATTCTCACTGTACATTTCTGCTGTAGTCACCACTAATAACCTACTCCTAAATATAATGTAAAAACGTAATATTTTCTGTAAAGCTGCGTTGCAACGATTTGTATCGTGAAAAAATAAAAATAAATAAAAAATAAAATAAATATATATATATATAAGGGGTGTCAACGTTAACGCGTTAACGCATGCGATTAATCAAAAGAATTTTTTTAATGCAAACGAATCGTTTGATAAGGTTTGACCCCAACTTCTTGCCATCATCGCAGCGTGGAAGGTTATCTATCATTGTGTGATGAGGGTACAGCGAACCAGTGTTGCCAGGGTAATGGCACAAGTGGGCTATTTTGAAAAAACAGTCACGGGAAAAAATTATAGAGCCGTGGGTTGTGGTTTTTTGGGATACTTTTATAATGTACCGTGGCCACCCAAAGTGTATATAGACAAATAAAAATTCAAATAGATCCTTTTACTAATGTGTATTATACTTGGAATGTATCCCTGGCAACTTAAGAACGGAGAGACGGTAACGTCACGAACAACGTGTTTCAGCAGAGCAGCAGAAATATACATGACAACAGCCACTATAGATTATAAAAGATAATAAACACATGATTATGATATTTGTGTGTGATTTTCTTGAGAGGAATGTGTACATCTGAAATGCTAATTTGTGCAGCGATATAAAAGGCTATAAATACTATATTTAACTACAGTAAACGACCAAATTCCACATGTGATCGTAAAAGGAAGTTATTACAAACACTCGATGGTGGTTTGAAGTGAGCTCTGAGTAAAAGTGCACTGTTAATCTCATAAATTGTCTTATGAAGCATGATGCTAACGTTAGCTCTAATGCAGCTGCAGAACAGGTAGAAATTCTTCATAATGCATTTTGTCATAATACGTAATGTAAGGTCGCAAGAAATGTTTTGTTGTATTTATTTAGAAATACTTTTGATAATAGTTGGGTAAATGTATACTGGGATTGAAGCGATGTGGCTTGGTGCACGTTGTATTGCCAGTTTAAAGGCTGAATAAAAATAAAAGAATAATAAGGATTATGTCTCATACCTGGCCGAAGTGTGAAAGGTTCTGCTTCCTTAAACTAGTTTGTCATGCATTTCTTTTTCAACACATTTACAGGTAAATCCTAGTATTTTAAATTTGCGATTAATCATGATTAATCAGTCCATGACTGTGATTAACGCGATTAAATTTTTTAATTGATTGACAGCATATATACTTATATTTACACCTGATACAAAAACAATGGATACATAAGTGTAAAACTCAATTTGTGTAGTATGATTACCCTAAACTTACGTTTGAAGCATTCAAACAAACTTATTCACTAAAAAGATTCGGATGTCCTAGCACTACATACAAGAGATACATTAAAATCTTGCTAGTTTGAAAACAGCTAAACCTTCTCATTACTCAGAAATTTAGTTACAGTAAGTTAGTACCGTCTGCTACATACTTTAGTAAAAGCTACTGTTACTTTCATCACAACACAGGTTACCACAAAGTAAAATGACACAGTGATAAACTATTTCACATAACAGTTCTTTAATATAACTTTTCAAAAGTATTTTTAATATGAATATAAATGTAAAAATATAAATAACTACTATTTACATCACATAGTTTGACACAGAATACAGATTTTGGCATTTGTTGCCTCCAGCTTAAAGAGAAAAAGCATTCTGGAGAATGTAAGGATGGGCGAAAACATGCTCTCAGAACTAGAGAGGTAGATTTACTCTTTCTCATTCCATGATATGAAACAGTAGAACAGTGATTCATTCACGACTCACTCAGTCATAACACCTTTGCCACGTTTGACATTAAACAAGAACAAAACCGCATGGACAGTTCAGTACATTGGGGGTTTAGATGTGGATTTATGTACAGCAGAAGACTGCAAGGTGATAAACAAAGAAGCCAAGCACATATACGAGTCCAGTATGTCTGCGATTGTGCAGCCGTGACATTCCACTCACGGATTTTCAATGAAATTGCACAACTCTCTAAATGCGTTCACCCTCTATAAATCTCCCTCCTTCCAGCTCTCGTAAAAAGGGCTGAAGAAAATCTGAAATCTGGAGGAAATCAAGCGAACAACTACTTCCAGATACGCATGGAAACAATCTGTGTGGAAGGCCAAAAACTGGATTATAAAAGGATAAAAAAAAAATTAAAAAAAAACATTACATGTTTATGTGTTTATTTACCCTTGACTAACCTTTCAGATATCAAAACATAAACTGCACTGGACTTCTTTAAGTATTTTTGCAAAAATATCTAAAAATCCTTTACTTTCAATGATAAAGATTTATATATGTGTGTAGAAACTGCAAGATTTAAAGATGTGTTTTCAAAAAATAAGATGTAAAGATGTTATTTTATATATATATATATATATAATAACATCTTTATGCTTACAAGATATACATGTAAGAAATATAGAATAAACTTATTTCAAGATACGTTCTTTGCAAAGACATCTTTAAATCTCACGCAATTTGACTTTTTAAGGATGATTAGGTATTTTTCCTGAAAAAAATGAGGCAAAAAAAAAAACATTGCATTTCTTGTTTTGGGGGGAGCAGCACCATGTTTTCCTGATGACTCAGATCTGAACGTCTGATCTTGATTTGCTCATGTAAACAGCTATCTTGGATTACTGGCTTTCCATGATACAATCAGTTGCTCCATTAGAGTCGGTCACTGATATCCCGACTGAACTCATCTGGTCCCTTTTCCCACTCAAACGTCAACTTCACCCCAGATTCTAGTCTGCGTTGTTTATTAAGAGCATTGTGAACAGTGTTTAAAATGCAGTCTGAAACTCTAGATGCCCTCCCTTCGCTGCTTTTCATAGCACGCTGTGGAAAAACACAAGAAGGCAATCTGTTTCTGTAAAGGGACAAAAACCACATTCTGGCGTGAAGCAATTAAAAATGCTAAAGGAGGCACAGGCAGCTTTACAGCACGTACATCAGTCGACAAAAAGGCACTGTGTTTATCCATAGCCATGTGGTCAGATGTCACTGTTTGAAATCAATTCCACCTGGACATGCCCCAAGCGCAGGACTGCCATGTTGCATTCCATGCGCCCACGTTCACTCCAGAAACATGTTTTTAGTTACAAAAACCATAAACTCAAACTTACATCTATTTAATCACAAATGAGATCTTGTTAATATCTTAAAATGTTTCTCCCAGACAGCAATGAGATTAAATGAAGGTCAAATGAAGAAAAAGAGCCAGTAATTTCACACGTGTTTTCTCAAAATATGCAACCAAAAGTCCGAGATTGCAAAGAGAGAACAAATGTTTTCTTGCGAGAGCAAATTATTTCAGATATCCAGATTAGTTTTATAGCTCTATATGCTAGTTGAATTTTAAAAGTTGTCTGCATTTGTGTCCAATTTTTTTTTTTTTAGTAATTTTAGAAGAAACATCTGAGACAACTGAGAATGAAATCTCCTGAGCTATGAAAGAGCAATAAAATCTTCCTCAGGGCTCAAACAAGTCCAGTGAGGCGAGCATAGCACATTTGCTAACAGCTAAAAGCTTGAAAAACAGCCTTTTTCAAGTACTCAAGGTTGTTAATCCTGTCTCTTTTCATTCTCTCATGCACAAGGATTCTCAAATCCACTCCTCAACATGGTTGGAAACATCTCGATCGATAAGCTTTTAGCGAAAAGAAAAGGGTATTAACCTCTGAATTGGTATGGATTTTTGTCCGTCTTCGAATTTTAGTCTTCACACAGTTTTCTGAGTGTTAACAGGATTTATGAGACATCTGAAGGCTAAACTTTCCCAAAAAGGAAAATTCTGTCATCATTTCCTCACCCTCAAATTGGTACGACTTCCTTTCTGCTGTGGAACATAAAAGAAGATATTTTGAAAAATTTTCATGCACAGAACATCAAAGAGTTGTTTTGGACCCCACCGAGTTTCAAAATACATTATTTTGTCTTCCTCAGAAGAAAGTAAGTCATACAGACTTGGAACGACACAAGGATGACAGAAGTTTCATTTTTAGCTGACCTGTCCCTTTAATTCATTATCTGTTATCCACCCACTGTATCCATAACAGAACGTGCCAAATGCTTCCCAGATCAAGGCAGTGTAAATAAGCAGTATTCCCATTGTGAAAACGGATGTAAGCTCCAGCCTTTGTGGGCTCTGACCAGGTCAAAGTAACGACGTATTCATGTGTGTTGTTTTTGGGGGCGAGGAGGCCGTGCTAAAATAGCTGAGTTTGAGTTTTAAAACTGGCACTGGAAGAGGAAAAGAGAGATGGAGGGGTAAAACATAGCTACTGTACCATGCTAAGTCCTATCGCTTGCTGAAGGCACTGAAACAAGAACAAAACTTTACTGACCCATCCCCCCTCCATCCCCCCTCCCGTAACCAGTAATCCTGCTTATCTGTCAGACAGGAAATGAATTTTCTTTTCTGGCTGTCTCAGAACAAAAGGCCCTTCGGTTTGCTTGCCTTTCTCTGAACCGTGTCCGTTATAAAATTCCTTTGTGGTTTTTTTTCCAAATACCGACTATATGAGGTCCTTGAAGAGTCCTGGATTTGCCAGATAGAGTCACATACACTCACACATGCACACACACACACAATCCAATGCAAAACTCTTTCAACACGCTGTACACTGTAAAACTCCCCAAAAAATCAAACTCGAGTCTCTCCATTCTTCATATCAGATGCTGCACCCCTGTCCTAAATCATTAGCGGCTACGATTGACGGAGGGCTGACAGCGAAAGAGGCCGAGCAGGTGTCTTGTCTCTCTAGTCCATCCAGCACATATATTACGCACACACACAGGCAGACGGACACATTCTCGACCTCTCCAGCCCATGCTTTCTTCCTATCCTGATCCGCAGCTGCCGGTTCTAGCTAGCAGACGCAGGTTCAAGTTCCACTCCGTAAAAAAGCTTGCGCATTGCTACGGTGTCACCGGACGGGCGAATGACGTGCGACGGTGACGGAGGTGAACTCCTCTTTCGTCGCGGTGTCCGGTTGCCACCGCTGGCCCACTTCTTCGGCGTCACAGGAATGCAGGAGACTGACAGCGGCGTTGACGGCAGCAGAGGCTCCGCGAGAGGCTCGCGGCTAGTGTTAAGTGTCCTGTGTGTGTTTGTGTGTGTGTGTGTCCCTCTCCAGGCTTGTTTTGATACCAGACACCTGCTGAGCAACGGTAAACTGCATGTGTGACTCCGGTGAACCCTCATGCCAGCCTTGTGCTGCATTTTCCACGGGATTCTCAGAGAGGACCTGTCCTTCGCGACTTGTCCACCACGGATACCAGAGTCGACGGAGATCTTGGTCTATTATCCGCCACCGTTTTTTTTTTTTTGGGGGGGGGGGGGGTGCTCTCACAAGGGACACTGTTCGGAGCTGAAGGAACCTCCTTCCTTCTTTTTCCTGCGCTTCTTCTTATGGACCGACCAGCAAGTGGTCGCCATCAGTACCAGGACCAGCCCCACGATCAACAGGATCACAGAAACCACTTTGGTCTGCGGGAGATCGTTGTATGTATACGTCACCCCGGTTCCAGCCACTCCGATCACCAACGAGATGATCCCAAATGGAAAGATGCAGCGGTACCAAGACTTCTCCATCCCTCCCGTGGCTTGCGAGAGCCTCTCTAGGGACGACAGCACCTCTGGGACTTTGGGTGCTCCTTCTTGCGGCTGGCCTTCCAGGGTTGGGGCCGCTGTCGTCTGCGGTTGGCAAGTGAAGTGCCCCGGGGTGCATCCCATCTTGCGACTGGATGCTGGGAACACAACAATAAAGATGTGCTCAGTATGAGCGAGACGCTCTGGGAGGAAAGGCAATTTAGGGAAGGAAACGTAGAGATCCACTCACAATGTCTGTGGGTTTGTCAGTGCCACGGCTCTCTGTCTCTCCAGCCCACAGCAGCACGTTGAACACTCGAGCAGACAGAATGAGCACTGCTATATATGTAGCCAGAAGGAGGGGCGGAGTCGAGCTGCAGAGGGGGCAGCTCGGAGCTCCTGATTGGCTGCAGCTGCACTCTGACGTAAAATGCCATAGTATGAGGCTGGGCAGCGGAGCACAAACAGGAAGGAGGTGGGGGAGGAGGGGTGGAGTTAACCATTCAAGCACCGTTCACTAAAATCCACCCACTCCTTCTCTGTTCTCCTGCTTGTAAGAGAATGAGTGCATGCATCCAATAGAGGGGATGCCGGGATGGGAACTGAACTATTTTAGTGCTCATTAAATAAGGAGATTGCCAGATTATTTTATTCAGTAACGCAGCCCTGGGAGCATGTGGTGCAGCATTTATTCATTCAACCCGACAGCATGGCAAAACGCATGCCAGCAGATAACTGATGAATCCAGAGACTCCGCTCGCGCATGTGCCTGCTGCACACCCACGCACTTTTGGCCTCCCACGTCGCACTAACACAAAACATTGCCAAACGCTTGATAAGCGGGCTCTGAGCGGATGTCCATTTTTAATCCTATCGAGTCCTTTCCCCGTCACGGATTGTGCACTGGAGGAAAAATCAATTTGAAGGGGAGCGAGAGAGAGAGAGATCCTACTCGCTCACGGCAATGCCGATGTAATTTATCACTTGGTCTCGTCTATCACGTGAAATCATTTCTCCATTTACAGTGAGGGAGTATTGATAAACAATGAGGTGTGAGGATTTATGATTATTTCAATAGGTGATGACAACAAAGGGTGAACCACACAAGTCACACACTCCTCCTCGGGTAATTTTGAATTGGTTTTAAAAAAATCTATTTGCATTGTAAATGGCCCTAATACCACGTCCTAACAGAAGGCTTTCAAGGGGAACTAATGTGTCCGTCCAAACTAAGAGTAAAAATTAAGCACAACATGATAAAATCAGCCAATCACAGTGTACTTAAGCAGTATTTGGGATTCACTGTGGGTGCAAACCCTGCATGACTCTGCAGAAATCAAAACCAGGTGACTAGAAATTTTCGGGTTTGGACAGAAAGTCGGATTAACATGGAAATGTATCATGTTTCACTTTATCTCGCTGTGCCTGGTTAGTGTTCCTGTAACTCAAACTCGAACTAAGGTTGCGCAAAATTCCAAACTTGACCGAATTCTGAAACTGGCTCCCTTTCAGCTCATGAGTTGAATTTTAAGTGAATTAGATACAACACATTTTGAGATCTGAAATGAAATCTATCTATCTATCTGTCTATCTATCATGCTACTATCGATCTGTCTGTCTACCTATCTATCTATCTATCTATCTATCTATCTATCTATCTATCTTACAGTTAAATAATTTAAATTAATTTTAATTCTACTTCCTTACATTCAAATCTGAATTGGAGTTCTGCATCCTGTTTGCTACCCTCAAATCAAATGCAGGAGTTTATTTGGAATTTAGAATGCACAGAACGCACAACCCAGACAGATATGAGCAGCAGCACGCAAGGCATATATTGTGTATATTTCAGCTGTGCATCATATCTTCATCCATTTGCAATATAGTCTTTCACCTTATTGATTAAATAAGGCTTAAAGAATCAATCATTGATCACTATGTCTTTGTTAGTCAGACATTAATGCCGTCTGCTGTAGAAAACCCCATCCATTCTGCTCATGCCATCAATTAAAGACAACAAAGCCTGAAAAGACCATAACGACGGTTTATGAAAGCCTTCATCAAATTCACTTAAAATGAGATCAAGGAATAAGCAATGGATCCAAGCCTGTCCTCCACACAGCCAAATATTATGTCTAATAAGACTGACATTCATAATAAGTGGTCCCTGCTCGGTTTATCCCACTGGCCAAACGAGTGTGGTGAAACCAATTGAGGAAGCGTAAACACAGGGTTAACTGATGTCTGGTGACTCAACACTCGCTGATGTAGCCCCACGCCAGCACGGACATACTGTAGGGTGAAATCAAGACGTAGGAGAGAAAGAGAGAGACTGGGTGGGAAAGATGGTTAATAAAGAAAGGGGGTGGCGAATGAGTGAGACAAGCAGACAGAAATTGTGACCACTGAAGGACTGCATTCAGTACGTTTTTCTCCTGAGCTGTTCATTTACTACTCTGCTAGTACTGTTGGTTTATGTCGTAAGATGAAATCATCTGCTGAATGAATAACTGTAATTGTGCCGCAGGCAATTTCAGCTCAATAAGTTGTTTAAATGAATGGGAAACCCATTTATTTTAATATACTCACTGTCTCTTACGTTGCTAATGATAAGTCTGGAACAGTAATCAAAGACTTTCAGTCACATATTTAGCCTCCTTGTGCAGTTCCTCCACCTAAAAGTACAATTTTATACACTTTACAGTTTAATTAAGAAACTTATATGGTGAATAATTAATACCAGTTCACTAAAATAAAGCTTTACCTAACATTCAGTTGCTTGCTAGCTCCCATCCTAAGCAAACTGTTAATGCATTTCCTGTTTGTTTTTACAAATTGATTGATGGAAATCAACAGTGTGCAATCTACACATAAACTTCAGTTTGAAATTTACATAAATATTCCTCTAATAGCATATTTACAGGAGAGAAAATGTAGAAGTTATATAAATCGGATCTTAAAAATGTGCAGCTCAATTTGATCATCCATTTGCACTAAATACAAATAAAACTACAAAATCTGTATAATTTAGACACTTTACTGCTCAATTTGCAAAGTTATATAAAATACAGCATATATGTACTGCTAATATTTTTCTTGTGTATTTTTACAAAAGAACCATTTTCTTTCATAAATCAACAGTATGTAATCTATACGCAGACTTAAAGTTGAAAACAACTAAATATTCTTATAATAGCATCTTCTACAGGATTTGTCTCAAGATGTCCACAAGATCCAGGGAAGACGCATGAAAAGCACAAAAGCCCTTTGGACGTGTGCCAGTCTTTATTATGTCCGCCAGATTTGCAGATTCGTCTCCATGCGTGGACAGGGCAATTCAAGGATTACTATATGACTTCACTGTTCCTTTTTCTGTATGCTAGTGTTGTTTTTCCCAGGAAGGGTTGATGGTATTCCTGGGAAGCTTGGGATGAATGTTATTACTAAGGGAAAACTCTGTAAACCTGGAAATTCATGCTCTGACATTTCAATAGCTCACGCACAACCTTTTCCTTTTTTGACAACACTATTTATTTTCTCTTCATTATTATTCCTTCCTTTCTGAAAGCATTGTACGACGAGGAAGACCCCTGGGGCTCCACTGAATGAAGACCTGTGTGAATGAGGGAGCAGAAAATGTTTTATTGACACGGTTTGAGGAAAAACAGCAGACTGTCCCTTTAAAGCTGTTGGAAAGGTAAAGGTAAAGGTAAATGCAATGCACACAAACTGCTTTAAAGTCAAGAGCTGATAAGTCCTTCACTCTGCAATACGGGTTCCAGAGCTGAAAGTCATGCATTTGTAATACTTCTTGGCTCATATGCTGCAAATAATATTCTGCACAGTGCAGTCATTCTGTTAAATAGCAAAGAAAAATGAAAATTCTGTCATCAATTACTCACCATTATAACATTTCATATCCTTATGACTTTCTTTTTCCTGTGGAACACAGAAGAGGTCATGGTGAATGTCTGATCTTTTGTCAACAAAATAATGATGCAAAAAAGCACTATCGTTTCAATTGTATTGAATAAAACCTAAATATATATATATATATATATATATATATATATATAAATATATATATATATATATATATATATATATATATATATATATATATATATATATATATATATAAATGATCTGTTGTTTGTTTATTTTATGTTTTTCCAGGAGGTTGTGTCTTACATTATTAGATATTCCCTCCCATCTTGTGTTGGACAATCAAATAATTAAATATAAATATAAAAAGATGTTTCAAATAATCAGAGCATAACACAAAAGCAGTGAGGATCTCAAACAGGTTGACAGCATTTGAATAAATCAATTTACACTAAATACCACCAATGAAAATTAAATAAATAATCAACCTCTGATTTTTAAATCTGATGGATGTTTCAAAGTGCTTAACTCAGTGTTACATTATTTACAGTAATTGTATTAAATATTACAACATTATTTTGTATATCCCCATAGTAAAATAAAATGAAATAAAATCCTGTGCAGGTGACTTGTAGGGACTTAAATGAATTGTTGAAATGGTTAATTTAAATAAAATAATACAAATGCATTTAAGTATAATATTTAATATAAAAAGTGTATATATATATATATATATATATATAGACACACACACACACACACACACACACACACACACACACACACACACACACTTATATTATAAATCAGCAATCATAGAATTTATTCATCCCACAAAAGTAATGAGAATGTCAAACAGGTTGGATGCTTCTGAACAGGCCAATAAATCTAAAAAAAAAAATCAAAACAGAACAGAAAATTATATATGACTATTATTTTTTTGGAAAACAGCTTGTTATCAGTGACTCAAACTAGGCCTCATTTACTTTCATAATGTGTACAATGTAAAAAGAGCAGGAAGTTCTGCCTCACATTTCCTTTAGTGTTCTGTGGAAGAATGAAAGTTGGTGTGTAGATGATGACAGTCTGAGTGAACTTAAACCGCAATGGCTTTGTTCCAAATCCAAACTCTTAAAAGAGTCTACACAGGCAGCATCCCAAATGATATGTAACCTCAAAAATAACTAATTTGGAACACTACCATAAAAGCCAGATGCATCAAATATGATACTTAAAAACACATGCAAACTTTCTGTAAATATATTTCTAAAGTTTCAATTTGACCGCAAAGACCCGCCCCGCCTTAGTTACTGTTGCTATGTCGAATTCCAAACTACTTTTTGCACCCTTGAAGTGCACTTCGGGAAGGGGACGCATTAGTAGGGACGTTCCAAATGAAATTGAACAACTGAACCCCTTCACCAAGGGCCCTTCCAGAAGTCCTTTAGTGAAGGGAGCATGTGACGGTCACTTCATGGAAGTGATTTCCCTTTGAGATCATGTGATCTTCAGTTAGGAGATCGTGAGATGCATTTTAGGGTTGATTTCGACTTCACATACAAACAAAGTAGAATTTAAGGCTACTTAAATTTGTCTTTATTTTAATGTAATTCAAAATATTTTTCGTTAGTGATAGAAATATGACTTAAAATGTTAGTAAAAGCAAGTTTAGCTTGAAAAAATGTAAAAGTAATGAGACACAATCAGATAATATTTGAAAAAAATAATAAGAAGAAATATTTGCAACAACTGTTGAAATTGCCGAATGCTGCATGCACATGCAGTGGTGTCAAGTTAACATTTGGTCCGTCATTCCCTTCGCCAAGGGAGTTCCAGATGCTTATACGAGATAGTAATACCCTACACCCTTCAAAGAACACACTTCAAGGGTTCTGCCCTTCAAAGGGAGTAGGGCAATGGATGCTCACTTCTGTTTGGAATTCGCCCCTCATATTCTCACGAAGTAAAAATTATATCGCGGAGCTGACAGACAAGACAGAGCAGGTTACTTCTGGTATGAAACAAAGTCTCAGCTTTCAAATGTTGTCATTTTTTAAGAAATTCAAACGATAAATACCGTTTTGTGTCTCTGTAAATGTGTCGTGACCAGATCGCTGTATTGCTTCAGTTCAAGCGACATGTGAACCGATTGTCTTTTCATAATTACTTAAAGCATGAAATAAACATGAATGAACATCAGATGGTATTTTATTTCAAATGAAAGACGTCAATACAAACAATTTTTCAAGTTTAAGTCCAACGAAGTTAATCTACTCTCCTGTCTGATCTGTTTATCAGACAATATGGCAGACTCGGCATTATGATTGGTCAGATCACCTGTCAATCAAACTCCCTGCGAAGAGTCAAATGAAGTTTTCCAAAGAAAATTAAACATTTCTAACAATAATAATTAAAACTTTTCAACATTTGTCAACCATCGATATTGTCTTTAACATTTAGGTTCTTTTTTTTCTTTTATATGTCTCAAATTTAAATTTTTATTGTACGTGAGTGTATTTATATCTATTTAAATATGTATGTGTGTGCATGGATGGATGTGTATGCATACATCTTTATTATTTTATGGTACAGTATTCTTGATATACAATATACTTGATTGTTTTGAATATTTGTTTTTATTTTTCTGTGTTTACTTGCAATTTTATCTTTGAAGTAAATAAACTTCAAACGTCTTGTTAACAGAGCTCATCGCAGTGCATTCTGGGATACACGTACAGACCACATCTTAAAACGCTGCCTATGGAGGGAGCGCACTAGCACTAGGATCGAAGTGAGCGTGTCCTGGTTGAACTCGCTCAGACAGACACCCAATGCACTCATCTGTTGTTTTTTACTTTTTCCCATCAGTCCGTTGAACGTGTTCCCGGGTGAGTCAGTGACATCAGCGTGGAGTGGGCGGGGGCTGGAGGAGGACGCCCACCCACGGCCCGCTGTGTGAACCCCTGCGCCACCTGTCTCCCAGTCTGGAACAGCTTGTGCCTCCTGTCTGTGGGCTACCGTCCCTGTACGGGCCCCGTGGAGCCTCTCCATCGCTCGTTTTCACACACTCTGCTTGAATCTGACATAAATAAACATTTTTAGCACTCTAAAATAAGGCTTAGAACATAAATCGACATCCCGAGTATGCATACCTCACTGCTGGCGATCCTGGAGCGCTACACGTGGTGGGTTGCACGCAAAACGACCGTCCGCTCATCAGTTTGCCTTTCCAGTTATCTATCGATTGGTCTCTGCAAGTTGGCGGTGGCGGCCATGACAGCTTTGTGCTCCTCGGCCTGTGTGAAAACCATGTGGGACTCTAAAGGCGAGATGAAATCAATGAGAAGTACCTCCTTTGTTCTCCACTTGTGGTGATTCAGAGGTTTGAACAGTCAGAGATGAACTACCGACCATCCCAACCACACAAACCAATGGCATTTTACATAGTCAACATATCAGGTGGAAAAGTAATACTCACTGTGACTAATGCAGCTCGTCTGACATAATTTCAAACTTTGATAGTCATGCTCTCATCACAGGTTTTAGAGAGCATTTGGCTTTTTTTTTTTTTTTGCCTAATTTTAGTTAACTTCATAATCGCTTTGTTTAGAAGAGCAGCTGTTTTTGCTTTATCTGACTGAGTTTGTAATCTTAAAAACTCTTGGTTGGTATATAACATCAGTCTGAAATTAAATCAGTCTTACATTTAGGGTTCCCACATGTTTTTAGACTTAATGAATGTTCATGATTTTTTATATAAATATTTACATACATGTGTGTATATATATATAAAGCAATTTTAGTTTGAATTTCAAGCCATTTTGGAGCCAACCTTAACTAGAACAATTTATATTTACTACATAAATTTCCATGACTTCTCTATTTAAAAAAAAAAAAAAATCCACAACTTTTCATGAAATTACAACTGGAGGAATTTTTTTTTTTTTTTTCTGTGAATGTGGAAACCCATATCCATAATTAATGTGGATTACAAATATTACATTTTATGCTGATTTTGAGTTATACAAAGATGGCTTGAATTATCAAAAAAAAAAAAAAATCATAATAAATTTGGTAAAAATTGGACAAATGGTCCAGGTGGAGTTTGAAAGAGTAGGTTTTTGTCTCAAAACTCAGAGTAAAATAAACATGGAATCGGATTCTTACTAAAAAATAGAAAAAAATAATACAAATAAAATCAAATAAACACATGGAATATGATTCTTACAAACAGTATTAAAATAAAAAATATAATTAAAAAAAACATGGAATCTGGTTCTTTGAAACAATACTAAAATTAAATAAAATCTATATAATAAATATAAAATAAATGGAATATGATTCTTAGAAACAATACTAAAATAAAAAATAAAATAAACATGTAATATGATTCTTAGAAATGATGCTAAAATAAAAGAGATCATATTAAAACAGATTTTTAAAAACATGTTTCAGTCTGATTGGTCAGATCAGATTTCAAGTAGTTTTTCTTGTTGTTTGAATTTCCAACATTATACACAAGGAGCAGTAATAGGATTGATTATGTTCTGAATGGTGAATGAAGAAATGATTTCAGTCACGTCATATAACAGCACCGCTGCAAGATGTCTTGATGGACGCGATCAAGAGCAAAATTTGTCTGTCCAGAATGACAGCTACTCTCATAGTCACTATGGTAACTGTTGGAGAGTCTAGACACCAGATATTGACTACAATCTGTCTGAGGCGACAGATGCAGTTTCATTCCTGTTCAGGCAGTCCTAAAGATTAGATCTGATTGTTACATTCAACTCATTTGCATTTCCTACTTGGGAAAAAAGTGCAGTGGAGCAACTCAGTTTCATTATTAAACCTTTTACTCTTCCAAAACATTGGTAATTGCTTGATGACAAAAAAACAAAAACAAAATAAAACAATTCTGAGTTCATATCTCACAATTCAGACTTTTCCCCCTCATAATTGCGAGTTTACATCTCACAATTCTTTTTTTTTAAACTTGAATAACACACATTTTTGTACGTACAATGTGGCTCCAGAGTGTTTAGATGTTCATTATACGTAATTGCATTGGTGTAAACACAACTTTTGCTTGTTTTTATAAACTAAGGGACGAGTCTAAATGACTTTCTGTCCTAACAGACGTCATGCCGCAGATTCAGACCTTCCTCCCTCGCAATTCAGAGTTTACATCTAGCAATGATTTATTTTCTGCCATGGAATAAAAAAATTAAAAAAGGTAACTTCAACTTTTTAGCTCACAATTGTGACTTTTTTTTTCTCTCAGAATTGCACAGTTCTGCATTTTTTTCTTGCAATTTTGAGGAAAAAAATCTCTCTTTCTTTCTTTCCTGTGGTGGAAACAACCTTCCATAAGTACCATAATGAAGTTTTAAAGAAGAACGACTGAAGCATTATTTTCTTTTAAAACATACTCCAACGATCTTATTGCTCAAATAAGTATTAATTAATTCCTTCTGTAAAAAGTTTTTTTTTTTTTGGAAAAACATGGGACCGAAGTTAAGCTCAAAGGACACATTTAAGTGAATTGGGCAAGTCAAGGCACTGAGAAACATTAAAATATACACAGGTTCAGAATTATTGCAACAAAACATACTTAACTTATTGAAAAATACTAATATCTGTGCAAAGTTACATGCAATTATTAAATTCCTTTCCTGACCATGTGACATTATAACTTTCACATTATGCAATATGTACACCATAAAAGACTGTGGAGACCAAAACTCAATTTTATGTTGACTTTCTGCATTTAAAATGTTCAGTTGGCTTGATTAAATTATATCAACTGAATGTCTTTTAATACAGACCTTAGTCAGGTTAGGATAGACTTCATGTAATATTCACAACCCACAACTTTCAAAACTGTTTTTTTCTTTAAGGAAAGACATTTCATCAACTGAACAATCGTTATGTTGTTAAACAACAGAACAGTCCACTGAACACACTGTACTTCTATCCCTCACGGCCTCATTTACATGCCTGTCAAAAATGAAATATGGTGCTACGCTGACTAAAGTCTGTACTTGAACCAGCAGCAGCAAAATTTTCATTGCAACAATCCACATAAAACATTTGGAGTTTCGGCCTCCAAATCTTGTACAGTGTACAAGGTTACCAGACTAGACTGTTTCGCAAATCTAAACACAGGAACTGCGTCAGTGACACCTTCAACTCCAGATTCACCCCTAAAAGCATGATTTAGACACTTAACACACATTTTTGTATGTACGACGTGGCTCCAGAGTGTTTAGATGTTCATTATACGTAATTGCATTGGTGTAAACACAACTTTTGCTTGTTTTCAAACAAAACTGAGGGACGAGTCTAAATGACTAAATGTCCTAACAGACGTCATGCCACACATGCTGTCAATAGCGGCTCTGGAAGACATTCAGGACAGCATTAACAACACATCACCCTCTGCTGGCACAAACACCACACCACAGGCTTCAGCAGGACACATGCTACTCGTATTCAAAATATGACAGTGGTTTGGCGCATTGAGTAATGAATTCAAACAGGAAGAACTCATCAGAGAGCCAAATAATATATGCGGGATGGAGGAGCGTGACACGAAATGAAATCCTGACTCACGGATCACGAGAGACGTCAGCTGGAAGCTTTATTTGAGTTTCTTAGCAGCAACTGCACTCTCCAGTCACGTGATCGATGTAGCCAAATACACACGCAGAACACGCTTACAGTTTTTCGCAGGAGAAGAGTTCTGGAACGGCTTTGTGTCAGTTCGCAGGAAAACTTCCCTGCTGTTCTTCAGGGAATTCAGTCCACTAACCCTGAAATACAGTCTTGTTTTTTGCTCAGTCTGACTCGGAATCTAAAACCAGAGATGGGAACTGAACCCCTCCCTCCGCCAGCAGCGAGTACAAGCCACGCAGAACCACGGCACTGGGTCCAGCGGATCCCGGACCAGAGCTCCAGTAAGACGCAAGGCTATCAGACATCGCCTAAAAACAAAAACATGGCAACATTTTATTACTGTTCTGCAGTGTGCCTAAATAGCATACAGTGTTATTAAACTAAGAATGAAACTGAAACCATAAACCATGAAATAAAATAAACATGGACTGAAATAAAGTAAAATATATAACAAAAAAAAGGATTTTATTTCAACAAGCAGCTTAGGTAACATTTGTCATTTTAATTTAGTTTAAAAACATTAAAAACGTGATGCACTAAAACTATTAAAACTAAAACTGAAGTAAAAATGTGTGTTAAATGTGTGTATAATAATTATTGTGTATGTATGTATGCAATTAAGGTAATTAAGTAAGAAGATTCTTCTGATCACCAAGGCTGCATTTCTTTGATCAAAGATGCAGTAAAAACAGTACAATTGTGAAATATTGTTACAATTTCAAATAATTGTTTTCTGTTTGAATACATTTTAAAATGTAATTTATTCCTGTGATCAGAGTTGAGATTTCAGCATCATTACTCCAGTCTTCAGTGTCACATGATCCTTCAAATGGACCATTGACACTCTATCTACAATCTCAATTAGGAGTGTCAATGGCCCATTTGAGAGATAGGTGGCAGTAATGCACTTATAAGTCTGCGATTCACCGTAAAGCAAGAAGACGACGACCGGCTGATGTGAACACTCTGAGGACAGTTGGACAGTGCGGTGCATCAGAGGTAAAAAACAATATAAATACTGTTCAGTTTCTTGCACAGACCGATTGTTTCGTGTCTTTAGACCTCAATGTATCGTCACGAGCCGCACGGTTTAATTTAGCTTTGTCTGTGTATGTTTTTTTTTCACTCAAAGCCATGAGTACCATTGACTGCCATTATATGACTGACAGACTGCAACGATTTGTGTTAAAAATATTAGTTTGTGTTCTACTAAAGAAACAAAGTCACCTACATCTTAGATGCCCTGGGGGTATGCAGATAAACATCAAATTTTCATTTTTGGGTGAACCATCCCTTTAAATTCCATCCAAAATAAGGTATCTTACAGCAGAATAATTTTATGACTGCTGTCTAGCTAGTCAGCTCACTAGGGTTTAAAACAGAAGCTGATGAATATAAAACAAGAAGAAAAAGCTACTTCCTGAATATAAGAAAGAAAGACAAAGTATATTAAACCTGTTGAAGACGAACAGCCTGCTGAAGTTGTTCTACTCTGAGCCTTTGGCTTTCCAACTCTCTCAGTTCAGCCTCACTGCTGTACGACAGGATGGGCGGCAGGCAGGAACAGGCCGGGTCGCCCCATTCACCTCTCCTCCGGACGGGACACAAAGCTCCAGAGATCCTCATATCCCACCTCTCCCAGTCTGAGAAACACAGGGAAGATTTGCATTAGAACTACATCCAGTTTATCAACCCGTATGATCCAGATCAAGCTGTATGAACCGCACAGTGAACCAAATTCACAACTAAACTGCAAGATTTTAAAATATTAGATTAATATATTTTAGAATATTTTAACATATTAGAACTTATTTTAGAACATTTTTATGTATTATAAATGATCTTCTTAATAATACTTTAATAATACCAAATGCCAAGAATAAGGCATAACACAGAAAATCAGCAAGCATCTGAAATACATTAATTGCTTTCTGAAGAAGGATGAACGTGGGAACTCTATTATATTGATCCCTCCGTGTCGGGGAATTTCTTTGGGTTTGTGGAGGATGAAGTTTCAAAATGAAGAACCATGTGAGAGGCTTTGAGATTTTATCCGTTAAATCCTAAGAGAACACTTCAAAATAAATTAGAAAAAATTTAACCATTAACAACACTGAGAAAGGGATGGGAATTATGTCTTCTTGGAGAAATGGACGGTGTGTCCTCTTGTAGAAATCATGAATGAATTTGTGATACTGGGCACAGAGCAGACACAACTGGTCGTGTTTAATGGAGAGTGAACAGATTACAGGCTACTGACACCACATTAGACCCAAAATAGCCTGAAGATGAAGGGTGTGATGTGTGTCATTGCAGTAGACTGAGCTTGTGATCACTACAAGACCGGGGCTAGTTGTCACAAAAAATGGTTTTGTGTGTTGGTGTTCTTAAATTAAAACATTCAGTTTAAGTAAAATTGCAATTATCTGTTGATTCAGACAAGAATCCACTATATAACAAAGGCAGATTTGAACTGAAAGGTTTACTTGTGTTAATTGTGACAAAAGGATTTTTCATAAATGTCAGGTTGGGACAAGCTGATACATGTATTAAATAAAACGATAATTTAATGAATAATAATATTAAAATAAAATGTAAAATATCATTAAAGGAACACTCCACTTTTTTTGGAAATAGGCTCATTCTCCAACTCCCCCAGAGTTAATAAGTTGAGTTTTACCGTTTTTGAATCCATTCAGCCGATCTCCGGGTCTGGCGATAGCACTTTTAGCATAGCTTAGCATAGATCATTGAATCCTATTAGACCAGTAGCATCGCGTTCAAAAATGACCAAAGAGTTTCGATAGTTTTCCTGTTTAAAACTTGACTCTTCTGTAGTTATATCGTGTACTAAGACCGGTGGGAACTGAAAAGTTGCGATTTTCTAGTCTGATTTGGCTAGGAACTATACTCTCATTCCGGCGTAATAATCAAGGAACTTTGCTGCCGTAACATGGCCGCGGCAGGCGCAATGATATTACGCAGCGCCTGAAAGTAGTCCCCAGCTATATTATAACTAGTTAACTAGCTGGTCTAATAGGATTCAATGATCTATGCAAAGCTATGCTAAAAGTGCTATCGCCAGATCCGGAGATCGGCTGAATGGATTCAAAAACGGTAAAACTCAACTTATTAACTCTGGGGGAGTTGGAGAATGAGCCTATTTCCAAAAAAAGTGGAGTGTTCCTTTAAATTATGATTTAATATATTATCATCTTAATTTATATAAATATTATAAATAAATAAAATTACATTCTATAAATTAAAATGTATTAATTACAGTTTCTGCTGGTAAAAAAAAAATGGTTTAACATTTCATAGTATTTCATATTGTTTTGTGCTTTATAATTGTTTCACATGTAAATATAGCTGAGAAGCTAGTAAATAACCTATAAATGTGACAACTTACCTGATATTACATAATCTGCTATCGAGGAATGTTGTCACAAAAGGTCAATATGTGTTTAAAAAATCTTTAACACACTATTTTTTAATTGACCTGCACACTGAAAAGGTTTGAATAGTTTTGTAAATTTGCAATATTCATTAAGCAAGTGACTAACAAATGAATAGCATCACAAGCAAGGAACCCTGACATGAAAATGACGTCAAATGGTTTGTGCAGCTGGAGATTCTGAAGTACCTTTCTTCCGATGATCAGCACACACAATAAGTTCTGTCGTCATCCTCCCCAAACCCTCCAGCATCTGCAAGGACTCATATTCTCTCTCACGCAAGGTCCCTGTGACACACACACACACACACACACACACACACACACACACACACACACACACACACACACATATATATCTTGGTCTCTATCTACTCTAAATGAGCTTTCTGATTCTGAAACGTCCTGTGACTCAGATGAATAACGGCTGGATGACAGTGTTATCCTTGGAAGGATCCTTATTGTCCAGTTGCTCATTTCTCAGCCCCACACTTCCACCCACACACTTCTGTCTTCCTGCAGCCCTCCATCTTTCTGCCCCAGGCGCAGGTACCTGAATCTGAGTCCTTCTGGGCCTGTAGCTCTGCGTTGAAGCAGTGCGTCAGGTCAAGACAGCGCTGTGTAAGCACGTCCAGCTCTGTTATGATATCAGCAGGACATACAGAAGGCAATTCGGACGGGAACTGATACAGCAGCAGCTCAGGAACATACAACAACAAAATACTACTACAAGATTTTAGTCAGATGTCATGTTTAAAGGAACAGTCCACCCAGAAATGGAAATTTACTCTCCCTCAAGCTATCTAAGATATAGATGAGTTTGCTTTTTCCTCAGAACAGATTTGGATAAATGTAACATTTCATCACTTGTTCACCAACGGATCCTCTGCAGTGAATGGGTGCCGTCAGAATGAGAGTCCAAACAGCTGATAAAAACACCACAATAATCCACACCACTTCAGTTCATCAGTTAATGTCTTGTGACGTGAAAAGCTGCATGTTTGAAAGGATTTGTTTCTTACAAACACACTTTTTTTTTCACTTCAAAATACACAAACTGATGGACTGGAGTGGTGTGGACTACTTGTGTATTATTGTGGTGTTTTTATCAGCTGTTTGGACTCTCATTCTGACGGCACCCATTCACTGCAGAGGATCCATTGATGAACAACTGATGTAATGATACATTTCTCCAAATGTGTTCTGTGGAAGAAACAAACTCATCTACTCATCATCTTGGATGGCCCGAGGGTCCACATCAACAGGAGTAATGGTGATTGCACGGATACACTGATCATGTCTTGAGGTGATACTGATCAAACGCAACAGGACATTAAGCAACAGTATTGATCTGAAAAGGATACAGTGTCTCGCAGTCTCTCTGTGAATTTGGTTCTCTCTGGTACTGGCTTTGATTGCTGGGTTAACACTTTCTTCCACAATCTGAAAGAAAATGCTTTTTTTTTTCTCACAACAATAAGTGTAATTCATTGTTCTACATACATTTATATATTATAAGAAGATTTACCTGCTTTACATCTTCATAACAAGACTAAAAATACTGATGTTTCACAGACAAGGTGAGCAAGTGATTTTTATTACACTAGTTTCATGCTAAAATGTATGTCCTGTGACTTTAATTTCAAAACAGTATTTTAAGGTTTGCATTGTTTCATTTAGATCCATTGTTAGTGCCTTATTGTGACATGATTTTAAAGTATGAATGACTTACTAAGTAATGTTATGCCTCAAACGTTACTGAAAGTGCCCAGCTTGCAGTGAACCCACAATATTCCTTTCATTTTTAAAGACAATTTCAGACTGACCGCTTCTGTTTTGTTCTCTGTGCTCGCCAAGCTGGTAACAAATGAGATGGTATCCTACAACAACAACAACAAAGAAAAGCCATAAAAGCTACATTTGAAAATATTTCATATTTATACAACACATATACCATACCATTCAAAAATTTGTGGATGGTAGATTTCTGCATTTTTAAAAAAAAATAATTTATTTTATTTGATCAAAAATTTAGTAAAAACAGTAATATTGTATAATTTTATTGCAATTTAAAATAACTTTTCTATTTAATTATATGTTAAAATGTAATTTATTCCTGTGACCAAAGCTGGATTTTCAGCATCATTACTCCATCCTTGTTACGTATTATTATCAATGTTGAAAACAGGATTCTTTGATGAATAGAAACAATATTTATTTAAAATATCAATCTTATATAACATTATAAATGTCTTTACTGTCACTTTTGATCAATTTAATGCATTCTTGCTGAATAAAAGCATTGATATCTTTTGAAAATATAGTGTACGCATTAAAGAACAATTTCATGTTTGCACACAACAAAGATGACTATCTGATCATATTCATACCATTGCTCCTTAGACTGCACACTTCCTGTTGTGACTTTCCCATCTTTACCAGATGCTGATACTTCTTGGCAGAAGACAGATGGGGAATTATCTTCAGATGACTCTTTAGAGTTTATGGCTTTGACGCACATCTTCTGCTGGGATCGTGTGGAAGAGATCTTCGCTGAAGCGCTCTTTGGGACTGACGGCCTTCCACTGAACACCGGATGAGCAGTCGGTCCCTTCAGGACCAGAACTGGCTGCGTCCAGGGGGCCCCATGGGTCACATTCCCTCCGACCCGTCTGTGATAAATGGGTTTTTTGTACGTCTCAGAGAGAGGGACAGATTTCACCAGCTTTCTTTTATCTTCCTCTTTAGCAGTATAATTAATGGGTGCTTTATTTTTTCTCTCATTAGGATGTTTACTGTCAGGGTGAAGTTCTTTATGAGCCTCAGATGTGCTGCGGATTTTTAGTGCTTTTTTTAAAACCTGCTCCAACAATTCAATTTCTTGTTTTTCTTGAGGCAGAATATCTGCTTTAGAAGGCAGAAACAAAGATCGATTGTGTAATTTATGATGTGGGATGATATGAGAAATACATTTAAATAGATAAATGATTTTCCTCTAACCGTCTTTAGTGCCGATGGCTGCTGCAGTTTCCAGCTCAGTGGTTTCTGTCACACAGGTTCTCCTGCAAAAATATGGCGTAAATTAAGCTTTTCTAAATAATCTTTTTACAACACAAGAACATTATAACAATAAGATAACCGTTTAGATCACCGCACATTGAGCGTAAAATCTCCTTGCACTTTCGGATGTTTTCAGTGAGTCTTGATTCTTCAGCTTTGCACATCTTGACAGCTTCATCGACAGCATGAAGAAGAGACATGCTCAATATCTGGGAAAAATACACAATGAACAAGATTTTAGGTAAACCTGTTTATGAATGTTTGGAATATTTATACATGCTTTTTTACCATATTAATCACCTTTTAGCTTTTATTGTAATTTATTTAAACTGTCACATATACACTGCCGTTCAAAATTTTGGGATCTGTAAGATTTTTAATGTTTTTTAATGGAGTCTCTTATGCTCATCAAGGCTGTATTTATTTAATCAAAAATACAGAAAAAACAGTAATATTGTGAAATATTATTACAATTCCTAATATTGGTTTTCTCTTTTAATATACTTTAAAATATAATTTATTCCTGTGATGCAAAGCTGAATTTACAGCATCATTACTCCAGTCTTCAGTGTCACATGATGACACTGAAAAAAATGAATAAAAGAAAAATGTACTGACCCCAAACTTTTGAATAGTAGTGTATACTGTAACACAGGATATCTATTTTGAATAAATGCTGTTCTTTTTCATTTTTTATTCATAAAAGAATCCTGAAAAAAGTATCACAGGTTCCAAAAAAATAAATAAATAAATAAAAAAATATGAAGCATCACAACTGTTTCCAACATTTGATAATAAATCAGCAAATTAGAATGATTTCTGAAGGATCATGTGACATACTGGAGAAATTATGCTGAATATTCAGCTTTGCTTCACATGAATAAATTATATATTACAGTATATTAAAACAGAAACTGTTAATTTAAATTGCAATAATATTTCACAAAATTACAGGGTTTTTTCAGTATTTTTAATCAAATAAATACAGCCTTGATTAACAAGAAACTTCGTTAAAACACATTAAAAATCTTACTGATCCCAAACTTTTGAATGATAGTGTACATGCAGATGGTTTTGAAGCACAAATGACACGACGTTCAGTTAGAAATCCACTAAAGCGAACTAAAGAGTGCGTGCTAAAGTACAGTAGGTCTACATTCAGTCAGTATAACGTTACATTTATGAAGATTCAAGACTCTTATCATGGAGTGATTCAAGTTACCCGCCAGGAAGCGGACGTTAGCGTCTAAAAACACAGCTTTCACTTTCCTTTATCCATCCTTTATGCACCTCCAGCTCGTTGAGGGATTTAAATGAATCGTATGTAACTCAGACTGTCAAAACAATATCTGACAAACGGAAAAGTTCCGTCAAACTTCAAGCATCAAACTTCCGTGCGCTCCATGTTGCTCACAGCTCGACTTCTCACGACGCCAACTCCTCGCGAGATTGACACACCGCGTCGTTTCTATGGAAACAAGCGAGAGCTGAGCAACAGTTGTTTAGCGTTGAGGAGAAAGTCGTTTAGTTTCTCAACATGGAGCATCACAGAGAGTTTGGGAGAGCTGTGCCGGTGCAGATCAGTGTTCTGTCGGGAAATCATTTGGTAAGAAGTCACTAAAATCATTAGAAATGTTACAATTAATCATTCAAATAAAGTAACTATCGAATAATGGTAAGCTTAACCGGGGCTAGTAGTCACACGAGGAACGGCTAAGTTATATAAATGAGTTGCTATATGGTTTAAAAAGTTAAAAACTGTCTTCTTGAATTTGAGAAGAATCTGACTTTCAAAAGTAATCCTACCATGAGAAATAATATTTACTGAAGTGAACAGTGTGACAACTTGCCCCGGTCTCCACTACAACTGTTGCTGCAACAAAACTGTAGTAATATAATAAAATCTAGTTTAATAATATATATATATATAAACAACCTTAGCAATAGCCACCACTGACTTGAAAAAAATAAATGTATAAATATTCAAAACAATAGAGAGATTGTAAAAGCCTTTTGCACTGTTTGAATGTGAATATTAATTTATTGTTATGATGTTACAGTAGTAAGAATAGCTGTAGTAGTGTGGCATTTTCACTCTAGTACTATTATAAAATCTTTGCTGTTGTGTGTTTTGGTATTGTAAGTCAATTTTTACCCTCGTTTGTGATTATTTCAGAGGGGCAGTAGGACTGATTCGTGTCTCAGTTTTGTTCGGGTGGAGTTTAATGGATGTGTGCTGGGAGACTCACAAAAACTGGACGTTCCTGTGGACAAAGATGTGGTTTACAACTTCACCTGTAGTTTTGAGTGCTCAGAAGTAGCACATACACTGGATGATGTGGCACATAAACCTGTCATATGTGAGTATTCAACACGAGTATTTTTGTCTCGTTTTCTGGTACAAATATCTAAAAATTCTTAAACCAAGCTACATTTACTTGAGGGGCTAAATGGGGCAAAAAATGATCAGAATGAAGTGTTTTTTTTTTCTTGTTTTAAACATTCAGTAAACTCACTTTTGATGTTTGTTTGTTTTTTTTCAGACAATTTTTTAAGACTTTTTAAGAGATTTTATAAAAGTCATTTTGCTTCTTAAGCAAACGCATCCTGGATTAAGAATTTTTAGATATTTGTAATGGAAAATATATCCAAATTACAAAAATAAGAAAACATTTTGTGCAGTGTAAATTTAGCTACAAATTAAATGATAAATATATTCCATTTATCCATCCATCCATCCATATATACATACAGTATCACTGAAAAAATTGATTAATTGAATTTACTCAATTTTTTTAAGTTAAGTGGTTGCAATCAATTTATTTTAGCTACATTTAAATAAACTAACTTTCAAGTTAGCTAAAATAAATTGTTTGTGACCACTTACTTTAAAAAAAACATTTCAGTGTAGTTGACTTGATTTTAAATGTTAAATTGTTCGTGGTTAAATGTAAACAGAAATGTGTATTCTCAGTAACGGTGTTTGAGATCTTACCAAAGGAGAAAAAACAAAAAGAGGAGAAAACCACTGTACTAGGACAAGCCGTCATGGATCTACTGCCACTGCTGCGAGGTTAAACTATTTCATTTTACTCATTTGATTCAAACTTTACACATTTTAAGGCACTTTTTTATGGATTCTCATATTCGTGAGGTTTGATATCGGTGATATCTTTATTCTAGGTCAGTGTAGCTTCTCATCCACTGTACTTCTTCACACGGTGCCCGGATCACCGGCAGACGTTGCCGTACATGAGGATGGTGTAAAAGTAAAGACAATGTTCATTAACCACATTTTTACACCACTATATAAGTACTGTATGTTTTTATATAAGGTAACGTTATATATTTTTTATGTATTTCTATGCACAGTCCACACTCGATGTGACGGTGAATGTTCCCGAGCCGTTGCTCTCTGATGCCCAGCGCTCTGACTCTAATGTGCTGATGATCACTGTGGAGACGGCGTATTCTGTTCCCGACGTCTGGAATCCTGCCTCCACACCTCCATCCCATTATGTAGCAGCCCTGCAGATGCCTGTCTCAGCCATGGTAAGAGACAAGTGTTTGTTTTTATTGTATTTTTAATCAGATAAATGCATCCTTGGTGAGAATAAGATTTTTTTTCCCCAAAAACATTAAAAAATCGAAATGATTCCAAACTGTTGACTGATTGTGTTTCAATTAGATTTATTCTTGACTGTTTTGTATTTTGAGGGGATTTCATGATACTAGACAATATTCTTCAATATACCTGTAAATTACAAACCATTTATTCTTTTCATGTAAATACTTTTATATAAAATAATTTGTGCTATCATACGATTAATCGAAAATAAAAGTTTTTGTTTACATACATATATGTGTGTGTGCTATGTATATTTATTATGAATATATAAATACACACCCATGCATGTATATATTCAAGAAAAATGTTTATATATTAAATATATGTATATATAATACAAATTATATGAATATAAATATATGCATGTAAATACATGTAAATATTTTCTGTATGTGTGTGTATTTATATATACAACCCGAATTCTGGAAATGTTGCGACGTTTTTTAAAATTTGAATTAAATGAAAGCTAAAAGAATTTCAAATCATATGAGCCAATATTTTATTCACAGTAGAACATAGATAACATAGCAGATGTTTAAACTGAGAAATTTTACAATTTTATGCACAAAATGAGCTCATTTCAAATTTGATGCCTGCTACAGGTCTCAAAATAGTTGGGACGGGGGCACGTTTACCATGGTGTAGCATCTCCTCTTCTTTTCAAAACAGTTTGAAGACATCTTGAATTTGGTCCCATTCTTGTCTGATATAGGTTTCCAGTTGCTGAAGTGTTTGTGGTCGTCTTTGACGTATTTTTTGTTTAAAGATGCACCAAATATTCTCTATAGGTGAAATATCTGGACTGCAGGCAGGCCAATTCAGCACCAGGACTCTTCTACTACGAAGCCATGCTGTTGTAATAGCTGCAGTATGTGGTTTTGCATTGTCCTTCTGAAGTACACATTGTCTGGAGGGGAGCATATGTTGCTCTAAAACCTTTATAAATCTTTCAGCATTCATAGTGCCTTCCAAAACATGCAAGCTGCCCATACGTATGCATTTATGCACCTCCATACCATCAGAGATGTTGGCTTTTGAACTGAACGCTGATAACACACTGGAAGGTCTCCCTCCTCTTTAGCCAGGAGGACACGGCGTCTGTGATTTCCTACAAGAATGTCAAATTTGGTCTGACCGTAGAACACTTTTCCACTTTGAAACAGTTCATTTTAAATGAGCCTTGGCCCACAGTACACTACGGCGCTTCTGGACCATGTTCACATATGGTTTCCTTTTTGCATGATAGAGATTTAGTTGGCATCTGCAGATGGCACGGCAGATTGTGTTTACTGACAGTGGTTTCTGGAAGTATTCCTGGGCCCATGTAGTAATGTCAATGACAGGATCATGCCGATGAGTGATGCAGTGTCGTCTGAGGGCCCGAAGATGATGATATTTGCAAAGCTTTTGCAATTTGACATTGAGGAATGTTGTTTTTAAAGTATTCCACAATCTTTTTACGCACTTTTTCACAGATTGGAGAGCCTCTGCCTCTCTAAGACATCCCTTTTATAGCTAACCATGTTACAGACCTGATGTCAGTTAACTTAATTAGTTGCTAGATGTTCTCCCAGCTGAATCTTTTCAAAACTTCTTGCTTTTCAGCCCTTTGTTGCCCCCGTGCCAACTTTTTTGAGACCTGTAGCAGGCATCAAATTTGAAAAGAGCTAATTTAATGGATAAAAGTGTCAAAAAAAGTCAAAATATGTCATTAAAAAATTGAAAGCGTAAAATTTGTTGGTCTAAAATAACAGATGTTTAGATATATGCAAACTATTTTTGTCTAAAATAATAATTTGCCTAAAAATAAAAAGTCTTACATTGTCTATTCATTGTTTTATAGAAAGAGCAAGTCTTGTTATTCTCCAGTGGCGTCCTAAAAATGGGTGGTGAGAAGGAGCCAGTGCCAAGACCCAAAAAATGGCCCTTGGGGTCTCTTCTCGCACCAGGGGCCGAGGTCATTGAGGGCCTTTATATTGATGCAGAACCCACAGATACGGATCACGGAGACCTTACCGACATAGAGGTGACTTGAGCCAATAATGGACACTTCAGTGATGGATGTGGAAGGAATATGTCACCACATTGATCTATTTGTGTGTTATAGGACAAGGATTTCAGAGCAGATGCTGAGTGTAACCAGAAAAGAGTGAGCTGGGATTCGGCACGTCGTTGCTTTATTGATGCAGGGGGTGTGGCCTGGTGAGCAAACAACACTTTCAATCAATGCACTACTGTGTCCTGAAATTCATGTACTCCAATCACGGCTTCCTATTTTTCTCAGTCTTTCTCGCAGGATTGCAGAATGTAGATTGTGGCCCGTTGAGATCATGAAAGCCATACAGACGGCACCAACCAAAGGTGGGAAGACAAGACAGGTGAGAAGTATCCTGAACATATAAGGGATAGTTCACCAAAAAATTAAAATTTGGTGAAAATTTACCCTCACCTTCAGCTCATCCAAGATGTAGATGAGTTTGTTCCTTCATCAGAACAGATTTGGAGAAATTTAGCATTTCATCACTTGCTCAGCAATGGATCCTCTGCAGTGAATGGGTGCCGTCAGAATGAGAGTCCAAACAGCTGATAAAAACATCACAATAATCCACAAGTAATCCACACCACTCCAGTCCATTAGTTAACATCTTGTGAAGTAAAAACTGTAGGAAATTAAATTACACGAAATGTGAATTTTGTTAACTGTGACAAGATTATTTGACAGGGCAGTTTGAACAATGACAGAATGCACGTAACTAAGCAACAGAGCGTCTGTTAAAGATGCAGCTATGATGAAGTAGTATGTCCCAAAGCTTGCCTACTATTCTGCTACATACTCAAAATCATGTACTTATTCTTCACAAAAAGAGTGCATATTTTATGGCATAGTATAAGTAGACAAATTGGGATGCAGCATGTGTGTTTGTATCAGGGGCATAGTTTACAGGGTTTACACCCCCCCCCCCCCCCCCCAATATTTATACCATGGTTAATGTAAACCTAGAATCAGACTATTAAGTTATTACTTGAATCACACCTTCAGCGCTTTTATAATAATTTGACTTCCGAACTGAACGGACCAGCTCAGCACAATGAGCAGTTCATGAGCGGCGCACAGATCACCGTATACTCTGTGTGCGTTTGAGAAGTGTGATAAGATTTGCGCGAGCCATTCCTATTGCAATCTACTTGAATTATTTAGAGAAACAGCCCCTTTAAAATGCTATGGATAAAGTCAAACAGTATCTAAAAAAGTATACAAATATAATAAAAAGACTGATGAAAAGAGGAGAAAACACTCTTGAACCAGCACTAACATATATTAAAATCTTTTTAAACTACTCATCACCACCTTTACTAGAATTTATCACGTTTTATTGTAGGCTTATTTATTGTGTAAAATTTAGTCTAATTTCTTGTAGAATTTATATTAGATTATCTGTTAAGGGAATAGATTTTTACTATGGCTTGCCAGTCTCACCTATTCATCAACTTCAGTTGGTTCAAAATGCGGCTGCCCTTTCACTCTATTTGTAAACCTGTATTTGAACTGCAAATCATGTTTTTTGCAGTCATTTTATGGTTTAATATGTTACCATAGACATTGCCCTTCCCCGCTCATATAGTATTTATTTGATTTGTGCAGGTCTTAAAAAGCATTACATTTTATTTTTTAAAATCCTGGTGGTACCCTGTAAATTATTTCTTTCTTTATTTTTTCTTTTATAATTTATACACTTTATGTCGGCTATTTATATTATGAAATGCTATATGCAATCCAGACCGGTGCTTTTTAATAGCCCAATAACATTTGATTTAAAGTGAAAAACTCAAGTAAGTGTGTGTGTGTGTGTGTGTGTGTGTGTGTGTAAACATGTAATTTACCACAGTTTAAAGTGCTGGAAAATCTTGAAAATGCACCTTGAAAGTGCTTGAAAAGTGCTTGAATTTGAATTTGGGAAAGGTGTAAGAACCCTGTCTCTGTTGCTGGTCCCAAATTATGGAACACTCTGCCTCTATCTATAAGAACTGCTTCTACACTGTCTGAATTTAAATGTCTGTTAAACTCATCATTTCATCTTTCATATTTTCTCCCTATGCAATACAAATTGCAGCGATTAGGTTTGTGCAATTTTTTTTAAATGTTGTAATTAGGTTTACGCTTTATGTACAGCACTTTGGTCAACTAAAGTTGTTTTAAATGTGCTTTATAAATAAATTGAACATTGAACATTTTTCCCTATAGATTTAGGCTATATTACAACTGTGGCATGTTGTAGCTATTGGTTCTTAATGTGCAGGCGGTTGTTTCTTCATAACAAGTGTTATATTGATTATTTAAAAAAAGTCATTATTGGCCTGGTAATAATTAATGGGCTCGTCTTATTATAACAAATACTACAGTTAAGAACTATGGTACATGGCCTTCAGATATTCCAAAAGATGGCATTGATTAAATCATTAAGAGCGCGCTGAACTGTTAAGGAGTAAGAAATAAACAATATCAATATATTGATATTCCCATGGCATGTTGAATTAGAACATTTTGTCAAACTATAGCCTATGAGTGCCTAAATAATATAAATATATTTTATATATATATATATATATATATATATATATATATATATATACACAGTATATGTCCTATGTAAACAAGTAATTGTTAATTATGATGTTAGTGATGAGCAAGTGTAATGCTAAATTTCTCCAAATCTGTTTAAATTCATCTGCAGCTTGAATGGCCTGAGAGTGAGTAAATTCTCAGCAAATGTTAATTTTTGGGTGAACTATTCTGTTAAAATGGCACTCAAAACCAAAAACAAGACAGCAATTAATTTAGATTCCATTATTGTGCTTGCCTATTGATAAACCACTAATATTGCTTTTGTGTGTTGCAGGGGGAGGATGAGGTACAGATCTCATTCCACGGAGTGGTTTACATGGATCTGGTGCCGTTGTTGTACCCTGGAGTGCGGCGTATACACGGGGTGTACAGAATCTACCCGTTTTATGAGTCTGATCTGCTGAATAAAGTGAGAGAATACGAGTCACAACCGCATAAAATGATTTATGCTTCAAATCAAGATCAGAGATGACAGAACGGTCTGACACCACTCAATTAAACTGTGACACTTTCAGATCAATGCAAAAAAATATTTTATTATATAAAATGACTCAAGATATTAAGTCTTGTTTTAAAAAATGAAAATTAAGTTTGTGTTTAAAACAAGAAAAATATCTGCCCGTGGGGTAAGAAAAATTACTTTAATTTAATTTAACTTTAAAAATAACTTTAATCGCTCATATTTTTAAAAGAAGGATACTTAATATGCTAAGTAATTTTACTTCTCAACTTCTCAAGTAAATGTATCTTGATGTGATAATTTTTAGAAATTTGTACTGGAAAATAAGATAAAAATAGTATTGATTAAGAAAACCATTTCTGCTGCTAATGTCTCCAGTATCTTTTTAAGTCTGGGATGGTGCTTGGAGTTGCATTAAATTGGTTTTAAATTTGGCTTCTTGCCATTGTTGCCTCTGTCTTACTCAGTTGTGGTTTAAAAGACATTTAATATTCAGTAACATTATCGATTTAGCTGCACTGACACAAGACTCGAACTAAACTGAGCTGGATAATGACACTTACTTTGCAACACTGATGTGGTTATTGAACTGAATTGAGCTGAATAATGACACTATTGACTTCTGTAGAGCTGCTTTACAAATGAAATGTAATTTCTTTTCATAATTGATTTTACATTAATAACACAGTGATTTTCTTGTTTGTTAATGTGAAGCTGCTTTGAAACAATCAGTATTGTGTATATAAATACTGCAAATGTGACTTGACTAGTTTTACACCATAAGAATGAGTAGTACTTTGATGATCAATATTTTTAAATGGTCCACTCAATGATATAGTAACAAAAACATACATACTATCTTAGTAATGATGGTTTGACAGTGAGTCTTATCTTCTGTGCTGTTCCAGACTCAGAGGACCTACAGTGTTTTGAAGGAGTGCAGCAGAACACCGGGAGCACTGGGCCGAAATCGAGCCAATTCCTCCGTCAACTCCTTAAAGGCATTTCAGAGTAGAACCGTGGAGAACCAAAGAGGAAACGATGTTTCCAAAAAGGTACAAAAAAAAATAAATAATCAAAAGTCAAATCTTATTAATATCCTAATTACTTCTTTTTCAGTGTTAATATGTATTTGGAGATGATACCTACTGAGAACCAGTGTTATTTTAGTATCATTATTGTCTTACTTAGACTTTTTGTCTTTGTCAAATGAGACCTGATAGAGTTTATGGGTTAAGATCATTTGGAGCAGATGCCATCTCTTCCCCTTTCCGTACTGCAATGGGCCTCATTTTCGATATCCCCCCTAATTAAATCCGGATGTGTGGCTGAGAGACGCTTCCCAAACTAATTAGCTGTAATAGCAGCAGATTGCTGGGTGAATCATCTCCTTTGCTCATCTGCCCCTCTCTGATGCCCCGTGGCTCTACAGCAGACGGAGAGAGGCGAGGAACACACAGCCGCTCCACCAACTGAGCATCTGACGCCGCAGCTGCCTGCGAGACAAATAACAGCCGCTTAGCCAGCACACACAAACACACACACCTTTATCAAAGTCCCAGAAGAGACACTCAGATGTGTTTCGGTTAAATCAGCCGTGTCAGTGGAGAAACAAGTGAGACACCGGTACGAGTTATAAAATTAACATTGATTATTTGATCTTGAGAGACTTTGCTGAAAAAGTTTGTATTGAGATCTCTGACTCATCTTGGCAAAACTGAGGACTGTTTGAAACACTGAAATTAAAAAAATATATATATTATTTAATAATGTCTATTTACTCTAATTAGACTCTATGTGTTCTAATTGCGGTCTCATTATAAATTGAGATGAATTTATATGCTCATTCAAACACGCCCCCACATGTCTACGTCACGGTGTGGGAAGATTTGCATAACACCGCCCAAACGTATACGCAATGAAAGAAGGCGTAACTTTTATTCTCAATGTAGTATTGTTGTTGCCACCGCCATGTCGTGGAGACGCTGTGTGTTTCGTGGTGAAAGCGAAATTACTTTGTTTGGCCTTCCAAATAAGTACGCAACTAGAAATCTGCCCAGCAGGTACACAACTTCATAAGATGTTGATATTTGGTTAAATTTCGGTTGCGACGTTGGGTGACCAAAATTCAATGTAAATTCAACGTCTAATGTCAATGTTAAATTGAAGTCCAGTACTGATGTCAGCTGACGTTGATATTTTGTTGTTTTTAAGTTGTGTAACCAAAATCCAACGTTAAGTCAACATCAAATTGACGTCAAATACTGACGTCAACCCGATTTTCATTTTCAACCAAAATGCAACATCTGTCCGACGTCTTGTCCAACATCAGCTTGATGTTATATAGACGTCCGGTGCCTGCTGGGAGTGGTTAAGTTATAGTTACAACACTGTTCCAGAACAATACAATGCAAATACTCGAGTGTGTGCAGCGCATTTTACCGAGGACTGTTTCCTGAACCTGGGAGAGAGTAGCCTACAATGTGAACACTATGAATGGCTGTGGTGTGAACACTATAAATTGGGGTAATTCAACAAGGAGAGTCTGGTGCTTCTGACTCACAGCCTGTAAGTATGTTTCGATATTTAAAGAATTTGCTACTGACTATTCAAACGCGAGTTTTGAGCAGTGTAGAGTAGTGCTTGTTTGGCGTTTCTACGAACACAAATGCAGACATGGTAATGTTTGCGCGACGCAACGCGTAAAAATTATGTCCTCACTGAATGCAACAAATGCCTCGTTTATAATGGGTTTTATTGTTTTAGTCTCGTTGCGCCGGGACACAGCATCACAACATGGTAAGGGGCGTAACATTTCCGTCTCGTGCTTGAGGTATTCGGCCAGTCACAACGCACTGGATAGCTGGCCAATCAGAGCACGCCTCGCTTCTCAGAACGATGAGCTTTCTAAAAATCTACGTTTCAGAAAGGCGGAGCATAGAAGAGCAACAATATTGTACAGTATGTGGAAAATAATGTGTTTTTTGAACCTCGAACCGCGTAAACACATTGCATTACACCAAAGTCTTTTATTTAATCAAAAATGCAAAAAAATAAAAATGAATACTGTAACTGTAAATTAATAATAATAAATAATAAAATAAATATTTATTTACATCTAATATATTATTTATGTTTTTAATTATATTTTTAATCCTTACTAATCTAGCATTAACATTTTTTGATGAATTAAAATGTAAAAATAAAGGGATTTATTTGAAATATAAATATTTTGTAACATTAATAATGTAATATATTATCAATTTAATGTGTCCTTGTTGAATAAAAGTATTAATTTCTTTCCAAAAATATTACTGACCCCAAACTTTTGAACAGTAGCGTACATCACATTATGCACGTAAAAGAGGTTTTGAAAATACGCACAAAGCATTTCAAAGAAGTTTATAAGTAAATAAGTATGAATCTACAGGAAAAACTGATGTCGTCTTTCTACAGCCGGATTCTCAGGGAAAATGTGCTCAGACTGACAGCGTGTCTGGACTGGAGCCTCAGGTGAACACGGAGGGACAGGTCAGTTCATCTGTCAATCGCATATTAAAATGAAGCAGTGAAATATGAAAACACTCTCACCTTTTTTCCCTAAACTTTTCTTATCGTCTTAGATGTACGCCGATTCAAGATCGTACATTATTATTGAAATTGCTGTGGAAAAGCCACTGGCTCCAAAGAGACCACCGGAGGAGCTGGCCAAACGGTGATAGGAAAGAGTTTCATTCAAATTCAAAGCATTGTGTTGTCCTCTGATATGCTGCTTCATATGAATTGATTCTGTCTCATACAGGGTGATGGAGCTGGTTCCTCCCAGACCTCCACTGCCTCGACGGCCAGCAGGAGCAGAAAGAGTAAAAACAACATTTGTTCTTGTTTTCTCACCACTTCTGTTATTTATTTTCTTCTCACAGTCAGATCTTTTGTCTATTACAGTTTACACTATCGTAGCAAAACAGAATGGCTGGAACATACTATGAAATTCCTCGGTCATATTATTAATAAGAATAATATGAATCTAATAAAATTATGACTGATAATAAATGTGCTTAATATTCTCAGGCAGTACAGGAATACCAGTCTCAGATAGCGAGTGTGGCCGCTCAGGTGTTGGATCAGTACCAGCAGCTGTTCGGGGCAGCGTTTCTGCCGGGTGGGAAACCTCTGGACCCAGTCCTGCAGGAACAGCGTAAAAACCAGCTGCTTGGAGAGCTCAACTACTCTGGGAAATACTTTGCCTTCAAGGAACAGATGAAGGTAAATTTCAGTCAGTTTTTTTTAGTATTATTTCTATACTATTAGGGAATTTATTAATATGTTGAATTATCTTTTATTTGTATGTTTTTAGTTTTCCTTCATTTTAGTTATTTTATTATGTGATTTTCTTAGATATTTTTCTGTTTTTATTTCAGTTTTAATGTTAGTAATTTTATCTGAAATTTTATTTTATTCCAGTTTGCTGCCAAGGAAACATTTTCAATTTTAATTTTTTTTTTAATTGTATTGATTTTTTTATTACTACTTTTTTATTTCTAATATTTATATTTTAAATCAGTTTTGCTTCAACATGTGCTGCTTCTACATGTAGACAAACTTTGTAATGTAAAAGAAGTTTTATTTTAATATTTTCATTTTTCAACCATTTAATGTCATGTTAGTGATTTTGACAGGTTGTCTTTTTCTATATATTTCTGCACACCTTAATGTTTTCTTCTAAGGCATTTTTGTAAAAGTTGCTTAAATATCTTAATTTAACTAAGGCCTAGTCCTGGCTTAAGCTAAACCCCATTTGTGAAACCGGGCCAAAGAGTTTCAAGAGTAAAGATCAAGATTTTCTTCTTATATTTTATTTTATTCAGCTTTGTCTATTAAAAAAAATAGTTTTAATACTTTTGGTTTAAATTGTCAATAACAACACTGACTGTTTTGAGCTTCTATATGTAACAAACTTTGTTCTGATTCATACTGTTGTTTATCAGAGCATATGTAAATGAGCTCCTGATGTTGTATGTGGCAGTACTCTGTGGTGCGGATCGTAAGAGAGAAGATGTTGAGGACAGAGGCTTTCTCAGACACTGAACAGCTGCAAGCGTTCCTGAGTCAGTTATATGTGTTCCTGGTGGACGAGATGCATGCTGCTCTCAATAAGGTGATGACTCAAAACATTCATTTCTGGTATTTGTTAGGGGAAGCATTACTGTCACTCAAACTGAGGCTTATTGATCTGAACAAACCTTTAACCTTTATTATTATAAGCCCTGGTGCTTTATTAGTGTCTGTATTATCAGTCTGTGTTTTTCATGCACTGATTCAGACTCTGTCAGTGGACTCTCAGGACGCTCATCAGGAGCCTGTGCTGAGCTGTGCTCAACTCAAACACTTCGCCAGAGAGGCTGAACTCAACACGGACTACCAGCTGGCAGCACAGTACTACCAGGAGGTGAAGCAATATCATACTAGATTCCCTCTCTACCCATCCTAATAATGTACGCAGCATGCTTTTCACAGTAGTTTATAATACAGTGTAAAGTACATTATGTTTCATACTGAGTCATATTTTACCCATAAATCCAAATTAATATGGTATGATATACGAATATATATATATATACATACATACACATTGTGACATTATTTTAATGACATTTGCATTACTGTAATGAGAAAAATTAATGATATATTATTTAATAAAAATAATGTATCAAGTAAATAAATTAAGATATACTGTATACATACTGTACATTATGGCAGTATTTTCTATAATGCATTTAATATATGCTAATTTATTCATTCAGAAAAATTAAAATTCTAAACAAAACATAAAACACTCAAAACAAAGCCCCTGGATGAATTAATGAGAACTGGGGTGGTGATAATAATGCACTCATAATAGTAAAAATCATACATTTTTCAAAAGATCAAATGGGCATTGCAAACATTTATGGATGAAAGCATTGCATATCTAAAAGCTGTTTGCGTTTTACAGTGTTTTGGATGCATTGTAAACTACATAATTGTTTATAAACCATTAAACAACATGTTTGGGTCATATTTCACTCACAAATGAAAAGAAAGCAATAACATATGACATTAATGCTAAAATAAAAAAGCTATTTTAGCAACATTAAATGTTGGCATAGTGACATTATCCTATGACACTTAAGCACCCGCTCTCGTTATTGTGATGTGAAAAATACTGATATATTATTTAAACTAAGTATTTACATTTATTTAGAAGACACTTTTATATAAAGCCACTTATTTATTAACTAAATTAAGTATTATGTATACAAAATGGTATTATTTGTAGTACTGTCTTTAATTTATGCTGATTTAAAAAGCAAACAAACGTTGTGTTACAGTAATGAGAATGATAACCATAACGAGAAGTACAAAATAATGAGAAGTACAAAAACCCCTCTAAAGTCCCTGGATGTTAATCTAATGTAAATTGCAATCACATGGCCATGAAATGCATTGTATTTTGTGAAAAATGTAGGATGTAATTATAGTATCTCATGCATATACAATGAATTCTTTTGAAATGGCTTGTTCTAATGACAGTGTGCTGTTTCAAACTCATCATTTGTGACATGCCAGTATCATTGGATGTGAGTCACGTCTCTCTCTGTAGTGTTTGATTCGAGAGCGCAGCGAGCCGTCCCACTGGTGTGATTATGGGGCGTTTCACATGCTGACCGCTGACCACCTGAAGGCAGAGGAGTGCTTTCAACAGGCCTTATCCATCGAGCAAACACACATACCAAGGTCAACAGACACAAATGACTCAGACTAGATTTCTAAATGTGTGCTTTGACTCATTCTTCTGTTGTGTTCGGTGCAGTTTGCTCATGTGCGGCGTGCTATCAGAGATGAACGGACGTTATGAGGATGCCGAGACCTTCTTTGAAAGGGCGACTTGTGTGGAGCCCAACAATGTGGTTGCCTGGGCTTTGTTTGGTGAGAATAGATTATACAGTACATAAAAATTTGGGGTTAGTAAGATTTTTTAAAAAGAAATTAATACTTTTATTCATCAAGGATTCAATAAATTGATCAAAAATGAAAGTAAAGACATTTACAATGTTGCAAAAGATTTCTATTTTAAATAAATGCTGTTCTTTTGGACTTTCTATTCATCAGAAGAAGAAAAAAGTTTCTACAAAAATTGTGAAGCAGATAATAATCAGAAATGTTTCTTGAGCAGCAAATCAGCATATTAGAATGATTTCTGAAGGATCATGTGACACTGAAGACTGGAGTAATGATGCTGAAAATACAGCTTAGTATCACAGGAATAAATTACGTCTTAAAATATATTAAAATAAAAAACAGTTATTTGAAATTGTTATAATATTTCACAATTTTACTGTTTTTTTTACGGTATTTTTGGTCAAATAAATGTAGCCTTGATGATCAGAAGAGACTTCTTTCAAATAGATCTTACTCCAAACTTAGAAAACAGAAGTGTTTTTCTTCAATTTTACTCATTTTTTACTATAAGTTTATTTTACTCTGACCGCAACAGGATATAATTGTATAATTTGTTTTTGCACAATACTGTAAAAATGTGTGTCAAATTGTCTTTAGGTATATTCTGCCAGACTCAGGAGAAGTTCATAGAGGCAGAAATGGCTTTTCGGGAAGCCAATAAGCAGCTTAATGCATTCCTGCAGAATGAATCAGCATCTAAACTAGAAATAACCTCAGAGACTCAGTCTGGTCAGAAGAAGGACCAGAAAGATGAAAGCAGCGAGACTTTAGCTGGAAACACTGAGGAGACAGGTGACTACCTCATGTCCATCTACTTTGTGACAAAAGCTTATCATTTATAGCTGATCTGGGAACATTTGTTTAAAGGTGGCGATACAGATGAAGACGATGCTGTACATGAAGAAGACCGGTCACAGAACAGCCAGGAGAGCAAACAGGAAGTACAACAGCAAATTCCCCCAAACAGCATCCAAACCACTATCTACATGGAGACAGTGTGGTTTCTCCTGCAGAACTATGCATTACAGGTAACGACAATAGATCACTTTTACATTAAAGGAGACATTTGTTTTCACCTGAAGTGTATTTAGAAGGTTTTGTGCACCAAAAACAGTCATAATGTAGTGTTTAATGGCTATTTTACACACTCTCTCTCGCTGACACTTTAGTTGAAAAGGCTGTTTTTGCTGCTGTTCCTTTAAGACTTCTTTATGTAAATGACTTACACTACCATTCAAAAGTTTAGTGTCAAAATACTTTTAATGTTTCTGAAATAAGTCTTATCAAGGCTGCATTAATTTGACCAAAAATACACTAAAAACAGTAATATTACATTTTTGAAAATGTATTTTTTTATTTATGTGATGGTAAAGCTGAATTTTCAGCATCATTACTCCAGTCTTCAGTGTCACTTGACCCTTGATAAATCATGCTAAAATGCTGATTTGCTGCTCAAGAAACATTTATTATTATCAAAGTTTAAAACAGTTCATATTTTTGCGGAAACTGACTTTTTCAGGTTTTTTTGATGGATAAAAAGTACAAAAGAACAGCATTTATTTAAAACAGAAATCTTTTATAACATTATGAATGCCTTTGCTTTCACTTTTAATCAATTTAATGCATCCTTGCTGAATGAATGTATTCATTTCTTTAAAAAAAAAAAACAACTTTCCAACCCCAAACTTTCATATATTCTACATTCATAAATGTGACCTTGGAGCACAAAACCAGTCATAAGTAGCACAGATAGCCTATATTTGTAGCAATAGCCAACAATGCATTGTATGGGTCAAAATTATCAATTTTTATTTTATGCCAAAAATCATTATTAGGATGTTAAGTAAAGATCATGTTCCATGAAGATATTTTGTAAACTTCCTACTGTAAATATATCAAAACTTAATTTTTGATCAGTAATATGTATTGCTAAGAACTTCATTTGGACAACTTTAAAGGCGATTTTCTCAATATTTAGATTTTTTTGCACCCTCAGATTCCAGATTTTCAAATAGTTGTATCTCAAACAAGCATTGTCCTATCCTAACAAGCTTATTTATTCAACTTTCAGATGATGTATAAATCTCAATTTAAAGAAATTGACACTTATGACTGGTTTTGTGGTCCAGGGTCACATACAGTATCTCACAAAAGTGAGTACACCCCTCATTTCGCCAATCATTTTAGTATATCTTTTCAAGGGACAATACTATAGAAATGAAACTTGGATATATTTTAGAGTAGCCAATGTGCAACTTGTATAGTAGTAAAGATTTACTGTTCTCTGTAAATAACTCAACATACAGCCATTATTGTCAAAAAAGCTGGCAACAAAAGTGAGTACACCCTAAGTAATAACAGCTATACGTTGTTTGACCATGCAAAGCCACATGTCCTATTCATCATGTTTTTGTCTGCTTGACAGGACCATACAAATTTGTGTATCTTGTTTTAGAGCAGTTAAAATTTGGTGCTTTGAGTACAATTCTCTCATACTGACCACTGGATGTTCAACATGGCACCTCATGGCAAAGAACTCTCTGAGGATTGGAGAATTAGAATTGTTGCTCTCCACAAAGATGGCCGAGGCTATAAGAAGATCAGTAACAACCTAAAACTGAGTTACAGTACAGTGGTTAGTGGCATACAGAGGTTTTCCAAGACGGGTTTCACTCAGAACAGGCCTCACAAGGGTCGATCAAAGAAGTTGAGTCTTTGTGCTGTGCTTCAGGTGCAGAAGCACGCTTCAAAAAACAGACGCATGAGTGCTGTCAGCATTGCTTTAGTGGTTGCAGAAGCGGAAGGTCAGCTTGTCAGCGCTCAGACCATACGCCGCCCACTTCAACAAGTCAGCTTACATGGCCATCTTCCCAGAAGGAAGCCTCTTCTGAAGCTGGCTCACAAAAAAGCCTGCAAACAGTTTGCTGAAGGCAACCTCTCTAAGAGCATGGATTACTGGAACCATGTCCTGTGGTCTGATGAGACTAAGATACACTTGTTTGGCTCAGATGGTGTCCAGCATGTGTGGCAATGCCCTGGTGAGGAGTACCAAGAAAATTGTGTCTTGCCTACAGTCAAGCGTGGTGGTGGTAGCATCATGGTCTAGTGCTGCATGAGTGCTGCTGGTACTGGGGAGCCGCGGTTCATTGAGGGAAACATGGATTCCAACATGTACTGTGACATATTGAAGCAGAAGATGATCCCCTCCCTTCAGAAACTGGATAACGACCCCAAACACACCGCCAAGATGACAACTGCCTTGCTGATGAAGCTGAAGGTGATGGAGTGGCCAAGTATGTCTCCAGACCTGAACCCTATTGAGCACAATGTGGATCATCCTCAAGCTGAAGGTGGAGAAGCACCATGTGTCTAACATCCAGCAGTTCTGTGATGTTATTATGGAGGACTGGAAGAGGATCCCAGCAACAACCTGTGCAGCTCTGCTGAACTCCAAGCCCAGGAGGATTAAGACAGTGCAAGATAACAGTGATGCCCTTACAAAATTTACACAGTTTTTGACATGTTCACTTAGGGTGTACTCATTTTTGTTGCCGGTCATTTGGACAATAATGGCTATATGTTGAGTTATATTTAGAGGACAGTAAATTTGTACTTTTATACAAGCTGCACATTGACTACTCTAAAATATATCCAAGTTTCATTTGTGTAGTATTGTCCCTTGAGAAGATATACTAACATTTTTGCTGAAATGTGAGGGGTGTACTCACTTTTGTGAGATACTGTATTCTGTAGGTTATGATTGTTTAACCTCTGTTTACTTGTGTAATTCAGGATTGAGTTGCAGAATGTGGCTGTTACTTCATATCTGAATTATCCATTTTCTGCCGTTCATTCAGAGTGGACTTCAGTAGTTTTTCGACATAGCATACCAAACTCTTTAATATATCAAAATAGCTTTTTTTTTCAGCTGAAGGTGTAAATGCTGGATTGTGTTTGTGTCCTCAGATGGCCCAGCGTGCTCTGGCTCTAGAGCTGCTGTCTCCAGACAGAGGCACCATCAGCTCATATCACCTCGCTCTCGCCAAACTACACCTGCTGAGAGGAGAACACGACAGCGCTGAGGCCAGCCTGAAGGAGGCGCTGACCGACAACTTCAAGGTCTGCATCTTTTCATTTCCTTTCTACAGATTTCAATTGAGACGCACTTCAAATTCATTACTTTCACCTGCGATTTGATCCTCACAGAATCCAGACATATGGGGCCTATGGGGTCACTTGCATTACGAGAAGGGCGATTACGCTCAGGCTCAGAGCTGCTATGAACGGACGCTGGATTCTGTACTGGACGCCTCAGACACACACTCCATCTACCTTCGCTTGGGCTCCATCTATCTGCAGAAAGCAGAAGTGAGTTCAGATCAACTGCTTTTGAGTATTTGTTGTTTTCATATAACAGTTTCCATGTGTGCTTCATTCCCTCTGCAGTATGAAAAAGCCAAACCTGTATTCCTGCGTGCCTGCAAACGCTCGCCGTCATGTCTGACTTGGCTCAGACTGGGAATCGCCTGCTATAGAGTGAGTACAAACCCATAATGCATTTAGAAAAGCTGGACATCTCTGGCTTGTAGCTTGTCAGCGTTAGCAGAAGAGCTTTGCTGGAGCCACAATAGAAGGAGAGTCAAAAGTCAACGTTGACCCTAGTTACACATTCCAGCTCTTATTGTGAAATACATAAAATTCATATAAATATCAGTTTTTACTCTATATCTCCAATAATGTCTTAGTAAGATGCTTAGTTTTATGATCAAAGCTCTGTAGTTTTGAAGCATATAATGCAATAATACAAGGATGATTGACAGATGACCAAATAAACATTTCTAAAAAGCCTGATGATCATATCTGATGCATTTTAACATGATTTGTATGCATAATCAAGCTGAGTTGCTTCAGTCCAGTAAGTGTTCATCTCGAAATATTAATAACAACGTTATTCTTATGTTTACTTTATAAAAATCGTTAGAGACACAATCAAGCAAAAAGACACGTGAAGCACGTCCTGAAGGTGGATGTTTTTACTTGTTAAAAAAAGTTAACTTTAAACAAGTTGATCATATCGAGGCCTTAGAAATGTGCATATCCAAATATGATACAGTAGGCTTTAGGGTTAGTTGGCTTGTTGTTGTTGTTTTATGTATTTAAATGTGCTGTTGATCAGCTGGAGGAGCTGACTGAGGCTGAAGAGGCGCTGACTGAAGCCAATGCACTGCATAACAGGAATCCAGAGGTGTGGGGTTACCTGTCGCTAGTCTGTTTGCGGGTAAGTGACTGACAAACGCATTCGGACGGCTTTCATTCCCTCACTTTGCACTTTATGCAAAAATTCTGCCATCGTTTACTCTCCCTCAATGCCATTCTAAGCTTGTATGAGTTTCTTTCTTCTGTGGAAAAACAAAAGAAGATATTTTGAAGAATGTTGGTAAGCAAATGTTTTCAGATCCCATTGACTTCCATATTATGGACAAAATATACTATGGAAGTCAATGGGAAACGAAACTGTTCGGTTACACGTATTCTTTCAACATTTCAACAGAAGCATTATTTTGACTGTAGTTTTGACTTTAGCTGCTTTGTCCTTTCAGACTGGCAGAAAACTAGAGGCAGAGCAGTCATATAAATATGCCATAAAGGTTTGTACTGTTTAATATCAATGTGTTTGAGAAGTCTGTGGTATCTAGTTTAATTATAAGTTTCGTTTTACAGATGAAATTACAAGAGGAGTCACTTCTAGAGGAGATTCACGAGCTGCAGTCACGTGTTGGGTTTGGAAACCCTTCCTTCTGATCTGTCTTATCCACAGAAATGTCATTTTCAACTATAAAAAGGTTCATTGTTTAATCCTAATGATAAAAAAAAGGTGTAAATGATAATAAAATATGATTTTAACCATAATCAGCTATTGTCTTTTTTTGTTTGTTTTTCGTTGTGGCCTTGGTGAAAATGGATTCACATTAAAGGGTCACACCAAGGATGATAATGATAACAATAAATATATAATGTACGGTTTTAATAATCGTTTTAACTCCACACACCACAACTATGATGTGCGATATTGAAATCACTTTCAGATCAGTTATTTCCAACTAATAAACGATAAAAACACTGACAGCCAATCAGAATCTATCAGACTTTAAAGGGTGTTATCGTCTGTTCAGGGATAAAACAAAAACACAACAAAATTTCTAAAACTTTACATAAAATTAAAGTGAAAACAGGAAAAATAACGGCTCAGTCAAAATATTTACAAAAATATTAATAATATATTGGTGATGCTAAAAAATACTGCTCCTGTTAGGATGGATGCTAATATAGTCATCGCTCTTAACACTAATTATTGAGCCTTTTTACATTAGGATGTAAAACTGTACTAATTACTACACAAATCAGAATGACAATGATAAAACTGAAAGATTGAGACTACATATCACAACTGTGTTTTTTCCTGCCCCATAATAATAATAATAATAATTCAAAACAATTATATGTATAAAATAGGTAATTTGTACTTTTTAGCTCACAATTTATACTTTTCTTCTCAGAATTACGAGTTAATTTAACATCTCGCAATTATGAAAAAAAAAATTGCCAGAAAAAGAATTTAGAGAAGAAAAAGTTAGAATTATGACATAAAAAAAGTCACGATTACAATTTTTTATTCCTTGGTGGAAATGGCCTTCCATTCATTAAACATTTGTTTGTTTGTTTGTTTTTTGACCACTCCAAATGTTTTAATGAAATTCATTAAACATGAGAAGTCTTTACATGGCAGACAGCAGACTTGCTCATAGTAGTGTTCATCTAAATTTCATTATAATGTATAAAACCTCAACAGTTTTCCTAAACAAAAACAAATCTCTATATAACACAATAAAACTTGCCTTCACATGTATCCAGAAGGAGCAAAACAAAACTTGCCAGAAGACACCTGTATTTCAAATGTATATGAAGAACCTAACAAATGAGAAAATAAATCTGAGTGATGCATCATATTAAGGTACTTTATTAAACAAGTAAACCGAATCAAAATGATCAATTGGCAACAAGTCAGAAATCCATTTTTCACATAAATATTTTATTTTATTGAACAAGAAACAAGAAGTTACACAAGGACACATTCTCATAGTCTGCAGGGGTCTTTCTTTTGGTCTGTTCATGAACACGATTGTCCCATGTGTGGAGTCAGGTACATAAGAACCTTGAATATAGATGTTTTGAATAGTCCCCAAAGGTTTTGGGAAAGCCCTCTCTGCTCAAAGGGAGAAATACAGTAGCTGATCACATGCCTTATCTTGGCCAAATCTCCGAAGTGACGACCCATTGTGCCAAGAAAGCTGATCTCACTGCACTCTGACACCCTTGGATTCACATTAAACTGTTTTTCTCACAAAAAAGGCTTGAATTTAACTGTCGCTGCGCCTTTAAGCAGCTCTGACAGACACGTGGTTACATCCGGCAGCTTCCTGCTTTGAGTTCATAACGGAGAGCCTGATCTCCGCAGACAATAGCATCGAGAATCCGACTAACGATCATTTCTAATATCAGTTACCAGTCTGTTATCGTTCCTACAGCCTGATCGGACCAATTAGTATTATCATTATAATCTGATCTAACGCAGGATTCGCCGAAGAGCTGGATCGTAAGTACTGGTTTCAGTTCTCAAGTATGCAAATGAGGGCGCATACTTGTGCTATATGAGTGCTAGTGTGATACACTGATGTCTAACATCAGCACTAGTTCATTTGTATAATGACAGCTGATTATTTTGATCCATTTGAAGCTGCTTGTGCATTTTAAATGGGTGCTGATCACAGGACAGTGAGGTTAGGTGGCATTTTCTCTGGCAAACACCAGAACGCTCATGACTGCTCTTTTGTTGGTATTGCACACATCTGTGTTTTCATTTTCCCTGCAAACAAACGCTGTTGAACAGCCTCAGTGTGTGGTGGATGAACAGAGGATGCTCACTCTGACTGTGTGTGTGTGTGTGTGTGTGTGTGTGTGTGTGTGTGTGTGTGTGTGTGTCCTCTCAGGAACTCAGCTGTTGTCATCTCTGACAATCATCTGTAGCAGTTCCAGTCACTGACTGTTCAAGCTCAGGAGGCTGAGGTAAGAGGCTTTGTTGGTTACATTTCAGTGGATAATGTCTTCTTCACAAACTTTGGAGACTTTTTACATCAGTTCAGAGCTGCTCATATCACATTTCCATAAGAACATTGAAAACATGAGACGGCCTTTTTGGAGGTCATACTTTAAATCTAATCAAAAAGATTAGAGAGTTATTTTTACGTAATGAAAAGGATGAATGAGCTTTCTAATTTGTGTTATATTGATTGTGTTGAACTGAAATTTGCCTAGATAAATAGGTAGAGAGATATATGATAGTTAGGCAGCAGTGTTGTTTTTACTATTATTCATTTACTATTATTGTATTTATTAATATATTGAATTAGCTTTATTTTTTTTTGTATTTCAAGTTTTCATTTTTATTTCATTTGTAGATTGTTTTAGTCATTTTGTTATGTGCTTTTGTCGTTTTTCGTTAAATATTTTCTTTAAATTGTCAATTGTCATTTGTCATTTTTAAATATTTCCATTGATCTTTTTTTAATTTCATTTATTTATTTTTTTTATATTTTATTTCAATTATCTTTTAAATAATTTTAGTATTTCTACCTAAACTTAAGTTATTTGCCAAGCTAACAAAAATGTTTTAAAAAAGTTCATAAAATATTTCAATTTTTAACTTCATTTACTGAAATCAGTTTTAACAGTTTTAGTTAACACAGAATAGATAGATAGAATGAAAGATAGAGATAGAATGATAGATATAGATGGATAGAACTGTTTGCACTTTTGTTGTTATTTCTAGCGAGAAATCAGTATTATAGTAATTAAATATTCGTTTAGTTATCACCAAAACTTGTTCTATTTTGTTGTAGATTATTAAACCGTCACGCTGCCTCAGATGCCTGTCCGAAATCAGGTGCCTTTGTGCGCAAACGCCTGCGAAGTAATTGTCAGATAGGACAGCAAGTCAGCCGCCTAGGTTTTCGGATGCAGCCATAGATTGTAGTGAAACGGGTGATCAGAAACAGGAAGATGATCTGTGTGTAACAGGAAAGCGTCTGGCGTGACGGTGTGAATGTGTTTGAGCAGTCAGAGGTCAGATCCACACAAGACGCTGCAATGAGTGCTGTGAGGACAGAAGGTGCTGCTGACGGGGAGAACACAGCTAATGGAGGAGGAGTCGTGTGTCAGGAGGGAGGCGTCACCATCCTCAGGTACACTACATACTGAAGAGCGCTTCCTCTGAGAACATGCTTGAGTTGTGCTCGGCACAGGGGTGTTATTGGTGACTAAAACGGTTAAAAATTAAAATAAATAAATAAAATGAAAACGTTAACTGGAACACTTAAATACAAACTGGAAAAAAAATGTAATAAAAATATAAATATTAAAAGAAACTAATAAAAATAAAATAAAACACAAAATTACAGATTACTAAAATAAAAACTGAAAATAAAAAAGCCAATTCAAAATGCTAATAAATACTATAACAGTATATAAATAAAACTAAAATAAAAGTTTTTGTTTCATTACCGAACCCTGAATGTCATCTGATCCCTACAGGCCTACAGATCTCTCAGAGATGTTGGCGGCAGGAACCAAAGAAGTTCACGAGAAGGCCGAAAACACTGAGTTTGTCAAAGACTTCCTGAGAGGACGCATCCGCAAAGAGCTCTTTAAGGTATATGGATTTTAAATTTATTATGTTATCTATGTTCTATTGTGAATAAAATATTGGCTCGTGTGATATGAAAGTCTTTTAGTTTTCATTTTATTCAAATTTAAAAAACATCCCAACATTTCCGGAATTCGGGTTGTAATAAAATAATAAATAAAAATATTTAAAAAGTATTTTAAAACCTTTTTTATTATATTTTTATTATTTAATCTAGTTGGCAAGACATACTTTTTCATTTTTTTTTTTAATTTGAAGTACTAAATTAATTACAATTGAAACAAAATGCATTTAATTTTTTTATTTTTTATTTAAACACTTAAATTATAACTGAAATTACAATGACAACAAATGTAATAATATTATATCAATAAAATTAATAGAAAATAATAATATATAAATGATATTTAATGTTTCACATTTTACTATTATTTATATAAAATTGAGCTTCTTTTTTTATTATTGTAATTATAGTTTTTATTTTAAATTTAGTTTAAGGTTAAGTAATGTAATGTGTTTTTGTCATTTTTATTATTATTATTATTTTTTTTTTACTTAAATATTTCTATTCAGCTTTGAATTTGTTTCGTTTTTTTATATTTAGGTTATTTGCCAAGGCAACATTTTTCTTTAACTTTAAGTTTTTCATTATATATTTCAATTTTACTTTATTTCAACTAAACTAAAACAAAAGAAATTGGTTTAGTTTGTCTTGGTTGTGTATCTTTACCTGTGTTTGCACCGTCAGCTCGGTCACGTGGCTTTATACTTCACGTACTCTGCTATGGAAGAGGAAATGGAGAGAAACAAGGAGCATCCTGATTTGGCGGCGCTCTACTTCCCTCATGAGCTGCACCGGCGGGACGCTCTGGCTCGGGATCTGCAGTACTTCTATGGCGAGGACTGGCAGGATCAGATCAGCCTCTCTCCCGCCACTCGGCGCTACGTGGAACGCATCCAGCAGATCGGCCAGGACCAGCCTGCGCTTCTGGTGGCTCACGCTTACACCCGCTACATGGGAGACCTCTCGGGCGGCCAGGTGCTGAGGAAGGTGGCCCAGCGCGCCATGAAGCTGCCGCCCACAGGAGAAGGCCTGAACTTCTACCAGTTCAACGGCATCCACAGCGCCAAGGCCTTCAAGCAGCTCTACCGCAGCCGGATGAACGAGCTGGAGCTGGACTCGCACACCAAGCAGAAGATCGTGGAGGAAGCTGTCCTGGCCTTCCAGTTCAACATGGAGGTGAGCACTGCTGGACAAAACAAGCAGTTGTGATTAAAAGGGTTCAAATCATTTTTGCCAAACTTGCTATATGATTTTCATATTTTTAAATTGTATTGTTAATTTTATTTCAAAATTTTCATTTTCAGTTTTGAAATTTAAAAGACCAATACATATAAATATATTTGTTTATTTTATTATTTGTATATTATTTTTTTCAAACATTTACAGTGTACTGGTAATTTATATTTCTATGTTTTAAAATGGCAATTTATTTATTTGTTTGTTTGTTATTTATCAACATTTTAAAATAGATATTAAAGATATTATTATTATTATTATTATTTTTGGTTTGTTTATTTTTTAATTTTTTTTTTTACAATTTTATTTGCAAATGCAGAAAGGTAAATGCAATTTTAAAAAGCAATTACATTTAAAATTTACATTGTTTTTAATTTAATGTTACATTTAACTACATTTTAAAATGATAAATTGATTAACAATGATGATTTTTATGTATTTATTTATTTTGACATTTTTCTATTTGAAATAATACATTTGTCATTGGATACATTCTAAAAGTTGAACTTTTGTTAAATAATAAGGTAAAATTCGATTCTTCTTGGTAAGACTGCTTTAAAGGATGATGTTGATTGATTCAAGATCTGCTGTTTGTGACTCAGATCATTATATCGACATTTATTCTGAGGTTTTCCGCTAACACTGAATGAATGAAACCATTCATAATCACTCTCTCTGTCAATACCTGGAGTCTCTCTATTAGACTGATCGGTTTGTCTGAGCCCGCTGTCACTGTGTTAGTATCACTTCTCTCTCCAGTGAGTGTGTAATTAAAGAGGAGAGTCTCTCTGCTCTGTGTGGTTGGAGTTTCATCCGTCAGCAGATGGAGGCTTTGTCCTCACAGCAGATTACAGATGAGCGCTGAAATTAAATGGACAAAACTGGGTCAAAACAGTATCTCGCATTTTGCCAGCATCCTTTAACAAAGTGTTTGATTGTTTGCAGTGAGATGTAATTGAATGTGTTTATGTAACGCCGCACACTTGACAACGAGCTTTTCATTAATTGCTTGTCATTTCCTTATTGCTCACTCATTGTTTCCTCTCATCTGTTACTGTAAATGTCCTTTTGTGTTGCCTGCAGATTTTTGGAGAGCTAGAGGAGGTTGGAAAAACGCTTCAGGACGATGTTTTGGATGCCGCTCCTGCTCATGGTGCTCATGGTGCTCATGGTGCTCAGGGTGCTCATGGCGAGATGCAAGGAGACCTCAGCCAGTGTCCATATTATGCGGCCAAAATGGGTAAACATGACCAGATTATTTAATCCATACCTTAATTTCACTTTAAACCAGGGGTTCACAAACTTTATTTATTTTTTCCTATAGAGGTCTAGGAGTTCCACTTGAAAAGTGAAGGAATAAGAAGTGATTGTTCATTCATTCAAAAATCCATCAATTTTGAAATTAAATAGACACATAAATATATATTAAATTATTTATTGTTTTATATTATTATTTTTTATTTGTTGTATTTTTTTAATGTATTATTAATTTTTAATAATTATTCAAACCTGTATTTAATTATTTTATATATATATATATATATATATATATATATATATATATATATATATATATATAAACTACATTTTTAATTAACATATTCATGGTTCTCTGACATACAAGTAAACCAATAAAATATTTCATCTTTTTTTAGTAAGTGTTTTATTATTTTTTTTATTGGTTTTGTTTTAAAAATATTTAAATAAAATATTATTAATTTGAACTCTAATTATATAATTAAGACAAATGTATTACTGTTGTAAATTACAATTTAAATGACAGAATATTTGATTAATCATAGTAATTTTAGACTTTTATTTTTGTGGAAAGTATCTATATACTTAAATATTTATTATATACTTATTTAAATTGCAGGCTTTGATTTTTATAATTGCACTAAGTTATATCACTGTTACCCTTTTATTTTGATTAATCATGCAGCCCTATTTATCTATTTTAATTTTACTTTCAAATTTATTCATTTTTAGTTTTTCATCAGTTCACGAACCCCCTACAGTTCACTTGTGAACCCCGTTTTTAAGAAATGAAGCTGTTTATTTATCAATTTTATTTGTTCTATTTCAGCTGCCAGCGGGGGATCATCTTACATCTATCAGATGGCCATGACCATGCTTAAAAATCCCTCCGGTCAAGTCATATTGGCTGCCTGGATCGCTGCTCTAGCCGGATTGGCTGCTTGGTACCTCATGTGAGCTCCTGTGATCTAATGAGAGGAGCAGATAATAGATGAGAACAAATGGTTTGTTCTGCTTTAAAGTTGTGAGGCATTCCAACACATCTTAGTGCATAACCTCCCTCCGTTCTTGGGTAAATGTGATTTATTCTTAATGTATGAACATAGACCTGTTTAAACGCAGGATAGCATAGTTTATGCATAGAGTTTTACTGTGGCTGGTGTTACTATTGCACCTGTCAGTGTTGATGAAGTTAAAGGAACAGATCACCCAAAAATGAAACTGAAGAAAATGTCCCACATCTTCAGGCCATCCAAGAGGTTGTTTGTTTCTTCATGGGAACAGATTTGCAGGAATTCAGCATTACATCACTTGCTCACCAATGGATTCTGTGCAGTGAAGCCCCCGATATACTTCAAATGAAGTTCGTTTTCATTCTTCGTTTGGGAGCAAAAAGAAGTTTGAAAAGGCTGAGCGAATGAGAATGAGAGACCAAACAGCTGATAAAAATCCATCCCCTGTTGTCCTCTCACATCAAAACCCACCAACATATTTGGTTTGGACTGTTTATCACTTGGTCCTTGATCTTTGCATATTTCTCTCCTGATTCAGACAAGGTGACACTTCACTGGAGAAAGCAATATTATGAATTATACTAAGTTAAAAATGATGGATTTGTTTCTTACAAACACACAGCTTTTCACTTCACAAGGTGTTAACTGATTGATGGACTGGAGTGGATTATTGTGATGTTTTTATCAGCTGTTTGGACTCTCATTCTGACGGCACCCATTCACTGCAGTGGATCCATTGGTGATCAAGTGATGTGATGCTAAAATTCTCCAAATCTGTTCTGATGAAGAAACAAACTCATCTACATATTGGATGGCGTGAGGATGAGTAAATTTTCATTTTAGGTGAACTCCTTTAAAGCTGGAGAAGAGCTGCGGAAATATGCAGAAAGTATTTTTATAGTGTTATCACGGTATCAAGTCAACTTATGAGCCGAAACATACTCTTCGCATAAGGAATTAGTGCAAATTGATGACTTCTACAGTCAGTTTCTCATGTTAAGGAAACTCTATCGCCCCCCTTAAGGTATGATATCGCAAAAGTATAACAAATGTGCATGTACAACAGAAGGAGGCACATGCAAAACATTTGCACACTTGTACAAATGTTCAGAGTATGTTTATACAGAAAAGTACATGATTCCATTGGCACATTTGTCAAGCATGCTTTCAAACGAGATATGCTATGCATACATGCAGCATTTACACAGAAAAGCAGTACTTCTGCAGGCCAGACTACTGAGACGCTGGCTGCGTCAAGAAATGACTGCCACAACGGTTCATGAAGAAAAGCCTTTTAGAACAGGTTTAGAATGTAAAAATGGAAGAATTGCACATTAAAGTCATTTTTGTCTCATCACACGTCATTTTACAGATTCATCATTAAGGGTTATTCTACACAGATGGTTAAAGCACAAGATTTCTGGATTTTAGATTCACTGATAACATATATCTGAGCCAAGATGAACTGTTTCCTATGGAAGCCCGTTTCTGCCACTGAATAAAAAATAAAGTCGCAATTGCAAGTTATAAGGTCAGAATTGTGGGATATAAACTCGCAATTCTGATTTTTTTTTTTCGCAATTGAGTTTTTCTCGCGATTCTACGGTCTTTTTTTTCTTCTCGCAATGTTGCGTTTATATCTCGCAATTGTAAATTAATTTCTCAGAATTGTGGGATATAAACTCGCTGTTGCAAGAACTTTTTTTGCGAGTTTATATCCACAATTTTGAGAAAAAAGCAGTTGCTGTAATTGTGAGTTCTATCACTCAATTCTAAAATAATAGAATGAAAAGATTTGCAAGAAAAAAGTCAGAATTCTGAGATTAAAGTTTGCAGTTATGTTTTTTTTTTTTATTATTCAGGGGCGGAAACAAGTTTCATTATTGGTTAACCAGAAATTAGTTTTTAAATGGCCAATGATATCTAGAGGGCGTATATAACCAATAAACCCATATTATTTGATTATTTGAAAGCAATTAAAACAAGGGAACAATGCTGAATTAATGTACTGTATTTGTACAAGCTAGAATTTAAGTTTTTTTTTTTCTTTCTTTAGGTGATTCATTCATCTGACTTAGCGATAACTATAATATTAACATTTATGGATGCAGTAATTTCATGAAAACGTTACATATTAACACACTAATGTGCAATGTTCACAAAGGCACTGTGACACGATGCATTTGAAAAGGATTGTGGGGGTTTGTGTATCCGTCCTCATTTACTGAGGCATGTGTTTAACTAATGGTATTTTTCTCAGAAAGGCATTTGCTGTATGATTTAGTTTTATATAAGAAGTAACACAATCATATCATTATACTGATGAATACTGTTCCTGAAGAGTGTTACATGCAATACCAAATCCTGAGGGACCGAACATGAACGGCTTTGAGCAGGAGTTGGACTTTTTGAACCAAAGGAATTGTTACTTTACTAATAAGATCATAAAATAGACCCCCTGTATAAGAATTACCATAATTGGTTGTGTTTGGGTTTTATGAACATTTTGTGTTTTGAGTTACTGACAGCTTTTAGTTTTTATAAAGCACATTGAGAGGAATGGTGTTGATATACAGTACAGTGTTTTAGATGTTTTTGTTAAATTTCCTTATATATTAATAGTGTTATATTCATTTTAAGGTTTAGAAGAGGTTTTTAGGGGAGTTTTTTTTTTTTTTTTGGTGAAAAACCCTTTTCTCAGATGTTTATTTTTCCCTCTAGCTCTGTGTTCACTGTAATAAGTAATAAATTCACAACTGTGCTGCATTCACTGTTTGTTCATGTTTTATTTTAATCAATTTAAGTAGCCTATACACTTATAGTTATTCAATTTAGTTATTGAATATAGTTATGTTTAAAATTAAATTAAAACGTCAGCTAAAATTAAGTTAAAACGTGTAGCTTGTAACTATTTTGCTAAATCGTGTATTAGCATTTCTATACAAAATGTTGCGTTTTTAAATAGCCTATTTAAAATATTAAGAACTATATCACATAGTCAAGGTTAATTTCATATATATATAGATTTTTTAATAAGTAAATTATGACTTACATAAATAGCCTAAAAACAAAAAAGCTGTTAGTTGCTTTCTTTGCTTCCATGGCAACCGTGCGCTTTTCAAGTAACGTTAAGCGGTTTTAAACACACCCTTAAAACCATAGATATATATATGTAATTAAAGAGTTTCCTTTATTCGTATCAGCTATAAATTAGTGGTCATGTAAGGAATTATAGCTTTGGACAAAGAAGGTTAGTAAGTGACTTTACTGAACTAGTCTCATATTAAATGCACAATTTTAAGTCTTTTGGCTTTACTTTCATATATTTAATGTTTACATGCAGTTCAGAGTCCTGTCACATAGGCTTCCATAAGTGCGTTAGTATAAACACGATTTTTGTGTCATTTCTTACAAACAGAAGGATGAGTTTAAAACTAGATAAAGTTTGTCAGGACAAAGTTTAGGTTGGCTTGAGAAAGCCTAGCCTGAAAGTTTAAAGCAGTTGTAAAAGCATGAAGTTTGAAAATTTAGATAGATGGATTACATAGATATTGTTGCGAGCATGTTTTTAGCATGATTAGCATGTTACTAGTATATTGCTAGCATGACTACAAAGTGACTAGCATGTTGCTAGCATGTTTCTAACATGAATAGCATGTTACTAGCATGTTTTTTCAGTGAAGTACTAGCAACATTTACCAGTCTGAGTATTTCACAAACTTTGTAGTATGTTCTAAAGCAAAAACAGTTTATTTTCTGTGAATAACGCACCAGAAGGTTAAAATACACACACCATATATTCAACAACAAAGTCATTTACAGTTGTCACACAGAGACTTTATTCATTTTTGCATTTTTTTTACAACAACACATTAAAATGATTTAATATTAACAGCTGTCTATGTACACTGCTAATCAAGCAGAAGGATGTTACGCTCAGTGAGGTGTCAGCACAAACAAAGATCTTGAACATTATTCTGAAATGATATTGTTACTGAAGTAAAGATTTCCAATCCGTTTGTGAATCGCTTCAAAATATCAGAAAAGGAAAGACTTGACTATGTAAAACCTTAATGTAAAAGATCAGACCAAAGACAAGATCTATGGTTCATGTTGGCGCTAAGGCTGATAATCACAATATTTTAGGTAAGACGGGTACATGTGTGTAGATCATATTCCACTGGGATCTTCTCTTAAAAGTCAATAATGCATCCACAGATCTTCCTTATTTGTCGTTTCTGAGGAGCGTTCAAGATGAACTCAATGCTGCGTGCCCACAGCAGAAGACTCGCTTCCTTCTCTTCTATGTCCTTCAGGTTTACTGTGAATCTGAATCTCCACTAAAGTCTCAATTTCCAGTGGATCTTTTACCTGTAAAGACACATAAATACAAGAATGAATCTGAGATCCAAGAGGGTTTTACAATCTTTTAAATGCCACCGACGATCATCTGAGAGCAAGAGATCCCAATCCTGAAATTTAAAAGGCGTTTATTTTACCCAATTTACACTGAAAAAGTATTAAAATGTGAAAATATTTAGTTAATTTGACATTTTTTATAGTACTGTATTTACTAATTTATTTTAATATTTGTATTTACTTATTTTATTTGCGTATTCATGATTTGTTTTAATCTAATGTTTACTTTAATTTCTATTTTTTATATTCTTATGTTTACATGATATACATGTATGTGTGTATGCGTGTGTGTTTGTACACACGTAGTTTTTTTTGTGTGTTTGGCTTAGTGTTATGTTAGAATCATTATACTCATATCTTAAATTGTATAACAATATTTGAAATTGTTTTTACCTTTATTTTTTGTTTGTCACTTAAATGTTAAGTTTTGAATTTTTTTTTTTTTTTTTTGCATTATCATTATTATTTAATTTCTTTATTTTTAAAATGTGTATAGGTAGTATTTATAAAGTTTTAGCTTTGGATCCATTTTTAGTTGTTTTAATACTACAATGCTTCTGTTTTCCTCATTTGTAAGTTGCTTTGGATAAAAATGTCTGCTCCATAATAATAATAATAAATTTTAATTAGTGTTGTCAAACAATTAACTGATTAATTGCATCCAAAATAAGTTTGTTTACATAATGTGTGTACTGTGTATATTTATTATGCTCAGGAGCATACAGCATGCATAAATGCAAATCACCACAGAAAAAGCCGACCGTTTTACATTCATTTTTTTTTTTAAAACATCTTACATATGCTTAGAATAAAACGGACTAATATGTAAATCTGTTTAAATAAATAAAAAAATAATAAATAATCGCTCTGTTGTTTGTCTGAGAGGCTGCAAATATTCATTACTAATTAGTCTCCTTCACTACAGTGGTACTGATATATGCTAACTGCTAAAACACTTACGACAATTGACCATGGTTTTACTATAGTAAACGTGTAGCGACCGTGTTTGTGGTGTATGTATTACCATTCTTATAACCACAATCTTATTAAATACCACGGATAAACTATGGTTAGAGTAGCAAAACCATAATTTTGTAAGGGGAGAATACACAACAGCTAGATCTCAAACAGTGGATCATTTTATATCATCATATTGCCCGGTAAAACTGCTCAAGTGTTAAGGGTTCAGCCGTTATAGAGGTAACAGAACTTACTAGAAGCTGCTTTGAAACGATGTGTATTGTGGATGCTATGCAAATAAATACATTGACTTGACCGAACCAAGTTGAAGATTCCTGCTAACTTAGGATGCCGAACAACTATGCGAGCGATCAAATGAATGAAGGAAACTTAATCCGTACAAAAAGTCGCCAGATATTAACGAGCTGCCGCAAATAACATTTCCATGTATGATTTCCTTCTATTAGTGGTGTGAGGGCTTACAGTTTAATGCAAATCACTGTATAATATATTAAATATACAGAGATGAATTATAAAGCCACATTTTATTTTAGATATTTACCATACCGATTTCCAGTTTAATTTTCATCTGAGTTCCGTAGTGAATGTAGACATATTTAATGTATGATTTAACTTAGATCGCGTTGTAATGATCCATTACCACAGCCTTTATCATCAATGTCTGCAGGTAAAACCTCTGCTTTTTCGGCTTTCTAACGCGGAGAAAGCACGTTTTTCACACCGGCCGTGCAAAGGGATATGACAGTTGATGATACAGTAAGCCTTAACCACTGCAACGCGATCTTAAGTAGAATAATATAAACATTAAATAAGACCTTTTATTTTGACGGGTTGCCATGAATACCTTTACATTTCTGTGTATATGATATGAGGATAGTTTTTCTCAAATGAAACGGTCAAATGCTCATGAAGTGAGTCTCAGAGCAGTTCTGGAGGTGTTGTTCATGTATTTATGTCTCATTTAGTGAGGCGGCAAGCGTCACGCGCTTCTGTACGAGTAGTAAGCAAACCAGCGCGTCTGCGCCATATATTAGCACAGACAGAGGCAGAAGTCATATTTAAATACTCGTTTTGCGGCTTAATATTTACAAATAGGAGTGGGAGTACGCTCAAATAGGAGTGTGTGTGTGTGTGTGTGTGTGTGTGTGTGTGTGTGTGTGTGCGCGCGTGTGTGCATGAACCAGGGCGGAACTCCGCTGTGCGAGCGATACAGAGAGCACGACCATGTAAAGTATAGACAGAAATGAAATGCCGTCGTATAATTAAGATGAATAACATAAGGCTATTTAGTTTGTTTAATAAAAGAACAAGGTATAGACCTGTTCTATAGGGAAGGTAACATTGAATGACTTCTTTTGTGGTCTGGCGCTATAGAGTAAAATAAAATTAAATAAAATTAACTTCACTTTCAAGGGGGGCAGGGGGTGCCGTTGGGGGTGCGGGCCGCTCCGCCCCCCTAAAATAATGGTAGGGGAAACACTGTGTGTAAGTAATCAATTCCAGCACTCCTTAGGGGCCCCAGTATACGAAAACCCCTAATTTTACATTAAATGCAGAGCTGATTATATACCATTAATCTACTTATTGTTCATTTTATTATCTAAAAATTTATTCATACATTTGTATGTCTCTAAATACTTTTTTGGAGGCACTGAATTCCGAAACAGCCACAAATCAGATACTGAACCTCGAAAATAGCACTTTATTCAGGCTTTCCCGATCCTTACAATCATTATAAAGGATTTCAAGGAGTTATGTCTTAAAACAAATCATCCTACCTGGTTTGTGGCTGTCAGGAAGAGCTAAACATTCTCTTTAATTTGGTGAAAAAGCCTTGGTCTTTCTGTTTGTTCCCTGTGCCGGTCTGATCACTGCCCCCTCCTGGACAGAGACAGGTACCGGTTGTAGCATTAGCACCTCAGATTCTAGAGGTGAATAATCTACCGCACTGCTCCAGTGATGACTGTACCTGTGGTGGTGCTGGTCACTCCATTGACAGTTCCCTCCACATCGGTCTCGTCCTCCGCGTAACTCATCATGAGGGCTCGCTGCCGGTCCGTCAACATCCTGGACAGAAGACATACGGCTGGTTCAGTTTAACCTTAAACAGCAGCAAAACAAGTCCTTATGTCATGTGTATAAACTTACTTTGGGATTTTGATCTTGACGTGGACGTAGTGGTCGCCATAACCGTAGCCACTGACCCGTGGAATACCTTTACCAGAGAGCCGGATCCTCTGGTCGGCCTGGATCCCAGATGGGATCTACAAAAACATTCACTGAGTGAATAACTGTTTTCATATGCAGAAGAATATCTAAAATTGAGGAGTAGTTCACTCAAAAATGAAAATTTGCTGAAAATGTACTCAGGCCAAAGATGGAGAAATTTAGCATTTTATCACTTGTTCACCAATGGATCCTCTGCAGTGAATGGGTGCCGTCAGAATGAGAGTCCAAACAGCTGATAAAAACATCACAATAATCCTCACCACTACAGTCCATTATTGTCTTGAGAAGCAAAAACTGCGTGCTTATAAGAAATAAACCCATCGAATTTGAACTTTAAACCATTGCTTTGGCCAAAATTTGAGTCTATAATCCATAATAACGTTTCTTCCAGTGAAAAAGTTCATCCATTGCTGTCCTCTCATATCAAAATCAACCAACATATTTAACTGGTTTGGACTGTTTACACTTGTAAATAGTGCTCGATCTGTGTATATTTCTCTCCTGATTCAGACAAGACGACTTTTTCACTGGAGAAAGCAATATTTTGAATAGAGGACTCATATTTTGTCCAGAAGCAACAGTTTTTATCAGCTGTTTGGACTCTCATTCTGACGGCACCCATTCACTGCAGAGGATCCATTGGTGAACAACTGATGAAATTTCTCTGAATCTTTTCCAATGAAGAAACAAACTCATCTACATCTTGGATGAGCACATTTTCATAAATTCATTTTTAGGTGAACTGCTTCTTTAATTTTACAATATGGTCATGTTAAATGTCCCACTGAGAGATTGACGGTCTCGTAGAGTCCTTGTGCTCTGACCGTGCCGCCCAGTATGGCCTGAGCCACAGAGACCATGACATCAGAGTGAATGTCAGCACCATCTCTCCTGAAGACCGGACTCTTCTGGACCTGAGAGCATCAACAAAGACAATGAGTGTCAAATATACAAGTAAATAAACAGCACAGAGGATGTGATCAGGGTTATACATGATCACAGCAGCCAACAGCCCAGAATGTTCCTGCATAATCCAGTCCATTCACTACAAAGAGACGTCAGTCTTCAGACTGAGAGACTAAAGAAGTACCAATAGTCCTTATATAGGGACAGAAAGCTCTATCAAGGGCACAAAGCAGATCATTTAGATGGGTGCATAGACATGATATCCCCAAATATTTCAAAGGTATTAAACACGTTTCTGCTGTAAATTATAAATGTTTGAAAACACTTTACTGGTAGCAAATAAAATGGTAAATTGGAGCTATAGTCCGATTATTATTAATTATAAAGAAAGAAATCTGTCGAAACAAATTTAACACCAGCTATCAGCAAAGACAGAAAAAAAATAATTATCAGAATGTATAAACACTATTAAAAAGTACTAATACATATAATTAAAAAAATATATATTTTTTTTAATGTTAATGAAAATATGTAGAAATTTGTAAAATAAAAATGTATTATAACACATTTAATATGTATTATATTTTAAAGAAATCTATTATAATACAATAATATTATAAAATAAATACCACACATATATATGGACTTTGACTTCTATACACCACAGGGCTGTAGAATTATTTATTCTGATTGGTTGACTTAAATATAATCTCTACAACGCATGCATCGGAAACCTGAAAACAGTGGTGATGTACTCACTCTGAATGTAATGAAGATCTCTTTCTTCCCCAAAGGCATTCGGACCGTCTGCCCATCCTCGATTCCTGAATGTCACAGTAAACAAACCTTCAAAACTCACTCCATTCCCTGAAGCCAGTGTCTCTTCACTGAAGAGAAGCAGCTAACTCACCGGCAGGAACAGGCACTGTGATGCTCCTCCTCTGTTTGGTCTGTCCCGTCCCCCGGCACGCCGTACAGGGCGAGGTGATGACCGAGCCCCTCCCTCCACAGCGCCGGCAGGTGGAGCGCATCACGAAGGGCCCCGTATTCACCGTCTCCTGCAGGGACGAACCACAGATGCTGAGTCATCAGACACGTCTAAATGAGCTGATGTGCTCGAGGGCGTCACTTACCATGCCCGTCCCGTTGCAGCTGCCGCAGTGCTGGACTTTGGATCCGGGCTCATGGCCTCTGCCGCCGCAGCGCTGACACGTGTCCTCGATGTGGACCGTCATCTCCTTATTCACTCCTTTAGCAGCCTGAGCGAACGTGAGCTCCATCACATACTGTTACCAAACAGAACAGAGGGTTCATTGAGCGTCTAGGGCTCTATGACTTCAATGATGCTGGAAATGCAAACAAAATTGTGGAACCCAGGCATAAAAATGGATTTACTGTATAGCGCAGGTTATCATGGAAATCGACATGGAAATTTTGAAATAAATGAAGCAAGGCTACACAATAAATCACACACTCAAAACCGTGAAAGAGCATCAGTAATTATTAAATTCTTTAGATAATATATAAATGATTAAAAAGGACTGCTTTGACAATCAGCAAAAATAAAAGTTCAGTTAACTAGGAATTATTATAAAATGCTACTAATACATTGTGCATTAATTAATAATGTTACGAAATTTATTACCACTGTATGATAAAATTTACTTCTCAAATAAATATTAATAAAAATAGCAATTGTTATCATAATTATTATTAGTAGTATATCGTTATTTTATGGAACATTAAGAGATTTTAACATCCAAGTTTGAATTTATACAGTAAAGTTCCAATGTGTAGAGCTTTATTTGACACCTCCAAAAATAAATAAATAAATAAATACCGCAATGTTTTATCGTAAATTAATGGTTACATTGTAATTTAACATCATTTTAAAGGACTGATTAATTTGCGAAGTTTTATGAATTCAATTAGACATCTTTAATGACTAAAATTGAATTAAACCATTAAAATGGAATCCAGAAAATTAATTTTGGGGGAAGAAAATTTATATATATACCGTATTGTCCCGTATATAAGACGACCCTGATTATAAGACGACCCCCCTTTTTCCAGATGTACCTTTCGGAAAAAGGCTTTTTGAAAACCAAATCTTGTTTGTTTTGTTTGTTTGTTTTTCTCTCTGTAAAACACATTTTTTTCTTAAATTATTTTCAAATTGCATATTTTTCCTATTTTAATTTTTGTTTTGAAAGTATGGTAAATACTGGTAAAATGTACCAACAATGACATTGAAAAATATACACTTTTTGATATACTATTGAAATAACAGGTATCGCATCTGAATTATATAACATTAAGGCTATCCTTCTCATAGTAGCCTACCAACATTTTATTAACAGTAGAAGTGAAATATTATTGTAGTCTTCAAATCTGGGTATAGTCTTATGTTTTAAGATCACTTACAGAGGAAGTTTGGTCCATCAGACTAACATGATAGTCACGACTTTACAACACACATTACATTACATTACATATTTCATGACACAATTGTTTTATGCGTTTTTGGCGCCACCTATTGTTGTGGGTGCATTACTGACATGTCAAAGTCTAGACCCCGAATATAAGACGACCGCGTTTTTTCAGATGTATTTCCAAGAAAAAAAACCATCATCTTATATTCGGGACAATACGGTATATATATATATATAAATAAATAAATAAATAAAGTTACTCAGTCAGGTGGAGACTGTATTTGACCACTGGATTTATAAAAATCATTTCAGGTTTAAGAAGGGTTTCAACATTGCATCAACTACTGATGTACTCTTTTAACCATGTATTATTAATTATAACCAATTAATATGCACATATTCAAGTTATTTCTTATTTATATGTAATGCAGGCATTCCAAAACTTTTTTTTCCATCTAAACCTTATTCACCAAATATATTTGTGTTAAGTACCCCTGAGATTTTAAAATAAATATTTCAATAATTAAGTATCACATTTGCATGTTCACGGTTTCTTTGATGTTGACTAATGATCACATGGCATGTTGGCAAATAAAAATATTTCATCTTTTTTAGTAAGCGTTTTATTTAAAACAAAGACTACAGAAACACAAAGACGGTTCACTCCTATATTTATGAATGGGAGAAACTGGAGTACTAGTTCCACCTTCTAAAAGAAAGAGCCATATTTCCCATAGAAACCTGGGGCACGTTCAAGCTCAAACCGGTGCGCAACGTTTTGCAATGGTTTCCGGGTTGAACAACATGTTTCCTGGAAACGGTGTGCAACGAGGTTTGAGATACATTTTCTCATCAGCAGCAACATGTATAACCACGAGGTATTAAAGAGACAGTTCGGTTATACGCAACAATTGAAGGTATTAGAAGACATGTTTGTCGTAAGAGTTTTATAGTAACAATATAGCATATCAATATGATGATGTAGTTGTTTATATTTTTAGCTTCATTGCAAGGCAAGTTTATTTATATACCAAATTTCATACACAATGGTAATTAAGTGCTTTACACAAGAATGGATGGCAAGGGCAGTGACTGTAACATTGAGCACATTTTGCAGTATTAAACAGTATTTATTTCATCAGGCTCCAAAAATTCTTCAAAAAGAACACAAAGAATGGCCTTCTCAGCTGCCATAGTTGCAACTCTTGCATCATCAGAAACAGAGTGTTCAACACACCAACGTTTCTGTTTAAAAAATGTTTTGCAATGTTTTGTTGGGGCTGAACGCAGCCCTGACTAGACCAGTCAATGCACATGCGCAGTAAGCACGTTATGACTCTGCATGCACATTGGCTGGTCAAGCCTGAAAAATAAGCTTTTTAAACACTATTTGAGCATAAGACACAACATTCATTTTGCAATTTAATTTCAGATTTTTATTGCTGATGTGACATGGAATTTAATTGTTCAGAGAGCAGTTTTTGAGATTTCAGGATTCCCCCATTCATTAAGATGATTTGCTTTATTTCCCGTAGGCATTGCAAATATGGCCACCGAGTGAAGAGACTTATTTTCATTTTTTATGATTTAATTATTTGTCAGCTTTTCATTAAACTCACAACCCCTCTACAGTTCCTTTACGAACCCTAGTTTGGGAAACCTTGATGTAATATAATGTTTAATTAACTTCATGTTGTAAATTACAACGAATGGAACAAGTTTTCTTACTCTTTGCATCATTATGGTACAAGATAATGCTATTTAAATCAATGTGATAAATGAGTTAAATCAAAAGTAATCTGATTATATTACCTAAAACGTGTAATGTAACGGATTACGTTACTGACTACAATTTGCGTCATGTAATCTGGAATCAGTAACAGATTACAATTAAGTAATCTACCCAGCTCTGTATATATGTATGCATGTATGCATGCATATATGTATATATATGTGTGTATATATATGTGTGTATGTATATATATATATATATATATATATATATAAGGGCTGTCAATCGTTTACATTTAATCGTGATCAATCGCATGATTGTCACGAGTTAACTTGCTTTATGCAGACGTATGTTTATTATTATTGAAACCATAGTCAACAGAGCATGAAGAGTAGACATGTTTCAAAGGTCATAGATGTTTTCCAAAGAACTGGTTCATGTCTATTAGACGCATGAAAAAAATAACATAGAAATACCAGGTTCCCATTACTTCTCTTTCTATGCACTGAGCAATTTACTGACAAAAACCTGTTTACATTTTTGCAGGACAGGGCAGCTCACTTCTTCTGAACATGCAAAATGTACATTTATTATTAGATTTGTTTGCCTCTCTGCGCCCACATACTGTATTTTGATGCAGCTAAATTCTCAATAAAACTGTTTTCATTGGAATTTTACCGTTTCTGTTGTCAGACAACAGAATGAATATGAAATAGTGACTGAAACGCAACCCATTAAGACTATTTAACCAGCTCTCCCTTCCAAGATTTTAATCTGCACAAAAATCCTGATAATCGAGCGTCGTCTGATGAAATCAAATACACATAAGATATACACAATAGCTGTGCTGTGATTTTGGCTATACTTGCATGTAAAATTAGAGAAGCTACATAATATCTGTGTTTAACTGAAAGCGTTACTCCTCTCTCTTTTACTCCATTGCTGAACAATGCAGACACACAGAGAGAGAAAGAAAGGTGTGCGTGCGCTAGGGCTGGGCGGTATATCGAGTTTGTACTATATATCGATATATTTTTTATAAGGGATACGGTATGAAGCAATACCGTTAATATCGATATAAGTAGTTTGATACGAGCGCATCTGAAAAAATATCTAGGGAGGGGACACTGAACTGCTGCAGAGAAAGTGCTTAATACAATTTGTTCTAAACATGTGACAAACTTTATATGAAGGGCTTTAAAAAACTCGTAAGATATAGTAGCCTATAGTTTATAGTTTCAGTTTAAAGCGGCTCGCACTCGCCCCGTCAGATAGGGCTGCGTGTGACGCTGACGAGACGCTACTCGCGCTGTTTAATGTGTTTGAGATGTGCTGTTTTTCTTAGTGCATAACTTACATTTCACAGGTATGCAGAATTTTAAACCTACAAGTGTGTATTTGTATGATAGCACTAACTGTAAAGTGTAATGGGGTAATCAAAATAGCCTTTTTACTCAATTAGTCTGTGCTTCTTTATTATTTTAATGTTTAGTAAATTTAACTTCTGCTTTAAAAGCATTTATTTTTGTTTTTAGATCGCAATGTTACAATGTTAGAATGTAATGTGATTTTAACCCTTTTTTGCACATAATACATGCCTATACTTATGTTCAATTCATATGTTTAATCCAAATACAAAATACCGAGATATGAATTTTTGCTCATGTCGCCCAGCCCTAGTGTGTGCGCACTGGGAAGACAAGACCTGGCGCTGCAGTACTAGCGAGTCTCAGAAACTAAATAAGGTTTTGGCAAACCCTAAAGATTTGTCTTTGTGTGCATCTTCATGTCTCAAGCTACGGGCTAGGCCACGGGTCAAACAGAAAATGCGCCCTTCGTTAATCGTGCATTAATAAAATTAGTGCCGTTAAAATGAATTTCCATTAATGCATTATTGACGCGTTAACTTTGACAGCACTAATATTTTATATATATATAGAATAAAAAAAATAAAAATATATATAATAATAATAGTAATATGTATTTATGTATGTATGTATGTATGTATGTATGCATTTGGGAAAAATAAAAATGGAATTTGGGGAAAATAAAACTGAGCCCTTATTGTCCAGTGTATACTGAACACAGACCACATCTGACCTCTTGTGGCTGATCGAAGACGGCGTTGAAATCCCCAAAGCCTCCAGAAAACTCGCCAAAGATCTTGCGGAAAAGCTCCTCGGGGTTGATGCTGCTCCCTCTGCTCCAGTACTGCTGATGTCCCGCGCCGGCCTGACCCGCGTCAAACCCGGCAGAGCCGTACGTGTCATACTGTTTCCTCTTCCCCTCGTCACTGAGCACCTGAGGACAAAACATTCAGTCACTCATTATTCCTCACCGATGCCAGAACAAGCTTTCACAGAGCAAACGCTTCAAACCTCATAGGCCTCAGCTAGCTGCGCAAACTTCTCCTTCGCTTGAGGGTCGTTTTTGTTAGTGTCAGGATGATACTTCTTTGCCATCTGAATGAGAGAAAACAGAAACACAAACTGTCAAATGCCAAAAATTAGACTGGAAATAGTCGCCACACTTTTTACTCCAGTGAACATTTCATCTAAATGTGGAAAATTCATCTAACACTAGAAATCTGCTGTTTATTATGTGAAGCTTTAGTCTGAATTTATATAAATTTATATATTTATAATGCCAGCAAACACAGGATTTTTTAAGTATAATAATAAAAAAAAAAAAAAAAAAGATTACAAATAGATTTAGTACTAATAAATATAATTCAAATATATAAATTATATGAGCATAGTATATTATATATATTAACACAATAGTATTAATGTTATATATTAAATATTATATATTAATGTACTTTTATACAATATATTATTATTAATATATATTATAAAATAAACAGCAAACATTTAGGGGAAGCTATATTTGCAAAACAATTTGGGATTTTTCTGAGCTGGAAAATGTACATTATTTTAAGATGACATTCAGTTTGTCCTTCATTTGCTTTGCAAACCTGCTGTTTTTTAACAATGATTTGTGAAGAATATTATTTTCTTATATTATAAACTACTATCTCGAGTACAGCAGTCATTGTAAGGTATTATAGGCCATTTTAATTACTATTTAAGGGCCATTTTTATCGGTTCATTGTTTTATTTATAAATAAATTTTAAAAGAATCATAGCAACAAAACAACACAGCAAAAAAACTAAAACAAAACTATTGTTATGGCCAATAGAAAATGTAAATAATTAATATGTATAAAACATGCATCACTGCTAGCATTTATGTAATTATCCTTCTGACTCAAATCATAGTTACTAAAATACAACATTTTGTGACAACTAGCCCCGGTCTCTATTCACAGTAAGACGACAAGCACACAGTAGTCAGGTGTGTAGTATTACCTGGTAATAAGCTTTCTTAATCTCATTCTGCGTGGCTGTGCGTGGAACGCCGAGGATCTGGTAGAAGTCCTGTTTTCTAGCAGGAGAGCTGGTGTGGAACGACATCTTACAGACGACATGAGAAGAAGGGCTCACCGCTGTGACACACAACACTATCATTACAATTATGAACACCATACTTACCATTGTTTTAATACAGTAACATTAAGTGTAGCAACTACAGCACTTTATAACAAATACCACAGACAGAACCCTTAAAGACCCTTATAAAACTGATACAATTTAGTAGTGTTTCCCCACATTAAACCAATAAATAGTGAAATACAATATTCAATGTAAAGCCAGTAAAAGTGCAGCTAAGAATATGCTTTAGAAAAATGTTTAGAAATATAACTGCTGAAGTCAGCCCCAATTTTAATTAATCAATCAATTTAGGAATTACAAATATGTGGGTTATTTTTAAAGGAATAAATTACTATTATTATTGTTGTTGTGCTAATACTTTAAATTATTAAAATATTCATCATAAAATCAGTAGTTCAGTAATTAAATTACTAATATTATTATCGTCAATTATACATTATATTATTTTTTAATATACTTTATTTTAAAGTAATATACAACATATAACATTATTATAATATAAAAAAAGTGTGTATATATATATAGGGGAAAACATTAGCAAAGCATAATTTTACATTTGAAAATGTAATTTTAGCTTGTCCTCCATTTACTTAATTCTATAATAAATAAATAAATACTATTGATGAAATTTAAATGAAAATGTTTTGATTACTTTTATTCATAACAGTACTAATAGTGTCTGTATTTGTCCAGCTGACAGTCACTGCTCAACTGCAACAAGATCAGAGAAGTTTCTGTGATTTCTCCTCAGATCCACACACACACACTCTCTCTCTCTCTCTCTCTCTCTCTCTCTCACACACACACACACACTATTGATTAGGCTGCTCTTGATCAAAGTGATCACGTGTGCATGTGTTGATTTAGAGTTGAATGTAATAACCGTTTGTGTTTGCTTTCTGACCTGACGTTACAAGCGAGCGTTTAACGGCTTCATCATCATGTCATCTGAAGCTGAAAGTATATCAGCCCTGATTTATTAACGCATATGTTGAACTCGGAGTTAGCAGTGTGTGTGTGTGTGTGTGTGTGTGTGTGGTTTGATGCTCAGGCCTCTGTCTCTCACCCGGCATGCCTCTCAATGTCACCGCAGTCCCGGCTCCTCCGCCGCGCCGCGTCCACACCCGGCAGCCCGACAGCGTCGAGAGGCTCCTGTGCGCTCCGTCCGCGCTGGACAGGAGATGAGAGCAGGCCCGTCTGTGGCCGGAGGACACCGCCGCCGCCGCCATCCAGCGCGCGGAGCTGCGAGCCGCAGAGCACGCCATCTTCACCACTCACTGACACGAGACAGACTGCGCATGCGCGAGCGGCACACGCATGCGCACTACTGTTGCTTAGTTCTTCTTCTTGTAGTGTTTATTGGCGGTGGGCAAGCCAACTTTTGTTGCATTACCGCCACCAACTGAACTGTAGAGTGGAGTTTCTTGGTTAGTTAGCCAATCCTATCCTAATGAACGCGTGTGAGATGAAGTAGAGTGGACGGGCTCGTGAAGATCAAGTCGAGGAATTAAACACAATATAGTGAAATACCGTATACAATGCAAAGCCGATATAATTAAAATTCGTTATACAATTCAAGATTATCGTAATTCAAGATTATAATAACTTTCAGACTATTTAATGAAAAGAAAAATAAACAGGAAATGGACTGAATAATAGAAATAAATTACATAAAAATACAAGTACAGTGCAGCACAGTTTTTTTAATGCACAGATATTATTTCACACATTATGACTACCATTTTTAGACCATTTTTCTCCAACAAGAAAGGTGATTGTCATAACTGAAATAATAATAATATTGAAATTCCAGAAAATAGATGCAAATATAAATTAACTAATAAATATTATATATTTATTTGTTACTTGAAATAAATACATTTTAACTGAAATAAAATAAACATAAAAAGAAACTTATTTTATTTCAGCAACATTTCACTTTTAGTTTAATGAAATAAAAATGAATCAGAATTAGAAAAATAAATAGAAGCAAGAAAAATATAATAAAAACTATATATACATGCATTTTTATAAATGCAACGAAAACTAATGAAAATGACAGACAAAATAAAATTACTAAAACTTTAACTAAAATTAAAATGAAAACAGAAAATATAAAAATCAAAATACAAGATACAAGCTAGAATAGTATGTCAGCCGTACTAAAATAGACTAACACTGGTTCAAAGTTTTTAGTCATGTTTATTCATTTATTTAAAGAAATATGTATTTTTTTTCTCAGAAATACATATTTTTAGAAATATATATTTATTCATATGTGTGTTGTTTTAAGAGAATTGCACTTTAAAAAGACCAAGTTTGATTTCTGCTTATTCTTAAAAAAGTAGCTAACGTTAGTAAAAAATCTAGAGAACATTTATTTTGACCAAAATACCACAGTTACTATAAATACTGTTACTACTATTCATATTAAAAAAAAAAAAAAAAAAAAAAAAAACTTTACTGCCAATTTAATTTCTTCTTTATATAGGGGTAGTGCAAGCCTGTAATATAGCTATAGGCGGAAACTACGGATCCCGGCCGCGTTTTGATTTCGCAGACGCACGCGATCTATATGTCGGGCGTGATTTGCTGCAGCGCTTGTAGAGAGAGTCGATGGCTTGTAGATCTGCGCTCTGCGTCACAAGAAACGCACTCATTCAAACGCACGCGTCGCGATCATCATCACAACACCGAGACACCCGGAAGGTTCAAACGCGCAGTCAGCAGCTCAGCATGAATCGCTTCAAGACGTCCAAATATAAGAACACCACTCCCAAAATCCCCAAGAAAGATGTGAGTAGAGGCGCGGCGCGGGAACGCGTGCGATGCGATTGAGTGTCTGGTGTTTTGGGCTCCGTGCTGAAGGAGTGGTGCAGATGCACTGATCAACTCCCAACTTCCTCCATCCTCAACTAAACATATGTGAAGCTTCATGCACTTTGATATGCTCGACCGTGAGGCATTAGATGCGAGATGAGCGGGGATCATGCTGTCATTCGTGCTGAATCTGGTATAAGGATCCATTCAGTACAGTTGCGTCGGGATTGTTTGAACTTGATATGGTTTCGATCTGATCTGCACCGTATTTTACGTATTTGATTGGAAGATGGTAAACAAAACGGCATAAATGCATAGAATAAATTCACAAGTCAAGGTCGTTAGGAAAATGTGGGAGAAATGCAAAAAAAAAAAATTTGTTAAACCTCGTATATGTAATTTGCTGCATTTAGTGACCAGCTTCACTGCAATAACCAAGGACCAAAGACTTCAATATTAAATAATTAAATCAGTTAATAATTACTTGAAATAAAAGTTAAATATTCTAATTTATTTTATGAATAATTAAAATAAAAAAATTAAATTAATAAATAATTAAATAAATCAGTTTGTTTCGCAAGACTGTATGAATGCACATAGTATAAAAGTCTAATTGGAGGTGCAAGTCATTTTAACCTAAATTATATTTAAGTGACTAAAAAATAAAAGAAATTATATATGCTTCCAAACCTTGATTTCTAAGAACTTTTTAAAATATTTATTTTAATTTAAATTTTAGTCATTTTCTTATGTGCTTTTGTCATTTTTACTTTTAAAAATATTTATATTTAGCCTTAATTTGTATTATTTCAAGTTTCAATAATATTGTTTTTAATACTTATTTTAGTTTAAGTTTTAGTAATTTTATCTGCTTTTGTTATTATTTTAAAAAATGAATATTTAGCAATAATTCATATTTATTTTTTACAAAAATGCAACATTCCAAGAAAACTCGGTGAATTTTATTGATTAATTTGTTTAATTATTTATTGTTTTAATTGTTTGACAGTGAATCAGAACATTTGACTTTTGGTTTATATAATTATTAATTGATTTAACAATTTAATTCGTAGCCCTTCTGCACATTGGTTTGTTATCTTGGCACTTTTTCACCTGACTGCATTTTTGGGTGATAAAACTACAACTTTGCATATTCAAATCAGATGGAGTGCTCTTCAGTGATTCTGGTTTTTACAGGGACAGACAGGCTCAGATCTTGTTTCTTGTTATCATGTGTGGTGTTGTTAAATAACAGCCTGAGGTTCACAGTGAATGCTTCACATGCCCGATGTATGATCACATGTGTTTGTGTGCAATGTACTCATACAACGGCCCTAAAGATACTGAAGCACATGTAGAAGTATGTGAATGCATTAGCTATAGACCAAATATCTTTTTTTTTTCTGATATAGGTGATTTATAGGTGGTTTTTACTCACCATCCACTTGTTTCTTCTGCTAAACACAAAAGAAGATATTTTGAAGAATGTAGGTAAGCAAACAGTTGAGGCTAGCCATTGACTTCCATAGTATTTTTTTTTCACACTATGGAAGTCAATGGGTGCCGTCAACTGTTTGCTTACCTACATTCTTCAAAATATCTTCTTTTTTGTTTAGCAGATGAAAGAGACTCAGGATTTTAATTTCTGGGTTAACTGTCCCTTTAAGACTGAATGTTTGAATGGATTGATGTTACAGTGTTTGGTGGATTTGGATCTCACTGAGCATGAATATAGCGTGCAGTATATTATTTCGTTGTTGTCATTGGTCTACAGCTGTACCGGATGTCTTCATTCTGTCTTGAAGAAAGAACACTGTGTAAGTCACATGACATACTGTTAAAGATTGACAGGCGAGTTTCCACAGTACAAATCCAGCGGCTTTAAATATCAGTTTAGCTGAGTGTCTGGATGCAAAACGCTGACCGATGCCGCTGTAAGCGTAACGTGAGATCAGGGCAGGATGGAGAGTGTTTTTTGCCAGCATATTATGTTTTCATTCAACACAGATGCATTCAGTTGATCAAAAGGGACAGTAAAGACGTTTATAATATTAAAGATTTCAGTTTCAATTTCAAATAAATGCTGTTCTTTTGAATGAACCTGAAAGATAAATATATTTCATTATAGGCAGCACAACTGTTTTCAACATTAATAATAATAATAAAAAATGTTTCTTGAGCAGCAAATCTTCATATTATTGTGATTTCTGAAGGATCATGTGACACTGAAGACTGGAGTAAATTCAAATTCAGCTTTGATCACAGGAATAAACTACATTTTAACATGCATTCAAACAGAAAATAGTTAGTTGAAATTGTAATAATTTTTCACAATATTACTGTTTTTACTAGCCCGATCTCACGGCAATTCATACATATTTTTGCCAAATCGTACATATTTTACAAGTTGTACAATTCATATGAATCTGTACGAATGACCTACACCTAACCCCGCCCCTAAACCTACCCGTCACTGGGGTTTAAACAAATCGTACAAAATCATACGAGTGAGGTCGTACCAATTCATATGAATTAGCCACCTCGTAAAATACGTACGAATTGGTCGTGAGATAGCATTGTTTTTACTGTGTTTTTGATCAAATAAATGCAGCCTTGGTGAGCAGAAGAGACTTCTTACAAAATCATAAATAAAAATAAAATAATAATTTAAAAAATCTTAATTATTCCATTTTTTTTTTGGAGTTTTGTCATTCGGCAGGTGAAAACTGTTTAGTCCGTGTGCTTTGTTAGAACTGGTTTTGGATGGTTTGGGGCTGGATTCAGGTTTAGGGTTTCAAATACATATTCTCTGTGTTGTTTAAGAAGCCAGAAGGCCTTATTTTCATCTTTTATTTGCGTCTTGTCTCATAATGCACTGGCTCGTCGCCTCTGGTGTAGGAGTGAGTGTGATTCTCTGTAATGCAGTACGAGCAGAAGAACTCAAACCAGAGCAGGCGTTTGTCTCGGACGCCTGAGTGCATGTTTTCTCACAGACCGTCTTCTCTCTGGTCCAGATTCTGTAGATTTTGATGGTTTTTCTACAGAGGTTGCTCAAACACGTCCATTCTCTGCGTGTTGTTTCTTGTTGACATTCTGGAAGGATTTGAAACCGCTCTGCTGCTCTTCTGCATTTCCTCAAGTGTGTGTGTGTGTGTGTGTGTGTGTGTGTGTGTGTGTGTGTGTGTGTGTGTGTGTGTGTGTGTGTGTGTGTTGCACTGTTGGCAAGAGAAAGTGCTGCATTTCTATCCGTTTCCTCTTTCCTGTTTGTGATGAAGTCAGATGTTCAGTCGAGAGGCATCAGCTGGTTTGACTCAGTTGTAATCAGTGCCATCTTTTGTCAATATCTCAAGACTTTTGGTGCGTTTCAGTGTTATTTAAGTATAGTTTATAAACTTAAAATAGTATTTAATAATGTTTTAAATGAGATTTTCATATTTTCAGTTAAATTTTAGTTTGTTTTTTATGCTTTTATACTTAGCATTAATCTATATTTATTTTATTTTAAATTTTAGTAATTTTGTTGTTTCAGCATTTTTATTAGGCTTTTTTTGTTTAATTTTTCTATTTAGCTTTAATATATGTATGTATGTATATATGTATGTTTTGTTAGCAAAGAATACGTTAAAATTATTTACTTTCATTTTAATTCATGCTTTAATTCTAGTGTTATTTTAATTTTAAACAATTCCTCATTTTAATTCTACATTTTTATATTTTAGATTTTTAGTAAGTTTTTATTGTAAAATTTTCAATTTTACATTATGCTTTTTATTTTATTTGTGATATTTTCATTATTGTTTTAAAGTGACTTATTTTAATAATTGTTTTGTTTTCATATAAATAATTTTTTGTCCTTTTTTATTATTTAAATTTTTAGCAAGTTTTTACTTTAAAATGACATTTTTGTAATTGAAAATTTTATGATTTCGATTTTTAATAAGTGTATTGAAATTATAAAAAAAATTTAAAGTAAAAGACTAAATGACTTATTTTAAAATTATTTAATTTTTATAATTTAAATTTTTAGAAAATGCATTTTAAAGTGACTTAATTTTAAATTTTTATGCTATTAATCTTCAGTGTTTTTATTTTAAAATGATTTTTCTGGTTTTCTTATTTAGCGACTCGAGTGAGATGTTTAGAGACGACAAGCATGTTGACTATTTCTGATCATCTTCATGTTCTCCTGCAGAGATTTGTCTTCATTTTAAGATCCCACTGATTTCCCGATACTCCTGTGTTTCTGCGCAGGGCTGGATTGCAAACGTGCGAGGAGGTTCCTTCTCTTCTCAGGGCAACCACATCAAGTCCAGCTGCAGCCTCGTGGCCTTCAACACAGATCAGGCTGGTATGAACATCATATGAGCTTTCACACATCAGATTAAACACCAGCAGAAGCAGTCTGTTTTGCGTTTGTAACCGTGTCTGTTGTGTCTCTGGAGGAGGTGGGATGGTCGGACTGTCTTCTGTGAACGCCACATCTGACGGGAAGTGGACCGTGACCCAGATTTCATGCCATGCAGGTGAGATATTAACAATTACGGGTCTAACTAACACACTTGGCTCATTCCACTTCATTTGGAGCAAAAACGGACGTCCGTGAGGATGCTTGGAGCAAATAAAAGCAGTGTCCCGCTGCATCAGGCCAATGTCACGGACTCACAGTTCACTAAAAATAAGTTTGTCCTAATTCTCTTTCTCTTCCCGTCCCAGACCTCGTGACCGACCTGGACTTCTCTCCGTTTGACGACTATCTGCTGGCGACCTGCTCGGCTGATGAGACGGTGAGTCACCATAAACCACTGATCGCTTATTCTGAGCAAAACCTGACCGCTTCAACAGGAAGGAGACTGTCTGAGTCGCATGGAAGATGAACAACCTTGTTTAGGGATGACAGGGCTCCAAACAAAAAAATCGAGTAAGGAGCCATTGGCTCCTATAACAAAAAAAACAATTTTTTAGGTGCCACAGAATAAAAGTGTTTTATTTTATTATTATTATTTATTTATTTATTTTTCCCTACATTTTAACATTTCAATCATACTGTCATGTTTGTCTCATCTTTTCTTGACTTTATCAGCATTTTAATCCATCTTGTCGATGATCAGGTCGACCTGGAAACTAAGGTTCACTGCATCCTATAAATGTCTTTCACACATTCAGTCTGTTTTTCTTCATTAGTAAAATGCACTTTTATAGGAGGAGTTAAATCGTGTTGAAAACAGATTAAGTAAAAATATTAATATGCAATAGCGCATAAATATAGCAAAATGCTCCTCTTTATAGTTATTTTTCTAGCTGACTGATGAGCTTATAGACACAGAGTTGTTATTTTGAGGTAAATGTATTATTACGCAACGCTTACACATTTAACCCCCATCCATAACTGTAATGTACAGATGCATAGGTTTAGTTTGTTTTTTTAGGGCTTTTTAGCTTCAAATATTTTTTCTTCCTTAAGAATGTGCATCGTTGGCAGAATGTGCAGCAGTGTGTTTATTTTTACATCATTTTTACATTTACATTTTACATCTGCTGATCTCTTCAGCTGTTTTGTCTGTTCAGCTTGAAAACAAAACAGTAAACAGACACAAACACACGCACACACAAACGTGGGACATCCCATAGGCGTAATGGTTTTTATACTGTACAAACTGTATGTGCTATTGCCCTACAGCAACCCTACACCTAACCCTACCCCTTACAGGACACTTTGTGCTATTTCAGGTTTTCAGTACACTCCATTCTGTGTGATTTATAAGCGTTTTGAAAAGTGGGGTCATGGGGTAATGGAGAATGTCATACCCTTGTCATTATACACAAAAAGGGTATTTGTGACCTCATTTGTCACAAAAACGTACACACACACACACACACACACACACACAGTCATGTTTAGGTTTGGTTCTATAAATAGTGTTTTTAGCAGCTGCATCAGGCTGTGCAGAGGTTGAGGAGGTCACTCTGGTCAGGCTTTGAAAGCTCAGCAGAATGAAGAGGCAGAGCGTCCTGACGAATCATATTCCAGCACATCTGGCCTCCACCTGACATCTGCTCCAGCGTTTGTCTCACTCTGAGCTTGGCTTTAGCAGTCCGCTCACACAGTGAGAGCTGCTCAGTTTGGGACGTTTCCCATGGCAACCACGCTTTCTGCCAAAATACCATGCTAACATTTATTGTTACTCCAGTTGAACTGCTGTATTATTGGCATCAGCCACTTCTGACATCAGAAAATACATTGAAACAACTGGAAAAATGAATACTTCTTTTACTTCTTAAAGATCCCATGTTTCTTTCTTGCTCCTTCCTTTCTTTCTTTTATTTTCTCTCTTCCTCTTTTCTCTTTCCTTTTCTTTTTCTTGCTTTCTTTTACTTAACCTATTAAAATGTTAGTTTTTGTAATGGGATGTATTTCTGAATGAAACGATATTAAGTGAAATTAAATCAAATGTAGATGGGACTTTATTTTATTTATTTTAATTGGATCTTAAAAAGTAGGATGTAATATAATTGTTTTATACATATATAATATTATTTTAGCATGGATTTTATTATAAATTATTATTATTTTTTGTTTTAATTAGTACACATTGATGAATTGAGCACCATTAAACCAGGAACTTTTTTTAAAACTGTAAATGGGTTGAATTTTGATGTCATGTTGTGTTTAGGATTTTTTATTTATTTAATTTTTTTTAAAGGTGTATACCAATGATTTAATGGATTAGAAGGTTTAGTGTATGTATGTAGGATCTGGCCCAGTGCAGTGTTCGGTCACGTCTCTCTGTGTTGGTTCAGGTGAAGCTGTGGCGCGTGTGTGACCCGGATCAGGAGCAGCCCAGTAACGCGGAGGTGACTCTGAGCGCCGCAGACGGCCGTCTGGAGATCGTCCTCTTCCACCCCGCGGCCTCAGGGCTGCTCGCCGTGGCGTCTGCGAGGGGTGTCCAGGTGTGGGACGTCTCACGGGACGCCGCTCTGACAGGTAAACACACACCTTCTGCATCATACCTACAGCCATCACTATCAGACTCAATGTCGTCTTCAATTACTTTACTTTAAGTGTTCACTTAAGCCCTATTCAGACGCTAATTGTTTTTCATGAGTTAACTAACTGTTACTTTTTTTGTTTTATTGTATTTTAAAAAGTACTTATTCATATTTATTTATTTTAAATTTTTCAGATTTCTTTAATTTTATTTCTTTATCTATCTATCTATCTATCTATCTATCTATCTATCTATCTATCTATCTATCTATCTATCTATCTATCTATCTATCTATCTATCTATCTATCTATCTATCTATCTAATTTAGCTGAATTGAAAATGTTTTTTCTTCACACAAATATGAGCCAAATTACTTGCTGTTTTTTAACAGACAACAAGATTGTGTTGTTAATTCACATCCAAGCAGATTTACAAAGATTAAAAATCAATTAGAATTTTTTTATTTTTTTTTTGACTATTAATGAATATTTAATTGATTGGAACTCTCTAGAAGAATAAGAAAATCCAGAGTCCAGGCGGGTTAAATGTTGAAATGTCTCGTCGTCTGAATCGATGAGTTGTAATTGGCGTCTGAATAAGGCAGTTCATGAGGGTTTTGTCTGCAGCGTTTTTGTCTCTGCTGTGTGTGTTTTGTTTGTTTGTTTTGTCTCTGTTTGGTTTGATCTGCGAGCCTCTGGTGGTTTCCAGGGCTGTGTTTGTTACGGTCCTCTGGGGTCTGGCGTGGAGCGGCTGAGGTAAATGTTTGAGCTCAGGAGCCCCTCAGAGCTTTGGGCCGTGTGGCCCCGGGGCCCCATGATGGCTGCTGGCCTGCTCAAGCTCTCATCTCTCATCTCACATCACTGTCTGCATTCATCTGCTCTCATGCGCTTGAGTCCCTGCTAGCCGTGGCTCATTCACTCTGTCTGTCACTGTACACCAGTCACCTCAAACAAAACCAATCCAGCGCCACATAACTGGATCTCTGAGAACAGGAGAAATGTTACGTCGCAAAATAGCTGAAATAAAATTCAGCTAATTTTTTTTTATTTTATGTTCAGTCAACATTTATTTATTTATTTATTTATTTATTTATTTTTTGTGTGTATATAAATATCTATTTTTAAAATTCTTATAGTTTTGGTAAAACAGACAAATTAAGTAGAATAAATAATTTTTTAAATAAATATTTGCATACTACTAATCAATCAATCAGTTAATTCATTTTTATTTTTATTCGTTTATTTTTAATCTGAGAAAAGTATTTATTATATATATATATATATATATATATATATATATATATATATATATATATATATATATAAATAAATATATTTTATTGATATTCATTCTTTTTGATATTTATTAGTTTTATATTCGTATATTATTTCTTAAAATTTATATATTATTTATATATTACATAACTGGATCTCTGAGAAACTGAGAAATGTTGCATTGGCAATTGATTTACCTCTTACTTTTTATATTTTCAGTTTTCTTTTTTATTTTAGTTTGTTATAGTAATTTTACGTGCTTTTAAAAAAAAAAAAAATTCTTTCTATTCGGTTTTTGCTTTTATTAATTCAGTGATTTTAATACTTCAACTTATTTTATTTCAGTTAGTTACCAAGGCAAGATTTCTAATGTCATTTTCCAAATTTTGAAAAGCCTAGTTTCTCCTCAGCAGCTCTCTGAGATGTGTTTGGCGCGTCACAGCATCTTTTCCCAGTGCATTGTTTGCACCAGCAGACTCTCCTGACATACACACGTGTGTGTTGTGCTCAGATTCCCAGCACTCTCATGCTTTTCTGTGTGTGTCCTCACTGATGTCACGTCTGAGAGTTTGTGAACTTGCATTAAATGTTGATCTTCTGGATGTGTGTGTGTGTGTGTGTGTGTGTGCAGTACTGGAGCAGCATGAGGATCAGCTGCAGGGTTTGGCCTGGAAGGAAGACGGATCTCTGCTGGCTTCATCCTGCAAGGTAACAGCTCTCTACAGCACCGGCTCTTCTAGTTACTGTTTTAAAAATGGGTCACACGTCTCTTCTGATGGTTCGTAGACAGCAGGAAAAATCAGTGCTAATTGCCAAAAAAATCAAATGCAGCTGTAATTGTGTGCAAAATACCTGTAAGTAGGCTTATTCACGTTTCTGATGTCAAAAATGGCATGTTTTATAATGTTGTGAATATTTAGAATAGAAATAATTTATTATTATAGTATTATTTTAGTGACATTTGAGATTCTCTTATAGTTGTCATGAATATTTTGAATGAACTTTTTCAATTATTTTCACAATTTTATTTTAAGGTTTTAATAATTCTTTCTTTTTAAATACGTCTAGTTTTTAATGTTTTTATTTCAGTTTTAGTTGTTTAAATACATCAAGTTAAACTAAATGAAAGTGATTGCATTGGCAAATAAATAATAGATGAGATCAAATATTTTTGTAACTGTTTTTCAGTTAATTTTTTCTAAAATATAAATTATTATTATTAATTAATTTATTTATTTTTGACTTTTGTTTTATTATTTCATCTTATATTAATAGCTATAATAATCCTGGAATTTATTTATTTTAATTTTGGCCATTATTTGTACACTATCATTAGTGTTTATTGATATTTTAAATTAACATGTATTTATTTATTCATTCATTTATTTATTTTTTCAGTTTTTAATTATGTGCTTTTTTTGGAATATTTGTAATTTCTATATAGTTTTTATTTCATTTCATTTTTAGTCTTTGTTTGTTTATTTATTTATTTATTTTTGCAGTTAGTTGTTCAGGTATCATTTGTACTTTTTGGTGTTTTTTTTTTCTTTACAAAATGAGAACATTTAATAGTTTTAGTTTAGTTAACAGTAACAACACGGACTCGGTTGCATTTTTTAACAGTGCATTTGCATACAACACAAACCCAGATTATAATATACTTGAACTGATTTAATGGTAGTGAGCTGTTTTCTGAAAGGGTTTTGCCGCCTCAGACAGCAGCACATTCTCACCAGTAGATGTCGCCAGAGCGTGTGTTTTTCCCGTCATGCGGATCATTACGCTGATTGATTTTATTAGAGAAACACACATTATCACGTCCACAGGGTGGAACTCTGTAGAGCGCCCTTCATCAGTCTGACAGGATTCTGTCAGTACATCTAATTTGAGGAAGTTGATTATATCTGGCCCCTGAAAATCTACCCTTCAGTCGTTTGCTTAATGTTAATTGCACATCAGCTGTTATTTCATTATGCAGGACAAACTCTTGCTGTAGCCAAACGTGTCAGTTTGACACACGTCTGTGACTCATCTGAAATGTTAAACCGTTTCTATATTTGGACACAAAGGTTTGTTTGGCAGGAGCAGTGTTTTGATTGAGTTTATGGAAAGAGCTTTGTTAAATCAGCTGGAGGGAAATGTACTGGACTCAGTTTGGTGGTGGAAATGTAAATTTGATGATGTTATTTTCCACTTAAATATTGATACTACAGTCATCTTATAAAAAATTAATTAATATTAATATTTTAAAATGTATAATAAATAAAAAATAATTAAGATGTTTATACTAATATTTTATATTAATTTAAATTATTTTAATTTATGTTTACAGAAATATTCACATACTTTGTTCCTTGTTTTCTTTCTTTTGTACTTTTGTCTTTGTTTTCTTGCCTTTGTGCATCTCATGAGGCTAAAGACCTACACAGTGACTTTTTTTTTAAATAACTGGCAAGACGAGCAAAAACCTGTGTAAACAGCCTGCTGTTCATCCAATCAGTGACAGTGACACCGCAAATATGCAAATAAGAACGTTAACCGGGGTTTAGGAATGCACCGTGTGAAAAGTCTGTTAATGAATAACCAGGGTTAACAGTTAACCCCAGGTATAGTATGAGCAGTGTGAAACGTGATTACACATAACCCAGGATTACGCTTATCCGGGGTTTAGGATTCCCAGGGTTAACAATTTCAAGTGTGAAAAGCCCTTATTTAAACTAGAGATGTTCCGATACCCTTTTTCCCTTCCCGATACCGATTCCGATACCTAGGCTCAGGGTATCGGCCGATACAGAGTACTGATCCGATACCCGGGTGTGTATCTGGTTATACAGCTGTATGTACTACTAGACCTGTATGAATTGATACAATTCTTTTATGGTGTGCTTCACCATAGATAGATAGATAGATAGATAGATAGATAGATAGATAGATAGATAGATAGATAGATAGATAGATAGATAGATAGATAGATAGATAGATAGATAGATAGACAGACAGACAGACAGACAGACAGATAGTCTGGCAAGTAATTTTAACTGAATTTAGGACTGGTGGTGGTGCTTTTTTGGTCATTCAGTGTTTCTGTAAAAATGGGGAAAAACAATAATACTGATAAGATAATAATCATACTATGAATTCGACTAAGAACAATATAAAACACACTAATGATTAATGAGCTGCTGGATTCATGAATATTAATCACGTTGTCTGCATTGGCTCGAACCAATTTGCTGAAATCAAAACAGGGCGAGCACCAGCCAATGAGATTGTCGTTTGCGCATTAGATCCGCCTACTACTGGAGAACCCGGCAGTTAAATTGAAGAATTGCAAAGGAACTCCGTTACAACAAAGAATAACGTTTACATACCATGCAGAATTGACGCGCTACTCGTAAGACTCTCTCGCTCCCTCTCCCTCTCTCTCTCTCTCTCTCTCTGCGTGTGAGGAAAAAATCAAAGCGACGGCGAGTCGTGCGCTTCACACTAGATCTTACGGTACGTCAAATACAGGTGCGCTGCGCATCCATTCAGATATGAACTGAAAAATAGATCGTTTGACGGAGAGAGAAACTCTGAAGCGCTCAGAGTGTTCAGCGGGTGACAATATATCTGTGCTAAACTTATACATAGCCTCCCAGTAAAATCTGATCATTTATTAGCCAATGGCTAATATTAGACATAATTTAGTCGCCCAGGGTGAAGATTTAGTCGCATATGCGAGTGATTTAACCTACTGGCAATGTGTTAACACGTTTGTATTTCTTCTTCGCTGCTCTAAATAGTGGTTGCTTGTGTTGCAACACAGCACAACTTCCCGTGTTTGCATCCTGAGCAGCGAAGAAGAATTGATTTCCGATTTGCAGCGTTAAGCAAAGCTAGCGCGCATAACTATATATCTTGTTTAAAAATGGTATCGGATCGGTACATGGGTTGAAGTACTCGCCGATACCGATGCCAGAATTTTTTGTGGTATCGGTGGAATTTCCGATACTAGTATCGGAATCGGAACAACCCTAATTTAAACACACACAAACACATTTACTTAGCTATCTAAATGGGGACATTCCATAGGTGTAATGGTTTTTATACTGTACATTCTATTGCCCTAAACCTACCCCTTACAGAAAACTTTTTGCATTTTTACAATTTCAGAAAAACTTTTAGTCAATTTTTAAACCCGTTTTACAAATGAGGACGTCCCCAAAGGGAGGTTTTTGGAGGTTTTGTCAGGTTTACCTCAAACGCACCAGACCTGAACCCCCATAGAGAATCTGTGGGGTATTGTCAAGAGGAAAATGAGAAACAAGAGACCAAAAAATGAAGATGAGCTGAAGGCCACTGTCAAAGAAACCTGGGCTTCCATACCACCTCAGCAGTGCCACAGACTGATCACCTCCATGCCACGCCAAATTGAGGCAGTAATTAACGCAAAGGAGCTCCTACCAAGTATTGAGTACATATACAGTAAATGAACATACTTTCCAGAAGGCCAACAATTCACTCAAAATGTTTTTTTTTTATTTTTTTTATTGGTCTTATGAAGTATTCTAATTTGTTGAGATAGTGAATTGGTGGGTTTTTGTTAAATGTGAGCCAAAATCATTGCAATTAAAAGAACCAAAGACTTAAACTACTTCAGTCTGTGTGCATTGAATTTATTTAATACACGAGTTTCACAATTTGAGTTGAATTACTGAAATAAATGAACTTTAACACGACATTCTAATTTATTGAGATGGACCTGTGTGTGTGTGTGTGTGTGTGTGTATATATAAAATTAGGGGTGTCAACGTTAATGCATTAACCAATGTGATTACGCAAATTAATTGTTTGATAAGGTTCGACCCCAACTTCTTCCCGTCATCGCAGCGCGGAAGGTTATCTATCATTACGTGATGAGGGTACAGCGAGCCAGTGTTGCCAGGGTAACAGCACAAGTGGGCTATTTTGAAAAAACAGTCGCGGGAAAAATGGCAGAGTCGTGGGTTGCGTTTTTTTGGGCTATTTTTATAATGTACCGTGGCCACCCAAAGTGTATATAGACAAATAAAAATTCAAATAGATCCTTTTACTAATGTGTATTATACTTGGAATGTATCCCTGGCAACTTAAGAACGGAGAGACGGTAACGTCACGAACAACGTGTTTCAGCAGAGCAGCAGAAATATACATGACAACAGCCACTATAGATTATAAAAGATAATAAACACATGATTACAATAGATATGGGCTGTATGTGATTTTCTTGAGAGAATGTGTACAGCGACATAAAAGGCTATAAATAGCATATTTTAACAACCGTAAACAACTAAATACCACATGTGATCATAAAAGGAAGTTATTACAAACACTCGATGGTGGTTTGAAGTGAGCTCTGAGTAAAAGTGCACTGTTAATCTCATAAATTGTCTTATGAAGCATGATGCTAATATGAGCTCTAATGCAGCTGCAGAACAGGTAGAAATTTTTCATAATGCATTTTGTCATAATACGTAATGTAAGGTCGCAAGAAATGTTTTGTTGTATTTATTTAGAAATACTTTTGATAATAGTTGGGTAAATGTATACTGGGATTGAAGCGATGTGGCTTGGTGCACGTTTTATTGCCAGTTTAAAGGCTGATAAAGGCTGAATAAAAACAAAAGAATAATAAGGATTATGTCTCATACCTGGCGGAGGTTTCCTTAAACTAGTTTGTCATGCATTTCTTTATTTTAACACATTTACAGGTAAATTAATGCGGTTAAATTCTTTAATCGATTGACAGCACGACTATATATATACTCGTCAAATTGCTCCACAATATCTTTTAAAAAGTTCAGTTGGTTGATAGATGTTAAGATAAGTTAAGACTGCCAAAGTTAAAATATAACTGTTGAGAATAATTAATCTCGTTTTACATTATTACAGTTAATTATAATCGCCACATCTACCTAATATGAAAAACGCACATCAGTCTGGTAACCAGAGCTTCATTTAAATGGAGAAAAACTTTTTAATGACTAATTAATTTACAAATCTAATTAAAATGGACACTTAATAAAATAAAGTTTTTGTTCATTTATTTATTTTATTTAAAGTAATTGTTTACTTATTTTTCTATTTATTCTATTTATTTATTTATTACTTATTTAATTTAATGTATTTAAAACAGTTGTTTGTTCTTTTTTTATTATTCTTTTATAATTGTTTGGTTATTTGTTTATACTTATTTATGTTTCATTTTTTATTTATACCTATTTTTTTTCTCTTAAGTTATTTATTAGTAAGTGAGTGAGTCTTGAGAACATTCACAGTTTGAAACCTCAAAACAACCCAGGTTTTAGTATTTTGAAAAGCAAAAGTCATAATGTCCTGTGCCGTGTTTTAGCAGAGAGCTGAAAGCACACCTGATTTAGGCGGCATCTACAGCTAGACTTTGTTGCGTTTGAAGTATTGCAGAGAGAGGAGCGTTTGACCCAGCGCTAGACCCCCGGAGCGCCTGATTTAGTACTCTAAAACACAGAGTCTGACCCGGGTACAGAGAGTTACGCTCAGCCGCCCCGGTGGAGGAAATGGGGAGCGATCCATAAAGAAATAATAACAGAGCTGCAGAGCTTTTCCATCAGCCTCTTTAATGCTCTCAGAGGTGCAGAGCCAAAGGATGCAGGAGTTTATGGCTGCATGACGGATCTTAGGATTAGTTTATGAGGAAAAATTAGGCCATTTGAGTTTGCACTGAATGCTTTGTGATTTTTTTTTTTTTTTTTTTTTTTTTTCTCTCCCCCTGCTTCTAGGGTAGTCATTCCTTTTATTAACACGTATCGTTTGTGCAAAATACTGGACATTTATATACATATTATTTATATTTAGGTATTTTAAAAGTTTCTATATTATTTTTATTTAATTTCATATATTTTAAAACAGTTTTATGTTAAATTTATATATTTTAAAATGTATACATTATTTTATTAAATAACTTTTTACATTTGTATTTTATATTAATTTATTAAAATATTGTAAACTTATAATCAAATATTTTAAAAATATTTAATATTAATTTCTTAAACTTTAATTAGGATTTATGTATTGGATAATATTGTATTAAATAATTTTTTTATTTATATATTTTATTAATCTTATATATATTTATATATATATTTATTTTATTTATATATATATATATATATATATATATATATATATATAAGCATTTTATATGCATTTTATATGCATTTTTAATGTATTAAAATATTTTAAGCATATTTTTCAATTAAATTTTGAATGTTAACATTTGTTATAACATTTGTACATGTATTTAAATTGATTTATTTATCTGTTAAGAATAATCATGACAGCGTAATAGTGGACCAGAATTCATCCTAAAATATCAAGAGAGAAAAACAAAAACAGGGCAAAGTGGGAAATGTGAGACTGGATCACAGACTGAGCTCAGAGGTTGTGGCCTCAGTCGAGTCGAGCTGTAATTTAAGCGAATAGACCCTTCAATCTCCCCAGATCCACCCTATTAAAACAAACCAGCAGCGGCGCCAACATGTGCGTTCAATTGCAGCCGTTTTCCCCTGTTAGGTGAACAGGAGAAGTGGAGAGGAGAGTGTGGCGCGTGACAGGCCTCGTTTGGAGGCATGGACGCGCATATTTTAAAACACCAAATACTCGCCATGTGAAAGCAGATGCTCTCATCCACAGCGACTCGGTGGACGGTTATGATTAAAACATGATCAAAGCATTAAACAGGTGTTGATTTATCGGCTTGTGACTGCGGGTATGTGACTGATTGTGCTTTCGTGTGTTTTTGAATGTACATACTGCAGTATAACATTTACTTTTAAGCTTTTTTTTTTTTTTTCTAATTTTTCTGTTTATTTTCTTTGCTACTAGTAAACACTTTCATTAGATCCCCATCTTTAAAACAGTCAGTTAGTGGCGTTTGCTAAGTTAAGCATCACTATTAATATTGCTAATATATAAGGATAATTTATGAATAAACGTCTAAGTATTAACAAGCTGGAGAAGAAGAAAAAAGTTAAAGGTGCTGTATGTAGGATTGACACCCAGCGATTGAACTAGGTATTGCAGTCCAAATTCAAAATATTGGAGACGGTTTTTTTCACCTGGCCCCCCCTCCTCATACTTGACCCACACGCAGGTTGCCAGATTAACGACAGTAACAGAAATGAGCGCACATGCCGCTGAATGAAATTAAATACGCTGTGTTTTCCGCCAACTGGCAACCCGGGGTGCTGAAATACAATTGGGTAAACTGTCAGTGGGCGGGTTTCACAAACCATAACAAACAGACATTCCGGGCCGGAATACACATTTTCAAAGGAGAATAACTGACTGTAGCATTGTTTTTCAGATAAACAAGTATGTTAACTTGGCATGTTTCTTAAGTATCTGCAAACATATTATGGTATTTTTATGCTTTAGTAGAGTCAAAATCCTACATACAGCACCTTTAACAAAAAAAAAGTAACGTAAAAAAAAAAATTATATATATATATATATATTATATTATTATTATTATTTTTTTGTATGTAAAATCACTTTAATTTGATGTGGATGCCAAAATGGTTGTCTTTGACCCATATATACTACTATTCTAAAACTACTATTCAGTACTTTATATTGATTTTTTTCTGTTTCAGATTTTTATTTATATTTAGATGGAAACAGACTGTAAATGGAGTGTAACTATAGCAACAAGGGCTGCCATTCACAGTTTGTTGGCAGCAAAGAGGATTGTGGGATGTTTCCTTGAGCAGGAATGAAGCTCATTTAAATTAATGTGAGCTGAAACGACACACACTGATTAAACAGCTGTTGCCTCCGCACACACACAGATTGAGTGTGTGTGTTTGATTGCATTGGGTCAGACGTGTAATAAAAGCCTCCTCTCTGTTTAAAGCCGCACAGACTCTGCTGTGTGTTCACACTGGCTGTGATTTCAGCCGCTGCTCTGGGACCAGTGCGGTCTGCTCTGAGTGCTCAGGGGTGAGTCTGACCCCTCTCTCTCGGGACTGCAGGGCATTGTGGGTGGGCTGAGCAGCGTCAACTTATAAACGGTATAACTGCACAGTGCATGACATGACAGATAATTTCAATAACAGACTCTATAAAGTGAGGGAAGCTGCTATTCGCTGTTGGTTTCACAAAACTGGTTTGATGAAGGCCACTGTGTAGACTGTGTTCAGAATGGGACAGTAGCTGACTCAATACACTCAATACACTGTTATATATACATATATTGTTATTTATATATATATATATATATATGTGTATGTATGTATGTATGTATGTGTATATATATATATATATATATATGCAGTGACGCACATTTCAAATACTACAGCACTGATGGTCATCATACAAACTCAATACTGCCATGTTTAATAATTAGGTTTTAAATGCAGTTTATGGTTAAAAATCAACTTTACAAAACACTCAAATCCATTATTACTCATTCCACATGCAAAGTCCTTAGTCAGTTATAACAGAGGTCAGAAACAGCTAAGAGATGTGAAATAATGCGCATTAACCTTGACTAAGATCAGAAGAGGAGTACAGTGGTGTTTGAAAACCTCTCTGTTGTTGGTGCTGCTTGTGCTCTTTTATTTACTGCTTTTTATATTCGGCGAGTCGCAGTGAGTGTGAGCCCAGCGTCTGCTGTTTGTGTTTACGCTGTTGTCTTGGTTTGGATGACTTGTGTCTGCTAGTGGTTACTGACGATGTCTTATGGGTGCATTATGGGTAAAAATCATTATTCCCTCTCAGCACTGAAACCACACTAGTGAGCTGCCTATGTATTTAAAGCATTCTAAGCTAAACATACACTTATTTATTGTGTTAAAAGAAAAGCATGCCACTGAAATACTAAAAATATATAAACAATAATTAGTCCTGATTAGAAATGGAGTATTGAACTCATTTTCTGTGTATTTTCGGGCTCTTATCTGTATTGATGCGGTGTGTGAGGACTCTGGAGAGAACGTGTCAGTCTCTGTTCTTCATTAAGGATCTGTTGTGTCGCAGCCTGTTCCCATTATCGCTCGTTTCCTCTCGTTGATCCCGCTCTCCGTCCTGATTGGCTGTGTTTGAGAGTGACGGGGTCGTCTGATGGTCACTGATTGACTGAACTGGTTGTGACGGCGAGTTCAGTCTGCAGCAGGATTTACGCTGCCAGTTCTGTTGACAGACTCGTAACAAATACCACATGAAGCCATTTCTACCGTATCATAATCCAGGCACAGCAGCCTTAGTCAGCGCACTGAAACAAACGCTTAAAGAGTCACATTACAGTCATTAAAAAAGGGTTATAATAAGATTTGATGCAACAGTATCGCGAGTGTGGGAAAATGTGGTATGTTGTTGATGTCAGAGAGCAGTCTTGTTTGTAAATGTAGATGCATGATATATTTCAGTTTACTGTTAGGAAATAAAAATATGTTTACTTGTATAATTTTTTAGAATATTTATATAGTCATTTTGAGATATGTATATGTATATATGTGTGTGTGTGTGTATATGATTGTCTTATAGGGATTGTGGCAAGAAAATGTGGCATGATGAAATCTAGAGAGTAGATATAGATGTTTTTAAATACGTAACCATGCTATAATTTAGTTTAATGGTGGGAAATATATTATTCTATGATATCTATAATATCAATAATATTTTTAATAATTGAAGAAACAAGTTTTTTTTTTTTTATAGGCAAATATTAGTAAAATATAAACATAAAAAACTTATTATAAAACGGATAGTTCCGGTCCTTGATTCTGATTGGTTGAGCCACGTTCGAAGCCGTTGTAAATGACACTACAAACCTACACCTTTGTTTACTTTGTGTGTTGCTTGGCAGCCACTTTGTTCCTACCATAGATATAAGTAGATGCCTCATTAGCGACTGTTTCTATGGGCTGCTATACGTAAGCTGTCCACCAACTTGACGTCATTCACCGTAGTAATCACTGAATATTCGAAAAATGCCAAAAATCCTGCACAGCCGATGGTCTGAGAACCCAACGGCTCTGTGCGAACCTACAGTATGGTGAATGACGTCAAGCGGACCATTCCAGGATGGCGGCCGCATACTACGTGCCTGGAGCGGTCGAATAGGGCGTCTATATATGTCTATGGTTCCAACCATAGGTTCCAAACACAACTGTAAATAATAAATGTTTAAAATAAATAATAATGTTTTTGTTTCCTCAGGACAAGAAGCTGCGTCTCTTCGACCCTCGGGCCCAGCCGTCAGCGGTTCAGGTAACGTTCAGACATCTTCTGTTAAACTCTCACCTGCTTCTGCTCTTACACTCAGAGACAAGATGATTTCTGTTTTTATTCCCATATTATTATACTTCATATTATTATATTCAGAGCTGAGCATAACGAGGAAAAAATATATAAATATCAACTCAAGTAGAATGTGAATAAATGTACAGCACTTTTCAAAAGTTTGGGGTTGGTATGATTTTTTTTTTTTTTTGAATGTTTTTTGAAAAGTTTATTCTGCATTTATTTGATCAAAAATACAGTAATAACAGTAATATTGTGAAATATTATTACAATTTAAAATAACTATTTTCTATTCACATTTAAATTATTGCTGTGATGAAAAGCAATTGCTATGAATTTTCTTCAGTGTCATGATCCTTCAGAAATTATCCTAATATGCTGATTTTCTGCTCAGGAAACATTTCTTATTATTATCAATGTTGAAAACAGTCATGCTGCCTCATATTTTTGTGGAAACCGTTATATCTTTAAGATTTGATTAATAGAAAGAACGGCACTGATTTGAAATAGAAATCTGTTGTAACATTATAACCTTTCTTGTAACCTTTTTGATCAATTAAATGCATCCTTGCTGAATAAAAGTATTAATTTATTAAAACAAACAAACATGTTCGAACAGTGTAACTCCATATGTAACACTTTATTACTTAGTTAGCCTACTCCATTTGCTTTTTTATTTTGTTTTTTATTTTATTTTGCTCCATTCTTTAGCCAATCGTATCAGGCTGTTGCTTCAGCAGCTCATTCTGATTGGTTGACTGATTCATTCACTCACTCACTCTGTTGTTTCTCCTGACACTGGGAAACAATACAGTACTATTCCCATGTGAACGTGACTGTGATTTTGACTGTCGAAACCTTTCGAGCGTCTGTTTGAGAGCCCATCAATCCCAGCCTGTTCAGCCGGGACTTGAAAGTTGGGGTCAGATCAGACCAAACATTCCCACAGTCCTCAGCGGAGGTTTCTCTGTGTGTTTGTGCTCATGCTGGATTAGATATTACCCATGCTGCTCTCTGAGCAAACAGTGGCAGCTCTGACACGTCTGGATCTGGCGTGATCTCTGACACACACTCGTGTGATCTGCTGCTGGATGTTTCCCAGTCTTTACTGTCGGGCTCTTCTCAGGTGTGTGGTCAGATTTGAGTTTCTGATGCTTGTCCTGTTCAGAGTGTTTCCTTTACACCTGCTGTCTTCTCATGTCATTGATCTCAAGCTCAGTTGGTTTGGATGTACGTAGTGTGTATGATTTGTGTTGTGTTGTGTAGTGAGCCTTGTTTGTGGACTTATTAAAGATAGGGATGTAACGATTAACCGCGAGCCAGTTGAAAATCGATTCAAATAGGTGACTATTCAAATAGTTTGCGATGCTAAAGAAATTGCGATTCAGTTTGGGGTAGGAGTTTATATGAATGTATGTCTGTGGGTCTTTAGAAAAGTTTAGATGGCATCTTACCTCTGTATAATGCATATTAAAGTTCATAAGTGCAGCGCTGCTTTGTTTACAGCGGAAACCATGGAAACGCTTAACCACGGCACCACCTGCTGGCAGAGAGCGAATCTGCGTCTCATTCAGCTCGTCTGCTGTTTCTGTTTCATGCAGATATTTTTTATGTATAGTTTCACAAAACTGAAGTCAAACCATTCTGTTTTTGCTTCAAATTTCGAAATTATGCAATCTAATCTAGATTAAAAACCGTTCATGTTGCACGTATGCAGCATCTTTGTTTGGATCATGGTTAAAATGCAGTGGTTGCCTCTAATTTCAAATGGAAAGAGCACAGACAAAGCCTTATTTTGTTTATATGAAGAGACTTCTTTTATTTGTGTTACTTTATGTATGTGATTTGGAGCTTGTTTTAAAATTGCAATTTAGTTTTTTTTTATTTACATTTACATTATATTTACATTTTGTTATTTAGCAGAGGCTCTTATCCAAAGCGACTTACAAATGAGGAGAATAAAAGCAATCAAAACCAACAAAAGAGCAATAACAAAAGTGCTGTATTAGTATATTATTATAGTGTTATATTTCACTTTCACAAAGAAACGTGCTGCATTTTGTCCAAGCAATAATAAAAGGACACATTTAATTTATAATTTGTCTGAAATCTCATTTTGTAAAAAAAACAAAATTGTGAATCGTGAATCGGATCGTGAGTTGAGTGAATCCTTACATCCCTAATTAAAGACAACGCAGCTATATTGATTTCAAATGATTGCTTGTAAGCAGAAGTTGCAAGACTTTGTACTTTTACATGTCGTAGGCATCTGTCGACCAAAGATGACTTTAGATGCACTGTTGGAAATCCAACCCACTTTATGCATTTTTGAATAACTTTAAATGTGTTTTGATTGCTGGATCACAACATGCATTTATACTTTGTAAATAATTCATACATTTTTCAAATAATTTTGAAACATTGTTTATTCGTTCGTTTGTCCATTCATTTTAAATAACTAATCAAGCAAAAATCACATTTCTTTGATTGATTGATTCATTTTATTTAAATAATTAATCAAGTAAAAATCTTTTCTTTTTTTTTTTTTACATTTTCATGAAGAAACTTGATTAAGATACTGCACACACTGATGACAGAATTTTTATTTTTCCTTTAATTCCCTATTGATTAATTAATCCATTATTTCATTCTCTTTCTTTCTTTCTTTCCTTCTAAATAATTAAGCAAAATTAATTGCTATTGCACAGTTATTTTATTATTTGTTATTTATTAAATTTTTTCACATTTTCTTGAAGAATTTGTTTTTAAAGATACTGTTTTAAAGAATTTGAATTCCCCCCTTTCAGGATTTTTCTTTAATTTTTGAAAAACGTTGTCTTGTTTCGAGCATAAACCTCACAACATTTTGTTAGATTTGTTTATGATTAAAACAAAATAAAGATGTTCTCTAAAGGGGTAAAAGAAAATAAATAAATTAAAGGCAGTAAAATAAAGTTAATTCAAGATCTGTGAAAACAACTTCTAATGTCCTGCACTCAAAAAATAACAAACTAAAAAACAACAAAAAAAGAAAAATTAAATTTCAGGTACTTTTTTTGCAGCTTTGCTTTACAAGCGAATTTATCTTGTAAAAAAGACAAAATACTTGTCTTTTTTTTTGTTTGTTAGTTTTCCCCTTATTTTCCTCTGCACTCTCAGAAAAAAGGAACAACTGTAGTGGTACGTCTTTGTACATCATTTACCTCTAAATGTGCAGCATGCAAGTACCTTAAAGGTACATTTTAGTACCTATAATGCACATATTAGTACCTGTTTGTAGGGTACAGCTAGTGATAGCTTTTGTACTTTTTTTTTTTTTCTTCTTCTTCTGTGAGTGATGGATTCTGGGTAAAAAAAACAACAACTCGGGGATCTGAAACTTTGCAAATACATGGGATGAGAAGTCTGGCTTGGCCTCTCTCTCTCTCTCTCTCTCTCTCTCTCTCTCTCTCTCTCTCTCTCTCTCTCTCTCTCTCTCTCTCTCTCTCTCTCTCTCTCTCTCTCTCTCTCTCTCTCTCTCGACCCCTCTAGCCTCTCACACTGAGTCTGATTCCTGACAGAGCGGCTTGTTTTCTGACCACATCCAGCTGGCACCACAAGAGCGGCGTGTGCTCCACCGCCCCCATTAGCATCACATTCACTCCAGCGCCTTTAATGAGCCGTCACGGGCCAACCCTAACAAAACACAGCCTGACGGGCCTCTGTTTACTCACAAAACCGTGAAACGCCACAGCCACGCTCCTTTACTGACACAGACTCCCGACATGTAAACAGAGATGCGTCTGAACGCTGCCGTGTTGTTTATAGACTCAGCTCAAGCCCAAAGCAGCCATTTGTCATCGCAGAGCTCGTAAAACAATGCTTTCATGCGCCGGGTGATGAAAACCGTCCGTTTATGCAGCGACCGCCGTTCTTCGACAGATCGTCTGATTTAGACAGGTGGGGTAAAAATAGAGGCTAATTGTACGTGGTATTTAGGAAACTGTGTAATTTGCGCTTTTGGACGGCACGAGTGCGATCTGTAATCAGCGCTCGCGCACGCTCGAGCACACGGCTGTATTTAGGAGGTTGGCACGAGCGACTGTACTCCAGTGTGTGGTTTCCAGTGCCGCTTGCTTTGAGATTTCCTGCTGCGTCTTGATTTTTAGATGATAAATGCATATTTAGGGGCCTCACTCGCACCAAACCGCTCCAAGCTCAGACTAGTTTTTGTTTTTAGACTCTGGCTTGTGGTTTGGTGCATCCCTAACCTCCTCATCACCGTGAGATGCAACTATCCATTTTTAGTTATGTTTATGTTTTAGATTTAATACAAGGTATAATAAACAAAATGCAAACTTTGTCAACAGCATAACTGACATTATTTCTAGAGAAAACAATATTGATATTATTCTTTATAGTAGGCCCCTATGTTTTCAAAATATTTATTGTTTGTTTGTTTAAATAATGGCATTATACATTTTTATATTTTATATATATATATATATATATATATATTCATTCATTTGAAAAAAAATTGTCAAGTTAATATTACTATTTATTTATTTATTTAATTGTATTTATTTAATTTAAATATTCATAAGTAGACATTTATTTATATTTTGTTATGAATTTTATTAATATATTTGTCAAATTAAAGGGGTGGTTTACTGCTTTTTTTCTTTGCTTGATTGTGTTTATGGGGTGCAATATAACATGTCTTCGTGTTTCGTTTGTTAAAAAACACCTTATTTTTCATATATTTCACCTTCATTGGAAGCCGCTTTCATTTGAACGACTGGTTGACTTCCTGATTCTCTGAAACCACTCCCTCAGAAACAGGCGATGGGCTCAGATTGGTTAGTTGGGCCGGTGTGTTGTGATTGGCTGAACTGCGTACTGCACATTGTCCGGAAACGTCACGCCCATTACCTTCACGAGCGACAGCTGCACGTGCTCCGGTCAAATGTAAATAATGGTGTCAATATTGCCGTATCAGTTTGAGCCAGAATCAGACCCAGAAAGCGGTAATGAAGAGAGTCAAGCAGAGCTTCCGCAAGCACGGCTCTTACAAAAACGTTTCTGAACGGAAGTTTGCTGTTGTGATTACATATCATTTTTTGAAGTTTGTACACGTTTGTCGTATACACACAAAATAGCATCGAACTAACTGGCTACTAACCAAACAGCTCTGGCTTGTGTTTACGTTCTTGATCAAATCAAAAAATTACATCATAAAGTATACATGGAAAATACATTTACAAAATTAGTACATAATTACAAATTCGGGTCCAAAATGTTTGTACACGTTTGTCAAAGACACACGAAATAACATTTAACTAACTGGCTACTAAAGCCTGCGTTGGCATTTGTTTACGTCCTTGATAAAACTAAAACATTACGTCTGAAATTATACATGCAAATACATTTAAAATGATGAAATCTTACTTACGGGTTGTGGCCCAACAACTGCTGCCTCTGGTTTTAAAGGTGGAACTGCTCCATGTTTTAGTAATAGTTTCTGTGTGAATCTGGCATTGAACTCGTGTAGATTCTGGAAGCTGTCTTCCGTAAAATGCGCAGCACAGAGAGCTAAATTAGGATTGTAATTGTCAGGAACATAATCAAACATAAATTTTAACCATTGTTGACGAACTACAGCGTCCGTAAGAAGCCCGAACACAGAAGACCTGACAGCTGGGTGAAAATAACACCGTTTCGACGGCATGAATACAACTCTCCACTATAACTCTTCCTCTGCGACAAAGCCGCAGAACATGGCCTTACCCCCTTTTCTGCATGTTCCGGAGGGAGGGGTTGATGGGTTTATTTCGTATGCAACCCGGGAAGTATCTCGTTGTAGTCCCATATGAGTCGTTTTTGTAGGCATTAAACTTCCTGATTTTTAAAAGACAATATCTCCGCTTACGTTGAACTTTCAGCGCAGCAACTTTGCAGATACTGTTCATGCACCAACAGCAACATTACACACTATTTAAAATGAAAAAAGTGAAATCGCAGTAAATCACCCCTTTAATATCAGAATATAGCACAATTTATTCATCAATGTTTAGTTTTATTTAATTGTTTTTTTTTAATTTTAGATGTAATTTAATCAAACATTTTATTTATTTATTTTATTAATATATTTGTCAAATCACAATATATTAAAATCACAATGTTTAATTTTATTCATATTTTATTTAATTCAAATTATATTTAAATTATTTTTTTTTATTTTAGATGCAATTTAAGTATAAATAAACATTTTATTTTTCATTTTATTCATTTCATTAATATATTTGTCAGACTACAATATAGCACAATATTTCAAAATCAATGTTTAATTTTATTTAATTTTAATGTATTATATTTTAGATTTATGCGAGATGTAATTTAATTACATAATTCATAATAAGTAGCCTATTTATTTATTTATCCATTTATTAATACATTTGTCAAATAAGTCACTATGTATTTACTTTTTAATTTTTTTTATTTGATTGTATTTTTAATGAAAACTATTATTCAAGTGAAAATCAAAATGATTTACTTAATTTCTATTAATTTTTACGTAGCAAATAAGTAAACATTTTATTTTTTTATTCATTTTATTTAATATATCTAAAATCACAATTACAGTTAAAATTGTGCTCTATATTGCACTTATAGCCACAACAAAGTTCTGCAAAGTTACATAGAATTTTTAACTTCATGACTCTGTAAACCTAATAACCTGATCATTTTCCCTCAAGGATTCCAGCAAGGGACTTGACAAAACTATCCGTACAACATCTGTTTTCACCATTTCAGCTCTGCAATTATGCCAGTAGTTCATCCATCTAATCAGTCCCACCGCTAAAAGAGCGATTTAGACACTTCACAGCTCGAATAATAAACAGTCATTTACTGAATGATTCATGTAAGCGCTTTAACAGAAATACAAGCCTCACGTTTCTGTTTTTAAACCCTGGCCTCTTGTCTTCCTTTGTACGTGCATTACTGTTTATTTGTGGGATGAATCGAAATTTTCTATGGTAATCCATATTAAATATCAAATGCTATCATCAGCGCTAGTGTCTGGACCATAATTCCTAACCTCTGAAGGGTCACCGGGTTTGATGGAGTTTCATTCCCAGCAGGCTTTGCTGTCACGTTCTGCGGGTCTTTTGCGGTTTGCATTCATTAGGAAACTCATGGTGTCGCGCAGGTCTTTAGGAGACGTGTGTTTTCTTGATGCATGTGTCTCTGTGTGTGTGTGTGTGTGTGTGTGTTTCAAATTACAGAGCTGAAAATACTCCTCATAGTTTCAGGCCGCGCTGGAGCGGTGCGGTCCCTGGCAGTGAGAGGAAACAGGAAAGGGAATATTTTCTGGACACAGGGGCCAGATTTCTCGATTTCGGCTTCTGCTGCTTTTTGTGAAATCAGAGAAGCTTTGGAATGGAGAGGGCAAAAAACGCAGACTGTGCGACTGCAGGGGTTTGTGGGAGATGCACACAGACGCTTCGCAGAAGAAGGAACGAGTACGCTGGGTATATATTAGTCCCACGGGTTACACTTCCACCAGAATACACGGAAAACAAACAGTGTACGCTTCAGCAGGAGAATGGAAGAAGTCCATAATTCACAGCAGATAATCGTCATTAAATCCAGATAAAGTATAACAGAAAGTACTTTCATCCTGTTTAACATGCTAATTCTTATCATTTGAGACCGTCCCAATGGGACCTTTTAATATGAGCGTCTCAAGAAAAGACTGCGTTTTGTGATTAAAGATGAAAGCTTTTTATTGTTTCTGAAAGAAGTCAAATTTTACTATTTAAAATAATTGTTTTCTATTTGAATATATATATTCTGTGATCAAAGCTGAATTTTCAGCATCATTACTCCAGTCTTCAGTGTCACACGATCCTTCAGAAATCATTCTAATATGCAGATTTGCTGCTCAAGAAACATTTCGGAATATGCTGAGTGTTGAAAACAGCTGTGCTGCTTCATATTTTTGTGGAAACTGTGATACATAGAAGTTTGGAGTAAGTATGAGTTAAAAAATACAATACTTTTATGCATCAAATTAATCAAAAGTGACAGTAAAGGCATTTATAACGTTACAAAAGATTTCTGTTTCAAATAAATGCTATTCTTTTGAAATATTATTCGTTAAAAAAAAAATCCCATGAAAATAAAATCCATAATCAGAAATGTTTCTTAAGCAGCAAATCAGCATATTGGAGTGATTTCTGAAGGATCATGTGACACTGAAGACTGGAGTAATGATGCTGAAAATGCAGCTTTTATCAAAGAAATAAATTACATTTTTAAATGCACTCAAATAGAAAATGGTGATTTGAAATTGTAAAAATATTTCACTATTTTTTTCAGTTTTTACTGTATTTTTGATCAAATGATTGCAGCCTTGGTGAACAGAAGATCTATGAAAATATCAGTACATTTTAGATGACTTTAATGCAAGATGCACTCTGTATTTGTATTTTTGTAAACTTTACTATGATGCTGAAACATAATCTTGCGGTCAAATTTTAAGGTTAGCAGCGAGGGCTCGTGCTTCTTGAAGTCCTGCATCTTTTCTGATTTAAAATGATGAGTAGCTGTTGACGTGAGCAGCTGGATCTTAAGGCAGTCTTGGCCGAGCAACAGTTCCAGCGTTTCTGGCTTCTAAACGTCTTTCTGTCGAAGTTTGAAATGAAAACAAATGCGAGTCATTCCCAGTGAACCTGGCTGTGCAATTTCCATATGGAGGGGGAAAAAAAGTGTTTACTGTTAGGGGACGTGTAATACAAACATTACGTTCTATAGTATCAACATTTGTAAATATGATATGCAACATTTATTGTTTTGCTCCAGGAAAATTTGACAGCATTGTGCAAAAATGTGACGTTGATTTATGTGGAAGGGGATGTTTGCTGGTAATGGTTTCAACTATTAAATATATCCCATTTACTCTATCCAGGATTATTTGTTTCACTTTAAAGACCGTTTTTGCTATAATAACAGTTTCAGAAAGACATACTGTGCTGAATAGTATTCATAGCATTGCTGTTACTGTGAACACTTCAGAGTGATGTTCACTGTATGAATGCAGGACATGAGGGGAGGAAAAAATAAATATTTATAATATTATAATTTTTTATATTAATTGATTGATTAATTAATGCTATGTATTTATTTATTTTTATTTTTTATGCATGTATTTATACTTTTTTTTTTTTACATTTATTTACTTTTATTTGTTTGTATGTTTTTATTTTAAATGTTTATTTATTCAATAATTTCACTTTAGTTATTTATTTACCTATTTGTATTATTTATTCATACATTTATGCATTAATTTATTCAGTATTCTTTACCTATTTATTTATTTATTTTAAAATTATAAACCAAATTGGTATGAGTAAAATATATTGTTTTACATATTTAGTTTTATTTTTGTCCATTTATACTTATTTTGTGTTTACATGGATTTAGTTTTAATTTTTTCCTTTACATTTATTTTCACTTACTTTTTTTCTTCACTTATTTTTGTTTATTAATGTTTTTATTTATGCATTCAATAATTTCACTTATTTAATTACTTATTTTATGTTTATATTAACCTATTTTAATTAATTTATTTGTTTATTTGTATATTTATTCTGTATCTTTACCTGTTTGTTTTTCTTATTTATTTAAAAATATAAACAAAGAAAAATATAGTTGTTGTTGTTTACATATTTATTTTACTTATTTGTTTTTAATTGACATTTATTTTTACTTTTTGTTTATTTATTTATTTTAATTTTTTATTAAGAATATTTTCACTCAACTCACTCACTAACTTTCCTTGAGTCCAGTGTCCATATAGTGTTTTATATATATATATATTTATATATGAATATTGATCCTGTGACAAAAGAATCAACCGTAGGCCCATTATCACAGTGTTTAACAGTATAATGGCATGAATCTATAGCTGGCGATTATAAATTTTTCTGTAGTGACGCAAAGCTCATGATTTACTCTTTAACATCTGTCATTGTTCTTGCAGATGAAGCAGGCAGTTTTTATAAATACTCGACTGCCAGGCAAATATGTGATAAGCGGATAATTGTTTTACCAGCACTTTCTAACCACTGACCGTCTGTGCCGTCTCAGCCGTAGTTACGCACAAGCATGTAAATATTGATTCTGGGTCAGCGTGATGTTTTTCCCATCAGGTCTGTTTGAAACGGCTCCTCTGGCTTGTGTGAACTCAGAAACACGAGCAGGTCTTCAGCGTCACCTGCCTGCTGACCTTCATCTGCTCACGGCTGAGCTGCGGTCGTGTGCTGTGTTTTGGGCTCTCTCAGGCCGCTGTTTTTGCTGTGTTAGTGTTGGCCGTCAGGTACAGACCTGTGGCTGACCGCCAATATGACACACATGCTTCTCATTCGTCTAATGGTTTCCGGCAGTTATTTTTTCTAAAGCGCATGTAACACATTGTGATCCTACATATCTGAGATCGGTCTTGTGTAATTTTGGACACCGATGCAAAGTGTGTTGTTTTTTTGTTTTGTTTTGTTCTGTTTTTTTAAGGTTGGTAAGCTAGCAGATTGTATAGATGGGTATTTAGATAGATTTATATATTTACTCTGTACCATATATATATATATATATATATATATATATATATATATATATATATATATATATATATATATATATATATATATATATATATATATATATATATATCAATTTATATATATATATATATATATCAATTTATATGAATTCTGTTTTTCTTTTTTATTTGTAAATATATAAATTAGATATAGAAATTGTCATTTTATATAATTACTCATAATGATATATATACATAGCATGCATAATATTAATCTATAATATAGATTATTTGAAAAAATAAATTATGCATATTTTAATTATATAATATTATATTATATTATATTATAAACTAATAAATACATATTAGATTTTATTAAATGTATTAAATATTAAAACTGAATTTTAATATATATTTTAAAATGTTATATAACATTTTCAGTAATTATATATGTAAAAAAGAATATACTATACACAGTGATTTACATGGTATGCATAATATACGATCTATGATATAGATTATTTAAAAAAATTAATCATACATTTTGTAATATTTTATATGCTATATTAAAATAGAAGTCCGAATAATACAGAAAAAGCAAACATTTATTTCACTTAAAATATTATCTAAATATAATATTTAATATTATATTTAGTATAGTTTCCCATATATTATTCATAATGTAATGTATTTTTTTTAAAAGAAAAAAAAAGAATGCACTGTACACAGTAATTTAATTTGTACGATAATTTACTTGTACGTCAAAGCAATTCTAAAGATAGAAGGACTGAATTATGTTTTGGTCTTTTAGAAATGTGGTTTAATTAGTTTTTCAGCTTCATAGACTCGTTTGGCTCTGTATGTTTTTCTCTAATGTTTTGTGGTTACTTGTTTTAGTGCATTTCCTTTTTTTTTTAATTTTTTTTTTTTTCTCACTGAGAACATGTTGAGCTAACTGGTAAAATTGCTAGCTACTGTATAAACAAGCATATGGCAGCATCTGCATTCACACCCATAATTTACAAAAAAAAATGCACATCCACTTCATAAATCTGTTTGATTTATTTAAATTTGAATTCAAATCTCAACGCTCCAATCCATTCCGCAGAGGTCCACAGATTTTCCCGCCAAAATCAATAGAGAAAATTCTTTACAAATCTGGAGGTTCTGTACGGGATTGAAGCAGCTGAAGGAGTCTGGAGATCTTTGCTATGGTGGTGCTAATGAAGAGGCTCTGTGAAGTCTGTGAGCTGTGTGTTTTTGGGCCAGCTGGCAGCGACGTGTGTTTTTCAGTGCCGAGGCCTCATTAGCAGAGCTGTTGCCCAGAGACGTTCCTCTTCTAGCTAATTATCCCAGTGCACACATGTGTCTGACACCTGGAGCCAAGATGGAGGCTGTGCGGCGGAGCTCTGGGAGGGAATCCTCCTCATCCCACGCCACGCCGCGCCGCATGTCCCGAGGACTCTCAATCATCCGCTGGGGCCTGAAGATGACACCCTGAATCCCTAGGGAATCGGGAGGAGAAGAGCAGACCAGATCAAGACCTGTGGTCCGTGTGAACTCCAGCTCTTCCCAAGCCTCTCATCTCCTGATCTCAGTTTTCCCATTGGACAGAGTTGAGATTTTGAGAGGTTTTGTGACACGGGGGCGGGGCCTGAAGGTTTGGGACACTGCTTGCAGTCGGTCAAACTTCTGTGATGCATTACCAGAGGAAATTATATCCTTGTTTTGCTCTGACAACACATTCTACTGTACACCATCATCTCTGTGCTGAATAGGATTCATAGCATTGCTCTGTTACTGTAAACACTTCAAAGTAGAGATGTAAGAATACAGGACACACAGGGAAGAAAAAAATATATATATTTAAAATATTGTTGTTGCTTTTTTAGACTATTTTGGCAGAAACCCGCAGGAACATCTTAGTACTTCTTTTGCAACAGCATGCAGATATTTAAATGATTCTCATTACCAATTTGGGAAGATGTTTGTCGCACTTATCACATTGTCACGTGTCTTTAAAAAAATAATAAAATAAAATGTTACTGAGCAAATGAGGAGTAACAGTGTTTTAGCGCAGATGTTCCTCGCGCTTTGGACTTTGAACCCTGGCGCCGCGAGCTCGTGCAGCGCTGTTTGAATACATGCAATCCGTGCGTGTATTAGAAAACATTACATTCTGCAGTTTATTTACTAATCATTTGAGGCCATTTCGCGATTTCAATCATCATAACCAGCATCAACCACCTCCTCTTCTCATCGGAGACATGAGATGCAGCGCTAAGCATAGGCTACTGTCGGTGCTTCGTGCTTGGAATGATTTTTGCGTCTTTCTCTGACAGTTTTAAATACTTTCACACTGCAGACGTGTTTGCTGCATTAGTGCGCGCCTCTATTTGATCGCGTCACGTCATTGTTCGGTACAATTTATTCGGTCTTTTCGCTTATTCGGCCGAACACCGAAAGAGATTTTTTTGCTATTTTCGGCCGAACAATTTCGGTTGCCGAACATTCGGTGCATCCCTAATGTGTAGTGAGATCACAGTGTTTAATAATATAACAGGGTGAGTCTGTTGCTGGAGTTGTATTGCTGTCTCGATTGGGATGCAGAGCTCATGATTAGCACTGATGGCCTGAAGGATTCGGACGTTGTTCTTTGCGTACGCCCCTCTTCTGTGACTCATTAGCAGAGTAAACTAGAGAACGAGCGGGAAAGCCGTTGACGGCAGTATCCATCATGAAGAGGGAGTGGGAGGTTCTGCTCGATCTCCTTAGCCTTGTGTCACTGCTCTAACAAGTCTTTTCCTCAGCGGTTTATTTGTGTGACGTGTTTTCACAGGCTGCTCACACTGGCTGTGTCTCATTTAGAAGGCTGCGTCCTCCGGAGGTCGAATCCTCTGGAGGTTGCATCCTCTGTAGGATGCGTAACATATACGAAGTGTCCTCAACCTACAATTAAACGAGACGGCCTTCGTAGGACGGGCGGAAAAGAAAACAGGACGTATCACGTTGATTTGCAAACACATTTAGAGCATCGTTGCACTCGCACACGACTTAAATGAAGGAAAAATATTTCTAAATTTGGAAAGTAATTTTAAAAAAAAAAGTTTTATTTTGCTCAATGTTTGAGGTGCTGCATCGTTCGTACAACAGACAGCTGTTAGAGAAAAAAAGGAGGAGGATATTAAGAACAAAGTTTAACCGAATTTACTGGAGGTAATTTAAGTTAAGTTGAAAACATCACACCTGCGCTTGTGTGTACATCTGCCGGCGCCGGCATTTTTCAAATTAACGACGGTTGTTTATGGCGACGCAAAGAATTGTGGGTTATCTGTAGCAGTGAAGGATACACCTGATGCATCCTCCGAATTCCCGTGAAAGAAGGTCGCATTCGAAGGTCGCATTCGGAGTGTCCTACTTGCTTTTCTGAAATGAGACAGCCTCGATGACGTATGCACCCTTCGAATGAGACCTCCGGAGGACGCAGCCTTCTAAATGAGACACAGCGACTGATTACAGCTGATGCTGAGGTTTCAGCAGGACTTTGTGTCTCAGACATCTTGTGAAAAGTCAAGAAATGTTACGCTTTCATCTAGAGTGATGAAGTCTGAGACTTCACACTGAGCAAAAATTTGGTTTTCAAATCCAATTTTCAGGATTGGCTTTTCATTATGCAGATGAAATCTGATCCTTTTACACAGTGTTGTCAAGATCAGATGTATCTCCATGTGTAGTTTCTTCAGTAATCACTGCAAAAATTACATTTTAAAGGTTTTATTTAGTATTGTTTTTACTTATTTTCCAGTTTTTTTTTTTTTTTTTTTTTTTTTTTTTTGGATTTTATTTTGAATATAAGCAAGCTGTCCAAATACACTTATACACACTTTCTAACAATATTCAAAGGTCCCCTATGTAGTGGCCAGTTTTGGAGGTAATGCAAGTTATGTAATCAGATTACTTTTTTCAAGTAATTACAGTAACACATTACTTTTTAAATTTACAATGAAATATCTAAGTTACTTTTCAAATAAGTAGCACAAGTTTATTGACTGACAGCTCTCCACTTCCTTCAGCTGGAGGCTTATTCAGTTCACTTTTGGGACCTTACAGTTGCCAAAAATATAATTTTTGTGTTTTTTTGTTATTAATAACAAATGAATAAGCCCAGCCCAGCCCAGCCCAGGTGACAAAAAGTAACGCAAAAGTAACGTAATGCATTACTTTCCATAAAAAGTAACTAAGTGACACAATTTAGTTACTTTTTCATGGAGTAGCACAATATTGTAATGCAATACTTTTAAAGGAACACTCCACTTTTTTTGGAAATAGGCTCATTCTCCAACTCCCCCAGAGTTAATAAGTTGAGTTTTACCGTTTTTGAATCCATTTAGCCGATCTCCGGGTCTGGCGATAGCACTTTTAGCATAGCTTAGCATAGATCATTGAATCCTATTAGACCAGTAGCATCGCGTTCAAAAATGATCAAAGAGTTTCGATATTAGTCCTATTTAAAACTTGACTCTTCTGTAGTTATATCGTGTACTAAGACCGGCGGAAAATGAAAAGTTGCTATTTTCTAGGCCGATTTGGCTAGGAACTACTCTCATTCCGGCGTAATAATCAAGGAACTTTGCTGCCGTACCATGGCCGCAGCAGGCGCAGTGATATTACGCAGCGCCTGAAAGTAGTCCCCAGCTATATTATAACTAGTTACCTAGCTGGGGACTACTTTCAGGCGCTGCGTAATATCACTGCGCCTGCTGCGGCCATGTTACGGCAGCAAAGTTCCTTGATTATTACGCCGGAATGAGAGTATAGTTCCTAATCATATCAGCCTAGAAAATCGCAACTTTTCATTTTCCGCCGGTCTTAGTACACGATATAACTACAGAAGAGTCAAGTTTTAAATAGGACAAATATCAAAACTCTTTGGTCATTTTTGTAACGCGATGCTACTGGTCTAATCGGATTCAATGATCTATGCTAAGCTATGCTAAAAGTGCTATCGCCAGACCCGGAGATCGGCTGAATGGATTCAAAAACGGTAAAACTCAACTTATTAACTCTGAGGGAGTTGGAGAATGAGCCTATTTCCAAAAAAAGTGGAGTGTTCCTTTAAAAGTAACTTTCCCCAACACTGATAGTGGGCCCTTTGTTTGAGTCTTCACAGCAACATAAAGCACTACTGCAGATGAAACCAATATTCTCTTGCAGTTCTGGTTTTGGATAGGAAAGCGTCTGCTAATATGACAGATTTTCCATTGGCGGTGGCGAGGCCATCTGCAGATGAAATTCAAGCCCGTCGGAGCTCATTTGGAGGCGCTGGTCACCTGACGCACCGCAGAACTGCTGAACTTCAGCTAATAAAGCGCTGGCTGGGGCTTCTGTGCTCTGCTGTTGAGCAGGAGTGTGAGGCGGTGGCCAGACGCTTACTCACTCCCCTGCAGGAGTCACTTGGTCATCAGGTGTGCGGCCCACAGCCGAAAACACAGACGGTCGGGGGGAAGATGCGGTCAGACCAGATACAGTGATGATGATGATGATGATGATGATGATGATGTTCAGCTAGAATTAGTAGGTTGGCGTCACCTACTGGGGAGTGAGCTTATTTATAGATTCCATTAAGTTCTATTGCCAACATTGCTTGTTTGCATATCTATTCATTTCTATGTAAAAATACATATTTTCGATTATATTCATATAATATTTAATATATATTGCATGATTTTTATATATTTTTTTAAAATGTAAAACAACAAAAACAACAATTTAATGTATTTTTTTATATTTTAAGTAATTTAGTGATTTATTTTTATATTTATCTATTCTAATCTAATATAGTTTGGTGTTGACCACATTTAAACAGTATAATTTTAAATCTATAATATTTTTGTTATAATATCCAAATCAATCACCATATTAAAACTAATGCACTTATTTTAAACCGGTAAATGCACCATTCATTCATTCAAAATGAAGTGAAATAAAATAAATAATGAAATAAAATGATACATTTAGATATATACAAAAACACATATTTAGTGACATTTAATTGTTTTTGGTCTTTTAGTATATACTAGTACTAGTACTTTTAGTACATAGATCCATATAAAGCTGAGGCACCTGTGGTTTAATGGTTTGTTTGTAGTTCTGTATGTTTAAAGGAAGAGTAAAAAGTGAAGTGCAGGGATTGAATGGCATGATTGTATATCTGAAGCGTGAAGAGCTTCACCTCCAGCATCTTTTAAGTGTTTGTGGTGAGAAAGTGATGAACAGAGCGCAGTGATTCAGATTCAGTCTCGCTTCTTCAGGAAGTTTGAGTCAAGAAGAGCACTGTGACAAAGACTCAAAGTATTGCTGAGTCTGTCTGTGATTTGGCTGCTGATTTCTGCAGGTCTTGCACATGTGTGAAGCTCTGGGGCTGGATCTGAGTTTGCACATTGTGCTTTGAAGACTGAGCACTTTAAATGTGGCTGTGAGGAAATGAAAGCCAGTAAAGCGATCTGTAAACGCTGCTCAGGCCGGATTCCCTCTAATTACATCTCCAGATTTCTGTCCAGCCACTTCATTTACAAAGTGTGCGAGATCAGATTAATGGATGAGCATGTTCTTCCTCTTCGCATTTCACAGTTTGGATCACGTGCTGTAGTCATTAAGAGTTAACTTGAAATTAACTCTAACCTTGTTCAAAACATTCTTGGTGTTAATGTGCACAATTGTAAAAAATAAAAGTAAAAAATAATATACACACACACACACACACACATATACATACACACATATATATATATATATATATATATATATATATATATATATATATATACACATACATATATTCCAAATTTTACTTTAAAGTTTTCAAATATTAAACTTTTATTAATAACCTTTAATATTAATAATTTTATAAAATTTTAATCTTTCACATATTTACAGTTTAATGTTGACTTTTTATATTTTACATTTAACTCTTCAAATATTTAACGTTTATTAGTAAACTTTAATATTAAGAATTGTATTACGATTAATAGTTATATCACCAGTAAAATTATAATTCTGCAGTACAAATATTAAAATTAATGTTTGGATCTCAAAATATTAATATAATATAAATTTATTTTTGTTTATTTTATATTTAAATGTTTAATTATATTAATTTATTAGTTGATATTCATTTATAGATAATGTGGTAACTTTACAATAAGGTTCATTAGTTAACAACATTAGTAAACATGAACTAAGAAAGAACAATACTTCTACAGCGTTTATTAATCTTAGTAAATGTTAATTTCAGCATTTACTAATGCATTATTAAAATCACAAGTTGTGCTTGTTAACATTAGTTAATGCACTGTGAACTAACATGAACAAAGAATGAACAACTGTATTTTCATTAACTAACATTAACAAAGATGAATAAATAGTGTAATAAATGCATTGTTCATTGTTTGTTCATGTTAGTTAATACATTAACTAATGTTAACAAATGACACCTTATTGTAAAGTGTTACCGATAGAGATTTATTACTGTTTTTTGGTCCACTTAAAGGAGTCTGAATATGTTTTTTAAAAGAGGGCTTAAGACTAAAAAGCTATCTTCTTCAGTACATAACTTCTGCGCTGTCATTGTGTTATGTGGATGAGGTTTATCACGCTGTCCTTCTCCGTGTAATCTGAAGTCTGCTCCCTCTGGGCCCCTGCGTCCCGTCTGAGACGGCTGGTGGTGCCAGGTTCTCTCTCCACATGTGGCCAATCTGCCGTCCCCCGTCCTGAGGTCGACCGCAGTCTGGCAAACACTTCCTCAGAGCGATTCAGCACAATTAGTGTCGTGGCAAAATAATGAGAGGCTTTTCTTCCACTTCTGTGCTGTTTCATTTTACACTGATCCGTTCGGTTTCACGCAATTAAAGCCTTAAATTTAACAGCTCAGGACAAAGATCACTAATGAATGATTCTTCAGTTAGGGAAGCTTTCCTGTCAGCTAGGTTTGTTTTGAAAGATAGATTATAACTTTGTCTGTTTAATCATTTTCTTCTATGTTTAATTTTTTGTCTTCTAATTTAAAGTTTTAAAAAGTAAGATTTGACAGAATTTTTCAATTTCAATCTGATATCAAACATGGTCCTTTTCCTTTCCTTTTCTTTTTCCTTTTCCTTTCCTTTTCTTTCCTTTCCTTTTCCTTTTCCTTATTTTCCTTTTCCTTTCCGTTTTATACTTTCTTATTTAATAATTAATAGTAGATATTTATAATATTTTTATTGTACTTTTTATTATTATATTAAATTAAATTATTAAATTATTTTTTGCATTACTTTTTCTTTATATATTTAATACTTATTGACATTTCCTTTTTTCTTTTATTGTTTTCTTTTTAATTTCTATTATTATGATTATCATTATTATTATTAATTTGCCTGCGGATTACAGATCTAATACTTTTATTTGATAGTTTGTGCAAATGACAAACAACTCGTTTATACTTTGAAGCTGACAGTCAGTCTCTTGTTTGAATTAGTTTAAATGAGGAATTCCCCAAATCTTCTGTTGTGATCTGCTGTTTCTGCATCCTGTCCTGATTTGGGAAGACTTTTGTTGGCTCTTCATGATCATCGGTATACGATGTGGTGTTTAAATCCAGACTAGTTATCAGTTTGTTATGTCAGTTTTACCATTTTCATCTCCCCCGAGCGGCTCCTTGAGTTATATGAGAAAGTTGTGTTTTTATTTTCCCTTTTTAAAGCTGTTTTTAGTCTTTTATATCGCCTTAACAGATGCCGTTGAGCAATGTGGCCTCAATGAAAATTAATGCTACAGCCGCTGGTGGTTTTTCATGACTCGATATGACTTTCAACGACTTGGCGTTCGCGATCGCTAATGCTTTTTGCACCGTGACGTTTTTCCCAGCAATCACAGGACCTGGATTAAGTTACTTTCCCCCTCCATTTGCGTCAGGCCCCGCTGCCCCGGACACCCTGACCTCCTCTTGGCAAAGTGTTCGTCCGTCCATCGTGATTCGATGCTTGTTCCGGAAACACGGCTTTTAAATAAAACCAGGACCACCTTTAAAAGGTTGGTGCTGAAATCCTCCGGTTACTTGTTTTGTTTAAGGGTAGCACTTGTGACGTGTTAGCTGTGTGTGTGTTTGTGTGTTATCTTAGCACACAACCTGTGATGGACTATTTCTGAAAACGCTGCGTCAGCCTACGTGCGAGCGGCACACGTCTGTGCTAACGGAGTACGACTTTCCCACTGGTGTTGGTTATCAGAGAAGTTTCATGAGTGCTAATCGGTACCTTCCACTTTATAGGTAATTTAAAAGAAGCTGACAGTATACGTTCTGTGGTTGTTCACCGGCCATGTTTACATTATATGTAACTATTGGTTGTGGGCAGTTCTGCAGGATAATAAGGTGTAGAGATCTTCAGGAAGTGAGCGAGGCCACAGGAGTTGTTTGGACGCCGAGTGCCAGGCGCTGTAAGTCAACACCGGTGAGAAAGCATCTCAGAGAGTGAACGTCTGTTCAACCTCCGTCTTTCTCTCGGTATTTTTAGCCTCCCTCGCAGGAGACATGGAGCTAGTTAAACGGCAAACCTTCTGCCTGCTGTTCTCACGTCTGACCCCATGGCCGATAGATAGGGTAGGTAGGAAGATAGATGGATAAATAAATAGGCTGATAGATAGATAAATGTGACCCTGGAGCACAAAACCAGTCGTAAGTAGTACAGGTATATTTGTAGCAATAGCCAACAATACAATGTATGGGTCAAAATTATTGATTTTTCTTTTATGTCAAAAATCATTAGGATATTAAGTAAAGATCATGTTCCATGAAGATATTTTGTAAATTTCCTACTGTACATATATCTAAACTTGATTTTTGATTAGTAATATGCATTGCTAAGTTTAAAGCTGATTTCAAGTAGTTGTATCTCAGCCAAATATTGTCCTATCAAACCACACATCAATGGAAAGCTTATTTATTCAGCTTTCAGATGATGTATAAATCTGAATTTTAAAAAAATTGACCCTTATGACTGGTTTTGTGATCCAGGGTCACAAATGGGTTCATGGTAGATATACAGTGGGGAAAACAATTATTTGATCCCCTGCTGATTTTGTATGTTTGCCCACTGACAAAGAAATGATCAGTCTATAATTTTAATGGTAGGTTTATTTGAACAGTGAGAGACAGAATAACAACAAAAAAATCCAGAAAAACACATTTAAAAAAAAGGTGTGAATTCATTTGCATTTTAATGAGTGAAATAAGTATTTGACCCCTTTGTAAAACATGACTTAGTACTTGGTGGCAAAACCCTTGTTGGGAATCACAGAGGTCAGATGTTTCTTGTAGTTGGCCACCAGGTTTACACACATCTCAGGAGGGATTTTGTCCCACTCCTCTTTGCAGATCCTCTCCAAGTCATTCAGGTTTTGAGACTGACGTTTGGCAAATCGAACCTTCAGCTCCCTCCACAGATTTTCTATGGGATTAAGGTCTGGAGACTGGCGGCCACTCCAGGACCTTAATGTGCTTCTTCTTGAGCCACTCCTTTGTTGCCTTGGCCGTGTGTTTTGGGTCATTGTCATGCTGGGATACCCATCCACGACCCATTTTCGATGCCCTGACAGTACATGACCCCGTCCATCGTCCCTTTGATGCGGTGCAGTTGTCCTGTCCCTTTAGCAGAGAAACACCCCCAAAGCATAATGTGTCCACCTCCATGTTTGAAGGTGGGGATGGTGTTCTTGGGGTCATTCCTCCTCCTCCAAACGCGGCGAGTTGAGTTGATGCCAAAGAGCTGGATTTTGGTCTCATCTGACCACAACACTTTCACCCAGTTCTCCTCTGAATCATTGGCAAACTTCAGACGGGCTGTACATGTGCTTTCTTGAGCAGAAGGACCTTGTGGGCGCTGCAGGATTTCAATCCTTCATGGCGTAGTGTGTTACCAGTTGTTTTCTTGGTGACTATGGTCTCAGCTGCCTTGAGATCATTGACAAGACTCTACTGTGTAGTTCCTGTTCTCATGATCACTGAAACTCCACGAGGTGAGATCTTGCATGGAGCCCCAGTCCGAGGGAGATTGACAGTTATTTGTGTGTCTTTCATCTGCGAATAATCGCACCAACTGTTGTCACCTTCTCACCAAGCTGCTTGGCGATGGTCTTGTAGCCCATTCCAGCCTTGTGTAGGTCTACAATCTTGTCCCTGACATCCTTGGACAGCTCTTTGGTCTTGACCGTGGTGGAGGGTTTGAAGTCTGATTGATTGATTGTTTCTGTGGACAGGTGTCTTTTATACAGGTAACAAGCTGAGATTACTCCCTTTAAGAGAGTGCTCCTAATCTCAGCTCCTTACCTGTATAAAAGACACCTGGGAGCCAGAAATCTTGCTGATTGATAGGGGATCAAATACTTATTTCACTCATTAAAACTTATATCAATTTATAACTTTTTGAAATGCGTTTTTCTGAATTTTTTGTTATTCTGTCTCTCACTGTTCAAATAAACTGTTAAAATTGTAGACTAATCATTTCTTTGTCAGTGGGCAAATGTACAAAATCAGCAGGGGACCAAATACCCCCCCCCCCCCCCCCCCCACTGTATGGGTAGGTATATGGGTTGATTAATAATAGATGGATTATTAGATATGTAGGTGGATAGATAAATGGGTTAAGTCAATAGAATGATGGATGGGTTGAAGGTTAGATATATAGGTTGATTTAGTTAATGGATGGATGGATGGATGGGGTGATGGGTTAATGGGTAGATAGATGGGTTGATGAGTAGATAGGTGGGAAGATAGATGGATGAATGGAGAGATTGATGGGTAGATAGATAGATGGGCTGATGGATAAATAGATAGATAAATTGATTGATGGGTAGATAGATGTGTATAGAAAGATGGATGGGTGGGTGGGTAGGTAGGTAGATGAGTAGATGGGCTGATGGGTAGATCGATATGTAGATGGGTAGATATGTGGGTAGATAGATGGGTATATAGGAAGATGTACATAGATATATGGGTAGTAGGGATGTGCCCGAAGCCGAATACCTTATTCGGAAAGGCACGGATAATGGCTTCAAAATGAATAACGGATTTATCCGAATAATAGAAAAAATATTCGGCACACAATCACATGTGTGCTGGAACAGCACTGCATTAATGAGGTCTGTGGTTGTTAAGATTTGTGCAATAATAATGGCTAGTACTGCTTTGATAGCGTTTGACACAGTTTCGTACAGATAATATCATGGTGATCATAGCGTTTGTCTAACGAATGTGATCTCCTCAGCAATAAACTATCCACGCACTCCTTTTTTGATTGCTGCCTGCAGTGTTGCCAGATATTGTTACAAAAAACAAACACAACCAATCTCCTGAAAAATGCACCAAAATAAGCTTGAATCTTGTATTTTGCAAATAGGATACGGAATCTCTAACCTCAACCTTCATCTTCCCACTTTATTAATGCCCCAATTACTTTATTAACGCTGTTACATTAAGTATTAAAACAAGTCCGGCGGCAATTATAATAACTAGATCTGGCAACATGGCGGAGCGGAGGCTGCACTTGCACCAAGCTGCTGCGAGTCAGCCAAATGAATTTATTCAGCGACATGATTTTAAATAATTTTCATGTTTTGAAATTTTATTTTTGAACATGAAACATTTACGGAGGTCTGTACATCATAGCTGGCTATGGGCCTGGATGTGTAAAGTGAATGAGTGTAAACTATAGCCTATATGAATGAAATGAGTGCAAATCAGTAGCCACATTGGGGTCTTTTCTCTCAGAGCTTTGTCTGGAGTTATATCAACTCGACAAAAATATCCTAAAAAACGGTCCAAACTTAAAACCTTTTCGAAATCCAAAAAAAACGCATTACATTAGCCCTTTTCGTGAATTGCATTACATTTAATTATACAAGACGAAGAAAAGAGATGTTTGATCAAGGCTTTTGGAGGGTCCAAATGATTTGTTGCACTCTGCTGATAAAAAAAACAATATCGTAACTCGTAAACGACTCCAGCAACACATGATCTAAGTTACTTAAAGTTCAAGCGAGCTTTATTGTCATTCTGCTGTGATAGGATACTGAACACTTTCTTTCCATTTCTATTTTTATTTATTTATTTTTTTTCTACTAGTGCTCTTATTTAAGATTATGGATGCTTGTCTCTTGTCAAATTTGTACACCAAGTTTCACTGGAAAATAAGAAGAATAAAGTTATTTTTCTTTTTTGATAAAGTTTTAAATAGAAGATATTTGCGAAGTTATAATTTTAATAAAACATAATACTTTCTTTAGTTATACAAGGCATAATTGTTAAATGAAAACTACGAATTGAACAGATTTGCATTTAAAATGGTATTTTCATGTAATTTGACGAACTTCCGGTTTAAGCCACGCCCACTTCCGGATCTATCCGAATACAGATACAAATAATTTTGAGATTGTCACAGATACAGATACAAATAATGGCTCCGCTGCACATCCCTAATGGCTAGGTAGAATTATTGGTACGTAGTTGGATGGGTAGATATTAGGGTTGTGCCGATAGATGATTGTATTGTGTATCGACGATAGTCAAAGATATCATCTGTGGATGATGCCTTTGACGATAGCAAGACTATTATTATTATTATTATTATTATTATTATTATTATTATTATTATTATTTATTATTATTATTATCAGGCTAGTAATACTATCTAATTAATATTAGGGCTTATTTGTTGCATTATATTTCTTTTTCCGTGTCTTTACAGTGTTGCACATTATTATAACCAATCACACGATTATGCTGAGTTTATGAATGCAATGGCCAATCAGAGGCGTTCAGATGAGAAAGTTCCGTTGTTCAGCGCGTGCTGACTGAATTCTGACTCGCGAGTTTTCTCATATACAACAATTTGCAGATGCATGTGCGATGTAAGTATAAGAGATTTATTCATCATACAGTGTAGATTCACTGATTATAACGGGAATGTTTTTAAAGTGCGTAAACTCGCGCTAGGCCGAGCTTGTGATGATGTTCTTTGGTAATGTGTTGTTCTTTGCTTGTTTTCTGTAGCTGCTTATTGAATAACTGAGGAAATGTAAGCATTACAATTAGTAACTTACGATGTTTCTATTAATTTGTTATCATGTTAAATACAAATTCAGTCATATTAGAAACATTAGGCTGCGTTTAGCCTTACGCTGGAGTTGGTTCACTTTCTGGAAATGAAACTAAGTAAATAAATAATTAAATAAATTAGCACGATAATATCGTGTATCGGCGATCTCACAGGCTGACGATATGAAAATTGTGCATATCACCCAACACTAGTAGATATATGGATAGTTAACTACTGTAGGTAGTTAAATGTATTGCTACATCGGTAGGTAGGAAGATATATAGTTGGTAGCTGGATGATAGATAGGTAGATATATACATTGGTAGATAAGTAGTTTGGTAGGCATGTCGATAGTTTGATGGAGATATAGAAATGGAGGTAAGACAGGTAAGTAGGTACAGTGGTTTGGTAGATAGTTGGGTAGGTAGATCAATAGTTTTGGAAAATAAATGTGTAAATCATAGCTCTGGTTAGGCCTCTTTCGGGTTCTGTTACTGATTTGATTCCCATCACTCTCTGTCTGCACCTCATACACAAACTTTTTCCGTTTCCTTATATTCTTCCTCTTCTGTCTTTTCTAAAGCGCTTATTTGATCGGTTTTTCCCCCTCTTTTTGATTTTTCCATCTGGCAGTTTGAGCCCGATGCCAATATTTGTCTTTCTTTCCAACGGCAGGCTGTGACGTCTGTGTGGTGAGCGGTTATACGCCGATCAATCTCAAAGGAAGAGCAGAGTTTAGAAATTGAGCCCTGTGTCAGTCAAAGAGCGCAGACCTTTAATCCACACAAGATGCCTTTTCAGAATAGTCCACAAGCGGCTCCCTGTGAAGGTGTGTCTGTGCGTCTGCAGCAACACATGTAAACAGCCTTTACATCTCAACAATTATTAGTCGTTTCCAACTAAGATCAGCAATATTGTAAGAGGTGGCTGGTATTTATTTATGGACTCTTTCTTCAGCTGTGGATAGTTTTGATCATGTGGACGTTCAGAGATTAAACACTTCTTGTGCTATAAAAAGTGATTTTTCTAATTTGTAAGTAAGATGATTGGAGTACTTGGATTGGATTTAAAACCAAAAAACCAAATATATTATTTATTTACTATTTCTACTTACAAATTTAATGTTTAATTCTGTGTCTTCTACTAAAAAAATAAAAGGTAATTGTGACTTTCTGACATTTTTCTCACACGTGAAATTTATAACTCGCAATTGTAAGTTTATATGACACAGTTCTGAGAAAAAAGTGAGAATTGCGAGATAAAAATGTGCAATTACCTTTTTTTTTTCAGTAGTGGAAACAGACTTTCATAGTTACTTTGGTTTGTAATTGTAAAAATTAATAGAAATTTCTGAGTCAAACTGTTTTGCACCACCTTTTTAATTTTTTTTTTTTTATTAATTTGTGATTTTACCATGTTTTATCCACCCCCCTCCCCCATTTCTCTCACATGACATGATGAAGAATGAAATTAAACAGCTTATTTGTCTCGCTAAGGCTAATTTCATAGTTAGTAATCTATGCATTTCTTCACTTACACATTTCATCTCAAGTTCTCTACTGTTGTCCCCTCGATAAATGTACAGTAACTTTGTAAAATCTTTATTTTGTGCAAAATGATTCATATAAATAATTTTAAATAGCTTCATGTTTTCTTTCCCTCTTAGTTTAGCTCATGGTTTTGAAAATGCCATTATTTTTTATGATTTTAATATTTTAACATTGAAGTCTTGGGTCTGGAACGTGGATAAATAAAACCTAAACATAAAAGGCGTTTGAAAAGTAGCAAATATAAATGATGAAGGCATGGTAGAAAGCTTCCAAAACCATTTTAATATGACCTTTTATTTAACAATTTGTTGTTTATAATAAACATAATAAAAGTGCCTGTAGTTGAAGAAACGCCAATAATCAAAATGCAAACTCATGGGAAATTCAGTCATCCAAGAGCAGCAGGATGGGAAACTTTATTTATATATTTAATAATTTGAACATATAAAACAGCTCTCCATTTATATGAATGTGAACAAATGCGCTGATGTTCATTTCACGAACTGTTGAAGCACATCTTAAATGAGCTTTCGTGACAGTTAAGTTGATGGCAAGTGCATTTCTCCATCGCATTTGTTACTCCACTGAAATATTCCTGGCTGGTGCGGTTTATGAAAATATATGCTAGTGAGACATGCACATCTGCACTATTGCGCATACTGATTTCTGCAGTGTTCATTTTCCTAGCCGACATAAATCAACAAAATAATGTATTTTCATAATGTGCATCTTCATCTCCAGGAGATCCAATTTAGTGTTTAAATGGACTCGTTTGGCCGCTCCATCTGTCTAGCTGTCTAGTGGGTTTGGCGTCCTGGGACTCTCCGTTGATCTCTCTGGGATGATGGTTATCCCAAAGTCTTTCCTTTTGGGTTTCTCTTTTCCGCTGTCCCATCCTTATTTTCCGTCTCTCGTACTGTATGTTTATTCTTTCGGTCCTAATTCTAGGTTTATTCATATTATAATCAGTGTCAGTCCTTCTTTCCTGATGAGAATCATTAAATGAGATCATGTTATATTCCTTAAGTACTATGGAGAAGGTATCAGTGCTATATACTGCAATAAGCAAAAGATAAAAATAGCTTCTGGTAACATTTCAATGTTTGTTTTTTTTCGATATGAACAATCAGTCAGCAATTTTTCTGATTTAAGTGCACACACTTAACGCTTGCTGATTTTGAATTTCATATGAGGATATTAATGGCTCCATGTTCATGAAGTAAGTTAGTCTGATTCACATGGATAACTCTGATGAATCTTTTTGACCGATTCATTAAATGAACCAGCTAATAAGAGTCATTTGTTCATGAGTTGTTTTAGTCTTGCTCTATTGTTTGTTTGTTGTACACCAGTGAGGATATTGCACTTGAAAGGCATGTCGTCTATTTATTCTCAAAAGTGTCTTTGCAGAGACACTTTTGGACACTTTTCTAAACTGAATTCAGTTGAACATAGTGTTGGGAACTGTGACTCACTCACTATAAAAAGTGTTAAGTTGACTTAACTTAAAAAAATTGAGGAAACCCGTTGCCTTAAAATTAAGTAAATGATAATTTAAAAAAATAAGTTAAATGAACTTTCAAGTTCACTTAACTTTTTTTTTTTTTTTAATTATGTATCTCACTTGACTGTAAAGCTATGTGCAAAATACTGTATGACTAAAAGTGCGTTCATCATGCTTGTTCTTGAAAAATACAGCTACTGTTCAGCTACTGTCATGCATTTTGCTCTTAGTTGAATACAATGAGACCTTCAAAAAGGTTATAAGACATTAAATATCATTCACTAATTGTATTTAAATTAAATCTAAACAAATAAACATTTATTTAGTGCTGTCAAATGATTTAATATTTATGCTATATTTATTTTTTGTCTGTATTAAGTTTTTTTTTTTTTAGTTCTTGTTCTAAATTTAATATAAATTAATATTTATTTATTTATTTAAATATTAAATACCATCAAATAATTTCATTTTTGTTTAGAATAAATCAATACATTAACTTTTTAGTATTTTTTTGCTATATTCAGAGCAGTTATTGTGTTAAATGAAATCTAAAAAATAAAAAATATATATTTACTTATAATATAATATTACATGCTGTTAAATTATTTAATTTTTAATAAATCAATAAATATTTTATTTATGAATTAATTATTATTTTTGTTTGTATTCGAGAGGGGGAGCATGTTCTATTCAGTCCTTATTTATTTTTAAATAATTATAAAATATTTAAAAATAACTAAATAATGTAATTATTTGTTATATTAATATTTATTTATTATTTGTAATTGTTCTCTGTGTTCAGAAGGGAGCGTGTGTTTCGCGTGCTTACTAAACAAATAGGTCAAGAGTTTCTGCCACAGGCGCTCGATCTCAGAGAAAGCCGTCTCTGTTACAGTACAAAGCATGATCAGCTCAGATCCTGACCCTGCTGCGTTTGCGTGAGTGTATGTATGTGTCCCGAGCACACAAACGCACGCCTTGAGCCAAATTCATGTGTTGGCAATTCATATACTGTATAGAGGCCTACAACAAGTAGATGCTTTCACAGCTGTTTGCTGTAGTTTCTGATGCTCCTGGAAAAACTTGCAATCCGTTACGCTTTTGTGCCATCTTTCTTGACAATGTAGTTTTGGTTGGGGAAAAATAGCAGCGGACAGCAGGAAGATGGTTTTAATCATCAAGCAAAGTAGCAGTAGACTGTACAGGAAATGGAGGAATTAAATGGATGGTTTGCATTTTGTCCGTTCCCCTCGAATTCAGTTTTCTTCATTCCGTCCGTGTTACGCCAACTGAACATTTACAGAGGGAAGAGGTCGCCATTACTGCAAATAGAGCTTGAGAGCAGCTTTATCCTAATTAAACAACAAACGCTGAAGAAAACATCAAGGACGTCTGATTAGAAGAAAGCAAGAGCGAAATAAGGCACAGGTTGAAAGGGAAGGACAATCCCAGATGCGGCGCGAGTGACGCACACCAGACACGCCGTCCAAATCACTCCGGGACAGGAAACAGAGTCTCTTTAATCAGGACGTGGATCAGGTGAATAAATCCCGCTCTGCTCATTAACCCTGTCAAAGCACAAGCTCATGTTACAGTCCCAGCAATAATCACAATTTCTGGGGAGCGCAAGAGGAGACAGTAGGCAAAATATGTCCATGCAATAAAAGGGAATGAGGATGGATGCCATCAAGCTACAAAAAAAAAAAAAAAACACTTGTCTGCAGTTTTGCAAGTCTTATAAAGCAATGCACTGCAAAACATGGCATTTTAATGAGCTATTAATTCATGTTTTTGTCATTTTCCTGTAAAAATGTCTTAAAATCCATAAAACAAGATAGATATTTGTCTTACTGCCTTGATGTTTTTTTTTGTTTTGTTTTTTTCCAGTTGCTTATACTTAAAACAAGTTAAATCTCATAAACTCGTCTATTTTGATAGTTATGCAACCTCTGAAAACAAATCATCTCCTCAAGTAAGTTTCCAAAGTTTGGGGTTGTTGTTTATGTTTTTGAAAGAAGTCTTTTTTGCTCACCAAAGCAAAACAGTAAAAACAGAAATATTGTCAAATATTATTGTAATTTAAATGAACTGTTTTCTATTTAATATATTTTAAGGTGTGATTTATTCCTGTGATACAAAAATATTTTTTTTAAGCCTCATTACTTAAGTGTTTAGTGTCACATGATGATCCTTCACAAACTATTTTAATATGCTGATTTGCAGCTCAAGAAACTTTTTTTTTTTTATGTCTATCAATGTTGATTTAAAAAAAAAAAAAAAAACAGTTGTGCTGCTTCATATTTTTGTGGACATTTTTTTTTCAGTAATGAAAAGTTGGTAACATTTTACAATAAGGTTGTATTAGTTAACGCTAGTTAATGCATTAGTTAACATGAACTAACAGTGAATAATGCAGAGATCTTCAGCATTACTTAATCTTTGTTCATGTTAACTTATTCATATACTAATATACTTCATATACTAGTGTACACTTTACGATAAGGTTCACAAATTCCCTTAATAAACACGTTGTTAGTGGCAAGTCATGTTAATAAACAGCCTACAAACATGAGAAACACTATCAGCTGATGTTTAGATGGTTTCCAAGTTTACCAATAGCCCATCAGTGGCCAAATGGGAAGTTGGTATTGTTTATCCATTGTGTGTTAGCTGCTAAACAAACTATATACTGTGTGTATATAATTAAATAAAGCTTATTAAATAAAGCTATTTACAGGCATAGTTCATTGTTAGTTCATGCTAACTAATGCTGAACAGATACGTTGTTCATTTTTAGTTCATGTTAACTAATATATTAATCAGCATTAACTAATTAAGTTGTTGATGTGAAGAGAAGCATTAGTATACAAGTATACAAGCATTAGTATACAAATTTTTAGTTCATTTTATCTAATGCATTAACCACAACGTTAACTAGCTAATCTGTTAATGTAAAGAGATGCATTCGTAAATGAATAAGTTAACATGAACAAAGATTAAGTAATGCTGAACAGATGGGTTGTTCACTGTTAGTTCATGTTAACTAATGCATTAACTAATACAACCTTATTGTAAAGTGTTCAAAAGAATAACATTTATAGTAAATAGAAATCTATTGCAATATTGTTTTTATCACTTCTGACCAATAATAATAATAATTAAATAAATAAATAAATTCTTCAAAAAAATAAATAAATCTTATAGACCCCATATTTCAATATAAAATATTTAGTCATTTTTAATTATTTTTAATATTTATTTATTTATTTAGTTAGAACAGAACAGTCGATATCCTGCTTTGTCACATCAGAAATGGATAAACTGGGTTGTGATCAGTAAGGTATTACATTTCAGTAAGGGATTAATAACAAAGTCTTTTCTTTTCAATAACATGCACTGAGAATTCGCAATAGGACCAGAAACACGTATAAAGACAGTCAATAAGGGTCGGTTTTGTTTTCATCTTGACTTCAGGGTTCAAAAACACGGGGCTATTTAGCAAAAAAAAATAAAAATACACAGGGCTATTTAGCAGCAGAAATAGCTGTACTACTATTACATGTCAAACAACCCCATTATGCTGGCATTTAGCAGCATTTTTCTTAAGCAGACCAGCAGAAAGGAGTTGTTTGGAAACCTCATGCTGAATCACTTTGACGGAGTTCAGCAGAAGCAGCAGCAGCAGCAGCATCAAAGACAGATGCGATACACAACTGGAAAAGCAATGAAAGGAGCGAGATGGTTACACAGAGGGGAAAATATGAAGTCGCACTAAATTTCTGAGGCCTGCTGCTCACACTGATCTCTCTGCCACAAGCGTATGAAGTGCAGGAGAAGAAATATCGAAATTGCTCCCACATGTGCTGGAGGACACCTGATAGTCCTCTCGTTGGGTGGATCGACATTCTCTGTCAGTGACACAGCTGCGTTCTCCGTCTGTTTAACCTCGTCGCGCAAAAAGAGCCCTTCAGCGTGCCTTCAGGTTGTTTTGGTTGGGAGCGCAGCTCTACATAAATCCCCGCTCGGCCAGGAGCTGACTTTGAGCTTTGGCTTTCTCCCGGTGTTCAGGTGTTTTTCGCTGTTATTTTTATCATCTCGGGTTCTCCTGTGTATTTTCTCAAATGCTCTCTGAAGAGTTTCTGCGTGGATTTTATTTGATCTCGGCTCGTTTAGCGTGAGCTGAATTCTGGATGCTGTGCTTTGTACCTCGGCTAAAGAAAACACGGCGCTCTCAGGCCGCTTCACTCACGTGTGTGTGTTTCTGAAGGGCCGCGTTATTGAAGATGAATCTCAGGAGCACATTGAACGTGTCAGAGTAGTTTGTAATTGAGTAGTGAGGGCATCCTGGCAACACCTCGGTCAGCTGTTCTCTAGTCTTGCGATGGGATGTGCAATATTTAGGCTATTGTCTGCGATAATATTGTAATGTTGTTTTAACGATGTGCAAGCCGATATTATCAAGTATGTCAAGTCCAAAAGCATTCACCGTGTGATCAAACCTATTAGAGTGCAGTTAAAATGCACCTATAATTCAACTTATGAAAGCAATTAAATATTTTTAATTATTTATTTATGATATAGTAAGTAATATCACACAAGCAAGAGTGTCGTTTTCTCAAATATCAGCACATATGTGTGCGTGATCGCTAATGTGATTTATTTTATGAAACTGTCTAACAAACAAGAAGTTAAAATTGAGTGAGTTACATTTTAAGGCCTTTCCACACTGAGCGCGAAAAAGCGAAACGAATATCGGACGTGATGACGTGCTGGAATAAATCAACAGATTCCTATGGATGCTTCGACATAGACTGCGATCATTCGCGCACCGAAAATGTGAATTTTTTTTTTTTTTCGGACCAGTCTGACGAATCTTTTCAGTTTCTCAAAGCAAAAACACGGGCCATCCAATAAGATTTGAGCTAAGATCATGTGCCCAGAGCAGCTACTGTTGCACAAAAGGCCGAGAGTGGTGGCGCGGTTTCGAAAACCAGTGTAAACAAACAACAAAGAAGAGAAGAGTATTCTGGTAGAGAGAATATCTGAGAACAGAATTATTCTCACATGTTCTTAATATCATTTCTGTTAATTCTCCACTGAATTATGTGATCTGAAGAGCACTGTTCGTTTTCTTCCATGTGCTCGAGTGCTATGAGTCAGAGCGCGTTCACTCTCTAGATCTTCCGTATAAAAAAAACGAGTGAAACATGTTTCTACACATGAAATATTAAAGCAAATAGACATACGATTATGATATATTTTCTGTATGTGTTTTGTATGCAGCTCATGGTATTTTTATAACAATAAAGGATGATTATGACGATGTTAAATCGATATACGAGAAACATATCTGAGGAAACATGCATTGTTGGTTGGCGCCACCTAGCGTGCAGGCGTGAATTAGCAGAAGGTGAACAATCGTTTCGCGCTTGGTGTGAAAGCATCGTTTGTCCGCGATTCGCCTTGCTTTTTCGCATCACGCTCAGTGTGGAACGGCCTTTAAACCGTTTTTTTTCACCAACGAAATTAGTTCTAAACAAAGCTGGAGAAGATTATTTGTGTTTCGTTCCTAAATGAGTCTCATTTTGAATTAATCATTTCGGTTAATGATTCATTGAATTGTTTCTAAATGAATTGATCGTTTGAATAAACGATTCAATGAATCACTCATTAAGATGGGCTTACTGCCACCTACTGGCAGTTTTAGTGTCGTATTTATTTACTTGTATAATATTATTATTTATTTATTTATTTATTTATTTTTGTCAGTAAGTAGGCAAGTAGGCAACTCCTACTTCCATGTGCATCACCAGTAAAAACTTTGTAATTAAGGTGTTGTTTTTTATGTTTTTAAAAGTGGTCTCACCACTTTTAGCTTCAATAACATCATTGGCCATCATTTGTTGTTCTAGGATCTTTGAGTATTGATCACCCCAGTGGAGTTTACCATTTTTGTAGTGTCTTTATTTTGCAGTATTTGATGTGTGTACATTTTATACTATACTGATAAGCATACTTTTTATACTAGTTTACTTATTCACTTTGAAAATGATCACTAACACAACGGCTCAATCCCAAATAACACGCTTGAAATGAACTGCCAGCCTTGTGGCCTTTTCTCACATTTGTAAGCTTCATAAGATCGCAGGGTTGATTGTAGATTTAGGTTTCAGAAGGGCTGCTGTGTGCTCGTTTCACTTTTTAGTGTCCTTTTCAGTGAGCTTTGACTAATATGAGGTGCAGTGCATGTAAAGGCTGATATGTGCACTTCATGCAAGTCTCTTTGGTAAGAACTCCTGAACTTGAACAGAAATATGACTGAATGTCTTGGGATGAGTTACTGCGGATACAGTATCATGATTGATTGATTCCTGTGACGTTATTGACAGCATGTCTGTAAAACACATGTGAAGGACCTAATAGTTTACCGCATGCACACACACACTCTTGAGGTCCAGATGTCTCCAGCTGAGGTGTCATATGGCACAGGCCTCACACCCTTCACGTCAACCACTGTTTATTTGGTGCATAAAGCCAAACGGGATGATAAATGGCTCTCTCTCTTCCTGAGCGCAGCTGCAGAAACACTCGCCATTACATCATCCTCCAACGTCTTCATCTGCAAAACATCTTATGGGTGTATTTACGCTTATATTCTTAGCAGGTACATTCTTATGTATCTTACAGTGAAGTACTCAGAATAAGACTGTGACGTCAACTTCCTGTGCCGCTATGTAATACAAAAAACAAAAACAAAACAAACGCTCGCATGAGCATTTCTAAACTAATGCAACAGGCTGGCATCAATTATTCACTTTGTAGCACAAGATGAACATATGTGCATGTGGTAACAAAGATATTATTCAGGTTTTTTTCTTCAAGTATGAATGCATAATTGTAAGGAAGTACTTTAAAGCAGCCTAAGGTGGAATTAATAGACTAGAAAAAAGAAGAGGAAAAAACTTGATACATGAAAACTAGAAGCAAATTGAGAAGCAACACTGCATAAGACTTGTTTTCATAGACTGTATTTTGAATACTTTAAAGTGCTTTAAAGTGTGTTGTTAGTATTAAAGAAATTTAAGGACTTTAAGTGTCTGAATGTAAAACTTGTGGAACTGCGCAACTAAAAAAAAAGTTAACTACATAGAAAAAAAAAAAAACTTGGGTTACTTGAAATAAAATAAACTTTAACCAAAATAAAATATAAACAAATGTAAAATAAAAAATTTAATTTAAAATGTTATTTTCATTTAGTTTACCTTACTGTACTAAAATAACTAAAACTAAAAATTAATCAATTAAAAATTATAACATGTTAAAAAAACTAAAATTAATAAAAATGAGAAAATTATTACTTCAACTAAAATGAAAAATATAAAAATATTTTTGGAATATAAAAATTTCAAAATATGAATATTATATATTTATACACACACACACAAATATCCAAAATAGTTTTTTTTTTTTAAGCTTTTATATTATAGTATTATAATAATAATAATAATAATAAACTAATAGTATTTTGGTGATACTAAAAATAACACTGAAGTGCATGCACAATATAGTGTATATATAATTCAATAAATACTATCGAAATTCGCTTGAAGCTTTTAAAATGATTGATTTTAATTTTATTATTAATTCATTATTGGAGTACCTGTCAGCCAGTCAAAATCAAGAATTCCACAGTGTTGTATTGTAAGATGAATACATATTGTTAGAATCATGATCAGAAATGATCAGACTTGCTGTTATAGTCACAAAAAAGTTTGTCCGACTCTTTGAACAGCATTATTGGTAACAGAAACTCTGTGAAAGGTAAGCATATTTGATGATGCATGGGAAATGATCCGCTGTCGTCGGTTTTCATTTCTAATCACGGGTTCATTTGTGCCAGATTGAGTCAGCTCAATCTCCAGTCCTAAATTTTCCTGAACGCTGCAGTCAGACTCAGCGCCAGCAGTCTCTCTCAGGACGAGTCCTGCCAGTGTTTGTTCAAAGCGTTGCGAACACATTGTTTCAGGTTGTTTGGAGGCCTGGCCAAAGCAGTTCACAGAGGGAGGACGAAAAGGACAAAATGGAAAGGAGGGGGAGCGGAGAGAAAGAGAGGTTGAGAGTTCATACAGACTGATGAATGTGTGTGTTCTCAGCCATCGATCTGCAGACAACACACTCAAACGACAGACCAGGGACTCCTGCCACGTCTGCTGTCTTCATCTCTTCTTCCTTCTCTCTTTCTTCTAACTGTGATTTGTCGCTCTTTGGGGTTCAGAGTCTTATTCTCAACAGGGATACACTGGTTTTATAGTTCTACCTAAAACATTCAAAATGAAAAATAGCAGACATTTATTTATTTTTTTTTTCAGTTAGTGTGTAATTTCTTTTATTTATATATATGAACTTTATTTGCAAAAACATAACTTTTTTTTTTTTTTTTTTTTTTTTGTAATTTTCAAAAATCATGTTTTTTGTTGTTGTTATTTTTTAACCTAATCGAAATAACCCAACTGCAAAATAACCTCACTTGTCGCATTTAAAAGGAGAGGTTTTGTTTTTAGTTTTTTACACAATTAATTGTGCACAAAATAATAACATTTAGTAAGTACACTTTAATATCTGATTAATAGCTTATTGGTATTAATGTATTATTATTTTAAAGTTACAACTTATACAGTATTTGCAGAAAACTGGTGCATGCCTAATTTTCACAGCTTACAATGTACAGTATAGTCAGTTAAACAATGCGCAAAGTGCATCTCATGTATCAAGTAAAAAAAAAAAAAATCCTCTCATTTCTTTAATTGCGAGTGATTACAGATCTGAGCCATGTTCTGCGATTATCTCCTTTCACATCCTCGACCCTGAGACTGAAGATGTTTGGTCCTCATCCAGCAACCATATTTCTTCCTGGATGTGAACCAAAGACCTCCATACCTTCCAGATGAGGTCCGATGGAGCACAATATGGCCCGAGAGCTACGTCCCCCCTGAGGGACATATATTGAGAGTGGTTTTATGTGCTGGGCGTGTGCACGGCTGATAGATGCCTGTGGACTCCAGACCGCATCCATGAGGACCAGAGATTCAGGGCGTTTCACACCAGAGCTCTTGCCTCTTTGACGTCAGCGCTTTGATTGTTTGGTTGGCGTGAACGCTTGTTTGTGAAGTCGGGTGCTCGAGGAACAAACCTGAGTCTGTCTGAAAACTAATCTAGGGCATAGGATCATTTTAGCCTAATTTGCTGAAGTTAACTGTTATTGACCGTTAACATGGGTGTAGCAATATATCAAGTCACAATTTATCACAAATTATTAATAAAAAAAAAAATGTTGATGAAATTTGATAATTGACAACTTGAGAAGCAACACTGTGAGAAATAGTTGTTTGTAGATTTGAATTAGTATATTGTTGGTGTTTTTTATAGTTGCAACTTGCAAAGAAATGGTAAGTTATTATAGTTAATAAAAATAGTTAAAATATAGTTCATAAAAACTTTGCTGATAAAATGAATAAACTAATAAAGTGAAAAAACAAGTAATAGACATGACCAAAATGCAAAATTACTAAAACTTCAACTAAAATTAAAATGAAACCAGAAAATATGAAAATTAAAAACTGATTCAGATTATTTTAAATAAAAACTGTAATAATATCTTAATGATATTATAAATACCAATTAAAACCGTTAAATACAAGACCATAAAAAAAAACTAACATTTATTTTATTCAAGTAGTGAAAATGCATGTATTACTTTTAGTTTCAGCTTTAGTTAAATATAATAATATACCTTGGTAATAAAAAAATAATAAAATGCAAAAATTCAAACTTTACTATTTTAACTGTTTTGTTTTGTTTTTGTTGTAAGTATCATGAGAGTATCAAATGTCAAACTAAATCATGTCAAGTGTATTTTTTCCACCTCTAATAATTAATAATTTACTAATATTATAATTTAATATATTACACTTAATTTCATGAATCAGCTTCTGCAATAATTCTCTTTTGGTGTTTTTTTTTTTTTTTTTTTGCAACAATGCATTTTTGATTCCTCAAAAAACCTTTCAGTGAACAATTCTTAAAAGAACCCTTTTTTTTTTCTTAAAGTGAAGAACGTGTTTAAAATCCAAACAACCTTTTTCTACTTTAAAGAACTTTTGTGCATTTGAAAGGTTCCATGAATGTTAAAGGTTCTTCTGGGAACCATCAATGCCAATAAAGGACCTTCATTTTTATGAGTATAGGAGCAATCAGATGTGGGTTTGGGCCAAGCAGACAAATGGATCTTGTCTTTTAAAGTATAACATAGTTCAGATTTCCAGAGTCAGATTTGGTGATTCAGGTCAGGGTGACTAAAGCTACAGGAAATGATTCTCATTCATGTGAATGTGTGTGGTTTGACTCCTCCAAAACTAATGAGAGTGGAGATAAAATTCCATTCGGATGAAATCAATAAGTGCTCACTTCCAAACTCAGATGTTCACCTCCACACCCAGACTCACACTAACCCTGCGCTGACACCTCCTTCCTCTTCTGTCACTCTTCAACCCGGCCGATCAATACTCCAGCTTCAAAAACAGTGCGTAGTGCTTTCAGAGACATCAGTCAGTGGCCATCTGACTTTATCAGGCTGTTTTTCTGTGCCACAGTGTGTTTGAAGATGTTTCATTGAGGAACAATCCTGTGTAGTGCAGTGATAAATCCGGAAATAGATGTTAAATGGATAAATACAAGTTAATATCCCCTTGAACTCTTGTTCATTTATTTTAACAAGAATAAAAAAAAAAGTTCCAAAGGGACTTTTTATTTTTTATTTATTTTTATTTTTTTGTAGTGATACCATCAAAGAACCATATTTTTTTCTTGGTCTGAAGAACATTTTAATAATCCAAAGAACCTTTTTCCACTGTAAAGAACCTTTTGTGCTTTTGAAAAGCTCCATGGACGTTCATGGAACAATCAATGACAATAAAGAACTGAGAATGTAAGGTAAAGGTTTCGAATGGTCTTTAAAAAAAAAAAAAAATTTGTAGAATTCAGAACATTCTTTCACACGCTCTATCAAACTCTTTTTTTTTTTTTTTTAAACTTTCTTCCACTTTGTGTTATTTGTGTCAGACCTCTCTTGCGGTCTGTTGTAGTCGTGGTAGTGTGTGTTTGTTATGTACGTTTGAGTGTGTAAACAGTCTCTGTCAGTGCTGTTTGTCAGGAATTCCTGTTTTTCTCTGTTCTGTTGTCTCTGACATCTCAACACACACCTGTCCAAAACACGGACTGACTTGTGTGGCGATGTCTGAGATGATGAATCACCAGCAGAGTCTCTTTGTTCTCAGTTGTTATTTTCTATATTTGATCCTGGTAAACATTTATGTTCTTTGGGATACAGCTATTTCCCAGCATTCAGTTGAGACTTAATGAAACCTTGCCATTTGTGCAGTGTTGTTCTTCCATAAATTCAGATATTCAGTCTTGACATGGGTCATTTGCATGAAAACATTACTGTAGTCTGCTGTAAAGAGACTCTATACAGACAAAAAAAACACATTTTTAATGTGTTAAATGTAGAAAAAAAAACAAAAAAACAAAGTAGATCAGGAAAATTTATATTAAGTCTATTTATTTAGATGCATTTTGTACTTTTTTTTTTTTTTTTTTTTTTTTTTAATATGTAATTTAATTATTTTCCTGAATATTTTGCTTGCTTATTTATTTATTTTACTGCTGTCCAACGATTAATCGTGATTAATCGCATCCACAATAAAAGATTTTGTTTACATAATATATGTGTATACTGTGTACATTTATTATGTATAATTTAAGAAAAATGTTGTTATATTAAATATATAAATATAAAAGAATATATACTGTATGTGTGTATATGCATGCATAATAAATATAAACAGCACACATACATATATAATGTAAACAAAAACTTTTATTTTGGATGCGATTAATTGTTTGACAGCACTACTTTATTTTAAATTTCTAAACACGTAAATGGTTTTTACAGCTTATGACTGTCTCGATCCACCATCTAGACTGGCAGAGTTTGACCTTTGACCGTTCAGAGTGAATGTCATAGTAGTGCCTTTAGAAATCTCTGTATCAAATACAGACTTCTCCCAGCGTCTGAACTGTGTTGTTTTGCTGTCAGTGATTATGGCAGCATTGTTTCAGAAGCGTCGTTATGATGTCAAAGTGATTTAGTCGTCTGTCACTCACATCACAGACTGTCAACTTTAAAGGACAGGAAGAGGAGGTATTTTTAGATGTTAATCGTTCAGTCATCAGGGTTCAATACAGACTGCTGTCAGACATCTGCTTTCAACACAAGCCATTCATCTCTATACGTCTCTCTGTTCTATCTCTATGTAAGAAAACGGCTTAAAAATCAAAAAGATAATGTGTCTCTCTGTGTCTCCACAGTGTGTCCAGGGTCATCAGGGTAATAGAGACTCACGCGTCCTTTGGGTCAAAGAGGACAACTTACTCACTACTGGTTTCAATCAGGTAATTCTGAAGTTTTCTACATGCCTAAACATACAGTTAAAGGAAGAAAAAAACATGATTATGTTTGATGTAAATGTAACAATTCACTAAAATATAATGGGTTTACTTCTCTGAGGTGTTAATAATCGAATGTATGTGCATCTGTGTTTGCAGATGAGGCAGCAGGAAGTGAGACTCTGGGACAGCAGGAAGTTGAGCGCATCTCTTAGCTCGCTGTCTTTGGCCACCTCCAATGCGTAAGTCAAACACAGCAAACCGATTCATGCGCTTTACATGTGATAGGATTTGATGGATTTTCTGTGGTTTGTGAAGGCAAAAGTGTTGCAGTCTGCAGGTGTGTGAATGTGTGGACAGAACAGAAGCCTGGTCTTTGAGAGCATCGATGACCATGTTTACATGCATATAGTTCATTAATACTTTATTCTGAAAAAAACATTTTGGATTGTTAGTAACTTAATCAATGCATTCATTCTTTAAAACAACATGCAAGACTGCAGGAAATGGAAAAAATGCATGCTATTTTATGATGTTTACTCCTGTATGCATATTGACTAATGGTCATTTCTTTTAATATTTACTTTGGAGTCATTGTGTATATATATACTTTTATTAATTGATGATAAAAGGGACCATAAAGGCATTCATAAGGTTACACAATATTTCTACTTTAAATAAATGCTGTTCTTTTGAACCTTATATTTATCAAAGTATCCTGAAAGAATATAAAATATGTTCAAGCACACCTGTTTTCAACATTGATAATTATCAGAAATGTTTCTTGCGCAGCAAATCACATATTAGAATGATTTCTGAAGGATCATGTGACACTGAAGACTGGAGTAATGATGCTGAAAATACAGCTTTGCAACACAAAAATAAATGACTTTTTAAAATATATTCACATGGAACATGGTTATTTTAAATTGAAAAAATATGTTGCATTATTACAGTTTTTACTGTATTTTTAATCAAATAAATGCATCCTTGATGAGCATAAGAGACTTCTTTCAAAATCACAAAAAAACAGTCGTACTGGCAACTTTATGATGAATTCAAAGTCTGAATATGTAGTTAAAATATAATGTAACCAAGTACAAGTATGATTCAGGAATATGCTTGTGCATGTGAATGTGGTCATTGATGGAGCTGGTTGTTTATGAGCTCTTGAGGAAACAGAAGTCTTTCTCCAGCTTCTGCGTGCTGGAGTTTATTTGTGAAGCGTGGCTGTACGCTCTGATTGTGATGGCGGAGATTCAAGCGGGCAGCGCTCGTGTGAGAGATCCTGCAGCCGTGTTTACAGTAGAAACCCTGCGGCGGTGGCCCAGTGAAACGTGCTGTTCACACGGCTCTGGACAGCGGTCCGGCGCGCCACTCAGCCGTAGAGGTGTGTATGGGGCGAGCCAAGAGGTGATTTTCCAACAGGAACACACAGAAGTGATTCTCTAAGCATAATGCTTTGTTAGCGTGAGTTTTATACAGTAGGGTTTTAAACACCCAGGGTCTCGTTTCCTCTGGTCAGGCAGATAACAGACCCTCTGTGTGAAGACAAAATCCCCCTCATAAAGAAACTGCATATACTACACTCTAAAAATATAGGGGGGTTTGTGGCAATGCCATAGAAGAGCCATTCTTCCCAGAAAAGGACCTTGTATTGATCAGTTCTTAAAAGAGCCATTTTTCTTAGTATGAATAACATAGAACCTTTTGTGGAATGATTCCAGAATCTTAAAAATAAAGGTTCCAAACGTTTTTGTTTTTGCAGTGATGTCCTTTTAAGAACCTTTCATTGAAAGGCTCATTGGGGAACCAAAACTTTTGGTTCCCCAATGAGCCTTTTAATGAAAGGTTCTTAAAATAATCATTTTTTTCTTAGTATGAAGAACATTAAAAGAACATTTTCCACAATCTTGAAAATTAATGTTCCAAAAGTTTTTTTGTTTTTGCAGTGATGCCATAGAAGAACCATTTTTGGTTCCCCAATGAACCATTCAATGAAAAGTTCTTAAAAAAATTAATTTTTTTCTTAGTATAAAGATAATCTGAAGAACCTTTTAAACAGTGGAAAGGTCATGGAACCATCGATGCCAGAATTATTATTTTTTTTTATGTTTGATACTCCATTGTAGGAGATTGTTTCAAAAACCAGATTGTGACTTTATTCGACTGCTTGAACTGAAAGATGTGAGACAATTGAGCTGCTGCCCATCTGTGAATCTTTTCTTGACTGGTTGGAGGAGGGATGAAGTATTTGCCATTGTTGTGTTATTGGTTGACAGAGCAGAGACAGATCATCTGGTGTCAAGCTGTCCAGCATTCTTCCATTTTCCTTATGTCAACACCAGCATAGACAGCAGTTAACGCTTCAGTTCACTTCTAAAAATATAGCTTCCAGTGACTATTTTTCCTTCAAAATGGTGCCAGTGAAGCTGAAAGCTTAAAACTTGTGTGATTGTTGCATTGCGTCGGTCTATTCAGTGGGTTGTCGTTCTGATTCTTGTGTTATGGTTTTGTCACATTGTTTTGTTTTCAGATAAGCTGAAAAATGTAACTAGCATTAGAAAGACTGATTCTTTTTAGTGATGAGTCCTTGACATTTTAAACCATCTTTTGTTCCCAGCAAAATACAGTGGTTGCCAAAATTCTTATAACACTAGTATTATTAGAACACCAGCTAAAAAAATGGTTTTAAGTCAGTTATTTCTATCTTTTGCTGTAGTGTGTCAGTAGGAAATATCAGTTTATATCCTGGAAGATCCTGGATGATGATCAGATCAGATCTCAGTTGTCAGACAAAAATCTCACTGGATTATTACAATTAATGACAAAATCAATGTTTGGAAATATAAACTGATATTTCCTACAGCAAAAGATAGAAATGACTTGGAAACCATTTTTAGCTGCTGAAAATACTAGTGTTCTAATCACTTTGGCCAGCACTGTGTGTATTATGTAACATGGTATTACAGGGTTCTCATATTTAATTGTTTTATATTTAACAATATAAATAATAGTATTACTACTAATTATTATACTATTTTATACTTTTTTAGTTAGATCTAGTCTTGCATTCAATTTATATTTGAATATTTGATAATTAATTATAGAAATGTTGGTAACGCTTTAGAATAGGGAACACTTATTTGCTATTAACTGCGACTTTTCCCTCAATAAATTCCTAATTTGCTGCTTTTTTTAGATTTAGGTATTGGGTAGGATTAGGGTGTAGAATAAGGTCTTGTAGAATAAGGCATTAATATGGGCTTAATTACTACTAATAAAATGGCTAATATTCTAGTAATAAGCAACTAGTTAAGAGACCCTAAAATAAAGTGTTGCCGAAATGACTTTGACTTTTTGATGTGGTGATGATGTTGGTGATTCTAGTGGAGGGTCAGTTGTGTTGTGGCCAGCAGATGTGAGCGAGGGCTTTATTTTCAACCGTCCGAAGTCTTTCCCTGTTGCATTTCCCTTAATCTAGTCCTCTTCAGCCGTACGTCAGATCTTGGCGCTGTGTTCCTCTTAAAAATCACCTGCTGTTTCATAATCTGCTCATATCAGAGCGGATGGAGTGAAAGCCGATCCTCCATCAACTAACTCTATTACTCTTTATTTCCCAAGTTTTATTCTCCAGAGCCGAGTTTCTCTGCGTTTAATTGTGCGACTGGTCGCGGTCCAGGATGAACTGGAATCAAGAAGTAAATTGGGGGGAAAATGCAATCACCACTTCCCCTCGCTAGCAAAAAACAGGATGTCAGCTGTTGTCCGCTATCTAAAAATGTGTAGCGTAACGAGCCAGGAGAGATACTGCTAGATCCTAATCTCGGTGTTTGGCACTGGCTGCGACGCAAACTGATGTCTCACCGCATTACCGCTGAAATACCAGCCAGATAATCACCGCATTACCTCTGAGACACGATCACGCTGCTCTTGTGCTTTATTTGGACTGCAGAAAACCTCTTTTAAAGTCGCTGGAGTTTCACTGAACTGATGATCCATGTATTGGCTTTAACAGTCCTGTTTGCTCACTTGTTGATAAAGCAATTGGATGTGGATTTTAGCAATAACGTGCTGTAAACATTGAGTCGGTTGAGGCAAGATCATGCTGCTGAACCTCTTTGTGTTTATAAATGAAAATAGCCACAAGTAACTGCCCTCCTGTGGCTCCTTAAGAGGAATTACCCTTTTGTTTGCTTTGTTTAATTACGATTTTATGGTTCTTGCCTGTTTTGTGTTGTGATTTACTTTGCAGCCAAACATTGTGGTGCGATTGATCTTTCCTTACGAGCGGTTTCTCAGAAACGGATGGAAAGAAGGCTGATTATGCGTATTTGTAGTTCTGCAATAGCTCTGGATAAATTGGTGTTTGCATAAATAGTCATATTAAGTCCTGGACTGAAAAATATGAGACTAAAAAGGTACATTTTCTTTTCTTTTTTTTTTTAAATAACAAAAAAAATAAAATAAATAATACAATCATTTTTGGACGCAGTGCCATGGTAATTTCAAGGTTTTTGGACATGTACTATGGTAATATTTCTTTTGTACCTTGCAGTACTGTCCAAATACCATGGTACATGAATATGGCACCCATTTAGTACAGTGGTACTTTGTGTGTGCGTGTGCGTGTGCGTGTGTGTGTGTATGTAAAACAGGGACATGGTATTAAAGGGTTCCCATAGCTTTTATTTTATTTGACATACTTTTCTAATATTTTTATTATATTTTTATATTATTTCTTTATTTAAATATTTTTTTTTCATTAAATGTATATTTGTATTTTGTATATTTATATATTTCTATAATTATAGAAATGGCCATAATTTATATTTATTTTATTTGGTTATATTTTATTTAATTTTATTTTATAATTTGGTTTTTGCATTCAATTTATAAAAATTCAATTTAATTAATTATAAAAATGTCCATTATTTTTTATTTTTTATTGTAATTGTTTTACATTTTTATATTTAATTATTAATTATAAAAATGACCGTTATTTTTATTTATTTAACATTTATATTTAACAATTTCTAATGGACATTTCTAATAATTTATTATTATAATTTTTATAGAATTTTATTATTTTATCTATCAAGTGCTACTCATTTCTTACATACATACACATGCACACACTTCCCCCCACCCCCTTTTTCATATAGTGACTTTACCCTGATACCATATATTTGATCTTTTTTTTTTTTCTGTAATGAACGCTTTGCACTCTGTATATTCCATATGTCGGGCTGAAGTTGGACTTGTTGTGGGTAAATGGATGGATATTTTAATTGGTATGGAGTATAACAGTCCTCATGCTTGTTTTCCATATTGAACTGATTTTTATCTCAATTGGAGCTTGTTGTGTCCACACCCCCACCTCATAAACATAATTATAATGACTTAATTGGACCTTCTGGCCCGGTTGCAATCAGCGAACTTTACAATTTCACTCAATTGCAACCAGCTTTTTGAGTAAACATTGGCAGTGTAGTTCACGATCCCAGCCAGGCTCTCTGGAGACTCACTTCCTCCAGGACACAAACTCAGGTGGACAATCACAGGCAGCTGATCATGGATATGGGGTTTAGTGACTGTTTCTTTATAGTTGGTCTTGCTGTGGGGAATGGAGGTCTGTCTGTTACGGATGTAGCTCAAAAACCGTAAACTCTGCAGGAGGCTTGAGCTTCGCTTGCTAATTGTCCACAGTTGTTGCAAATATCCACAAATATATGCATCCATGTGTACTGCTATCATGCAATCCCATGAATCCAACTGTGAAGCGCCGGAGATATTTAAGTGTTTCTCGCCGTGCTCTGATTTAGTCTAAAGTCTGGAAAATGAAGGTTCTTTATTGAAGAATCTTTCACATCCGTGGAACCTTTCCATTCCACAAAAGATTATTTAAAGTGGAAAAATTTCTTTAGATTGTTCAAATGTTCTTTATACGAAGACAAAAGAAAGGTTCTTTTAAGAACTGTTCACTGAAAGGATCTTTGGGGAACCAAATTGCATCACAGTGAGATCCCCCTTTATTTGTAATTGTGTAGAGGACTGAAAGCTTTTTCCTGTAGCTTTTTCTCCGCTGAGGATGTGTTGTAGCTGTTGACAGCGAACAAAATCGTCAAGTCCTGGATCTCCACGGGTCTTTTGTGTTTAACAGGGTCTTAGGGGCTTGGGTGGGGTTGGTTTATTTGACTTGCCTATTCATTCTGCTCCTGCTCCGGCCACGGCACGCTCAGGCATCTGCTGTAATCCATCCAAACTCGCTTTAATCAGCCGGATTGAGGAGCCTGGCTAATAAAGGCCCCCTCCTCCTCCCCCCTCTTCTCAAATCAAACCCAGATGAAGCCGGCAGGCCTGGGTTACCGGCAGCTGTACTCCGAGTACCAGCACTGCAGAAAGAGGGGGAACACTGTGTTTACGTTTGGCGTGTGTTGGGCCGACCGTACAGTAGTTTCATTTTCCTCCCTCGGCGCTCTTTTCTGCTGTCAGTTCCTTTTCTTTTGAGCTACTTTGTGTGGATGGATCCAGAGCTGCGGTCGCGCTCCGATCTGGACGCGAAGGTCACGTAAGGATTCAGAGTCCAGGTGTTGAGGTGAAATGGCCCAGTTTTGAGGTCAATGGAAGCTGTTAGTCATTTCAGGGACTTTAGTTTGGAGGAATAAAGAGTTTGGGAGCAGTGGGGGGTGATGGGAAGACGTTTTGAGGTGGAAAAAATGGGCCGCCAAATACGGTCCAGTACCGCAGCTCAATCTTTTCTCCAGAGCTTGCGTAAGCTGTCAAAAACTCGCCGCTTTTCCCCCACGTCTGTGCTTTTTACCTGGTGACCTCCAACTCAAACGCAATGGGATTCCAATTAAACGGCGCATGCCGAGGACTAATAAAGAGCTCTCGGGCCTCTCGGAAAGATGGATGTGGAAATATTTGACAGCTGGCGGTTCAAATCCCCCATAAATCCCCGGCGTCTTTGTATCCGTCCCGCAGGTATTTTCAAAGTGTCTATGGAATAAGTCCCTTTTTGTGCCGTCGAAAAAGAATAACAAAGTAAAAAGAAAAATGCTCCCTTTTCCACCTTTTTTTTCTCTCCACAAATATGGTTTTAATTAGGAATTTTGTTCTTCTTCCATCTACTGAGCTGCTGTTATTCTTATGTGGCGTTTTAAACTGTCCTGACACTGGTTTTGTTTGGTACGGGGAATTATTTTGTTTTGTTTTATTCGTGTTTTGACTGTCTGTTAAACGGGTTGATTGTAATATTGGCTTTCTTGTTTGTAGTCGCATGTCGGAGGGTCTGGCAGTGTAAATGTGTAAGAGCATCTCCCTGCTGCACCATATACAGCTGTTAACGGCCATGTGTTGAATACATCTGCTCATGATCACATTCAACCATTTACTGTACTGTACTGCGTATAGTCGGATTATATATAAACTACCATCGTTTGTCATGAGAACAACATTTTTTTTAAATAAATAATAATAATAATAATATATATTTTTTAAAATTTCTTTCAAGTTTTACATTTTTCGATATTTGATCATTTAATTATTATTTTAAAAACCTTAGAAAAATGTATGGGTTAATTTTTTAAATTGAAAAATGATGAATAAAGTAAAATTTAAATAATAAAATAATATTTTATTTATTATTGAAATTAATAAAAGTACATTGAAGCTGTTTTTTTTTATTTGTACATTATTAATTTATATGGAAATATATTATTATTTTTTTTTATTTATAATTTTATATTTTATTTATTTTAATAGTTTTAATGTGTTTTTATGGAAATTGATGCATTGAATTTTGTTTTTCCAATTCCATATATATATATATAGGAGAAAATTAAAAATAAATTTTAATATTGTGGTTTTATTCTGTATATATTGAGCTATAGGAGAGCTAGTATTTCTCTTTCCTCTCACTGTGCCTTATATATCCCTCTGTTTCTTTGTATGTCTTTTTCCAAAGTGTCTGTGGGTTGGTTGTAAATGGATTGGAGCTGTGTGTTAAGCGGACGTCCTCCGCACACGGACACAGAGCGAGCGTGTGTTTCACATTAGTGCATGCTTTCCTGCACTGCCTGCACTACACTGGCCAATAACTGCTGCCAACACTGAGTGCCACTTTAACAGGCCAAGCACACACACACACCTCACACCGACTCCTATTGATATAGGCCTAAAGTAAAGTTAATCAAATTTGGAAAGTTTGCAATATGGAAAAATGCAACATTGAAGCAAGTATTAAATCAGTTGAAATGATTTGAATGCAACTTGGCATTTCAAACTATTCAAGAGCTAAAAGAAAAGCGTTTAACATAGACCCAAAATTGTTTGCCATGTGAAAGTAAACAAAAATATTTCTAACAATTATTATATGAAAATAATTATACAAAATAATACCTCAAAAAAAAAAGAAAAGAAGAAAAATGTAGTTTACGTAGTTTCGATGTATGTCAACAACAAATGATTATTCAGCACCTTTTTAAACTTATAAACTTCTATTTATTTAGCTGTCTATAACTATGCATTATTATATGGTTAATAGCATTGCATTATTTGCATTTAGCATTGATTTATTCTGCCGTATACGTCAGAACAGACCGGCGACCCATTTTTTGGTTCATGATGACGCACCAGTCGAAAACCACTGATCTGGAAGTAATGATCTAGATTTTCTCTCTAATAAATCGCCCAAAACTAATGCCATAAAATTGTCCGGCTACCTTTTCATTTTCATCTGTTATTGGTCTCCGTAACGTCAAACACAATCACACGCAGCTGCCTGATCTGGAGCCGCAGCAGCTGATGGGAGTCTTTCAGATACATGCGTCCAGGACTGTTACCAGCATTTAATGAATGTCAGCGCTTGTGTTATTAGCAAACATGTTGCATTTAGCTCCTGACAGGAAGGTAAAGCGTGCGACGCTGTGATCTGATGCCGTTTATTTGTCCGTAGAATAACAGAAATGTATTAGTGTCAGTTGAACAGCCGCTCAATTACTCTAGCGATCTGATGGCCGTTTAGCCCGAGCGTTTGTGGACACACCTTCCCATCATGCTCCGTTTTCACCAGTCATTAGATCAGAAATGTGCAGAAGTTTTTCTTGGCTGATTGTGGGTTGGTGTAGATGGGTGGACTTGTCTTCGTCTGTCAGATCCTCAAGATGTTATGACAGCATAAGTCATTCACCTGCTTGCGTGGAGGGCGAGCGGAAGAAATTAGGACTTTAATGAGATTCCCAACTTCATCCAAGTGGGACGTGGGTGGGAAACGAAAGAATTTCCTCATGCTGGGCGAAGGAGAATGAAAAGAAAAGGTGGAGAGGCTTTTGAAAGAACAGCAGCGGTCATTCATGATGAGTTTTCCTCTCTGTGTTTTGTTCGTTGTGCTTGAAATGTATTTTAGGGCTTCAACGTGAAGTTTAAGCATTATTTTATTGTAATATGTGGACCAGTTTTCTTTAAATTTTTGACTGAAGTTTTGACGTGATTTTATGTAGCTGGTCCAGATTAGAGTAGGCATGTGTTGATAACGCTGAGAGCCAGTTTTCATCAAGCTGACTTATAAAGTAGGTGCTATAAAACATGTATGGGAATATACGTACATGCAATATACCACTCACAGACTAAAGCCTGGCTCACACTGTGCGATTTTGGCCACGATTTGGCCGTCTGAGAGGCATTTTGAAAATCCTAAAAGATTCCTATAATCCTAGGCTAAAATCTGTAGTCTTTGATCGTTAGTTTGACATGTTCACCGACAGCAGATTAATGGCTGTTGCGATAAAATTTGACCTCCGACGAATTCTGGCCGTGTCAGAATATTTGGCACACAGTCCTGCAGTGTGACTTCTCCTGCGACAAATGTCAAACTGTTTTCTTTTTTCAAGACAAGCCATGATCAGAATTAATGCTAGAGATTTCTTCTAACTGCCATAAACCCCGGCGCTCCCGTCCTCCGCTCACGGAATTCATCTGATAATGTTGCCTTTCGGCTTAACACAAATCACAGCGTCACATCCACATTCCTGTATGATTATAGTTTTCACTCCTGTTTTATCACCCGAAGTCATGCTGCCAAGTGTGTTTTTTGTCTTTTGCAGTCATTTTTATTTCACTCAGGCTGTAGGTAGCGTTGATTTAAGACTTTGACTCTGAATCAGCTCTTTATTATGACATCCAGACTCATTTTATAGATGATCAGCACTTAATTAAGACATCAGAACACTGCAGAAATTATATGTCTGTCATGACAACAGAGTTTAGCATGGTAATGCACATTAATATGTTTGGTAGATCTGCTACACTGCTGCTGCAACAGAGCAAGTACACAACATGCTGCTGTGAGTATGGAAGAAATACTGCTGCTGCAAATAGAACACACATGAAATTACTCAGTAGCAGATCTATACAGGTGGAGCTGGGGAAGGTGGAGGGTTTCTGAAGTGGAATCATAATGTCATAATGTTGGACTATAAATACTAGCATCGGTGGCCAGTCACTCTATCACACTCTTTCAGATTTGCTGGTGTAAGTGTTCCCCGTCACTTGGTGAGGAAGATGACTGACTGCATGGGGTTTGGAGAGTGTTTGACCTCTTAAGTGTGTGTCTATCACACTTCACTAGCTCCTGCGTCACACATGAGCTCTTTACACACGCTCAGATAAAGCCAGTAGCTTTAATTCACATCTGTCTTCAGAACCTCCAGAAATCAACAAATATTATTATTTTAATATTATTATTTTCATTTTTATTTATGTATTATTATAAATTTTATTATAAATATTCATTTACATATTAAACATTTATTATTTATATATATAATTTTATTATATTTATGTATTAATAACTTAATTATAATTGTTCATTACATATAAATTCAATTAAAAATAGATATTTGTTATTAAATGTCATTCCAGTGTATTTGTACTGTATGTTTCAGTTTGCTCCAGTAATGTTAGGTTTTATTTTAGTTTCTGTAGGTTTTCGTTAGGGACGATTCATTTGTCTGGCTGTACTTTCTGAGAAACCAAAGGGTTTTTTTGACAGTACGGTTTGACGTGTTAATCTGTCTTCCAGCAGCAGCAATTTGCTGAGATTGGCGCTCATCTGCGTCTATTTTGCTCTGACGCTCCTTTACCTCGTTTGTGAATGTTGGTCTTCCTCTGGGACTTTTCCCTGTACATAACGCTCTTCTTGTGTGCGAGCAGGCGGTGAAACCACAGCCTCCTGAAGCCCACCGGAGCAAAACGGCCCCTCGATTTGAGCGCGATGGAAAACAAGAGCCTAAAAAAGAAAGGCTTCTTTTTAAAGCGGCAGAGAAACCACGCACACGCACCAACACAACACGTATCTCAACCCGTACTTCACAAACCACCTTTCTGGAAGCGACCCCGAATAAATAGACACCTATCCATGCGAGCGAGGACGGGAAATGAAAAAAGCTGGCTGCAGGAGCTGGCAGCGGCCGCTCCAGTGTTGACCTTCCTGCGGTTCATTTTAAATTACATCTCTTCAGAGGTAAAAATGCTGTGGCGTGGAGCAGAGTTTCCCCAGCCCTCCTCTCTCTCTCAGGAGATGGATTTAGAAGCTGTTGTGGTCGAGCGTCCGTGAGCCCGTGAGACGAGGGGCATTAGGGCTGATCTGCATTTTCCACTGGGGAGTGGATCGGCGTCAGGCTGCGAGTGGACACTGGTATTTGTGTAGCGCAGTGCTGCGTTTGGCGGGTTTATTACAGAGAGAGCAGACGCTCTGAACCGCACACTCATGAGCCAGGCCGTGCTGTGGGCTGGTGGAGCGCACGGCCTTGAGCTCGTGAACAAAAACCCTCTTAACGCTGGATAGTGGTTGCCATTTTTGGCCGTTTTGCCCTGTTTAGAGATGGAGATGTTCGAGAGAGACCTGCTCAGTGTGTGCTGGACGCAAGGACACACTGCAGAGTTTTATGAGTTTTAATTAGACATAAGATACATTTGCTGGAGAAGCAGTGGTGCATTAGATATCAAGAATTGTTTTCATAGATTGTATCTTGAATTTGAATGGATTTGAACTTATTGCATCTCTTAGTTTTTTGGCTTGATTTGCAAAATAATTTTCAAAATACAACTGCATTGCTTTTAATTTTCGTGATTTAAAATAAATATTTTGTCATTTGAGAATTTCTTAAAAATAGTGTTAAAATATTGTCTTGTTCTAGTGAACCAAGTATCTCATGAGCTAAGTGTATTGTCATACAAAATAATTAAAAAAATATTATTATTATTATTATTTGGTGACCAAAATGTATCATCTTTATACAGTAAATAGAGCAGAGTATGAATTCTGTCATTATTTTGTTGCCCTCATTTAATTCTAAAGCCGTTTGTTTCTCCATTTAACACAAAATAAGACATTTTAAAAAAACAAATGACTCTTTTTCCATACGACAGTTCATGCAAAAGCTATCAAGCTTTTCATATCAGTAGTCCATATGACTCACATGCTACAGTAGAGTCAGAAGTCACATGATAGCTTTGCGTGAGGAAACTAAAACATAAGTTCACTCACTGTATTTATACACTGACAGTCTTCCTAAACTGTCACAGCTCATTCACAGTTGTGTACTGTACGAATTAAAAAATGGCTGGGTTTGATGCAATTGATGCCAAAACTGCATTGGTTTTCTCATGTGCTGTAAGCAAGCACGACGTGTCAGTTCAGATTTGCAAATGGAGAATGAGATTTGAGCACAGACAATTCATCTGCTCCTCGCACAAAGCTATCGTATGACCTCAGACGACTTCAAATATATATCATTGTGTGGAAATGAGCTTTGTAAAGATTATTCCTTTTGTGCTTCATGGAAAAAATATCAACATACGGGTTTGGAACGAGACGAGGATGAGGGAAACGTCCATTTGAGTGCACTTTAACTTAATTTAGTTCATTTTTGCCTAATTTTTAGCATTCGTTTTTTTCTTTCTCCTCCTTTTCCCCATCAGTGTCATTCTTGTGCTCGTGTTTGATGGATCTGCTGGTTTAAACTGCTTCTTAATTGCCCTGACAACATCTCATAAAGCTTATGTGCTTCCTGAGCTGCCATTCAGGCTCTCAGTGTGAATCAGACTCGGACAGCATGTCAATGTCCAGACTCTTCCTGCAATTAAAGTCCAGCTCATGCGTCTCTCTGAATAACTACCTGCTCTGTGACTGTATGTGAGCGTCTGTTTGTAGAAGCGCTCGCCGAGGTCACGCCGGTCAGAGGTCACGTCTCCTCCTGGCTCGCGTATATAAGACGCTCTTTATGAGCAGTGCAGCGTGGGAGGGCCGTGCGTTTGTTGAGTTTGGGATTTAACTAGATTTGATGTTACGGCCCACCCAAGCATGTGTTAGTGGAGTTAGTTCGACTTCATTTCGCTCGAAATGAGCAAATCTTAGATGATCCTTTTAACTGTTATTCGGAATTGTGTGCTTCAGAAGAAATATGGGCGATACTTAAATGGTCACTGATACTGAACATCTGTCGTCTGATTCCTGAACAAATGACTCTTATGAACTGGTTCTTTTTAGTGAATCAGAAATATGCAGAGTGATCAGTGAAGTCTGCATCATTCATTCATTCATTCATTCATTCATTCATTCATTCATTCATTCATTCATTCATTCATTCATTCATTCATTCATTCATTCATTCATTCATTCATTCATTCATTCATTCATAAGAGTCATTCATCTGGGAATTGGTCTGCATTGTTCATTCTGCATGTTTTTGATTTCACTGAAAAAGAACAAGTTCATAAGAGTCATTTGTTTGAGAGTCAGACTATACATTGTTTTGAATCATTAAAAAGAACCAGATCATAAGAGTCATTTTTTCTAGAGTCAGTCTACTCTGATTGAGGTGTACATTTTTGATTCCCTAAAAAGAACCGTTAGTCTCATTAGTTTGGGAATCAGACTACACTGTTTGCGCTGCATGGTCTTCTTGATCCACTTAAAAGAATCAGCTCATAAAAGTCATTTGTTTAGGAATTGAACTTCACTAGCTGCACTGTACAGTATGTTTTTTATTCAATTAAAAGAACCAGATCATAAGACTCATTCGTTTCTGAATCTACTGAACTGTTTGCACGTTCTGTTTTTGATTGAATGAAAGGAACCGGCTCCTAAAAATCATTTGTGGAATCGGGCTATACTGGTTGTGCTGCGTGGTCTTGATCCTCTAAAAAGAACCAGCTCATAAGAGTCATTTGTTCAGGACTTGAACCTCACTGGTTGCATGGTTCAGTATGTTTTTGATTCACTAAAAAGAACCAGTTCATAAGACTCATTCACTTCTGAATCTGCTTTACTGCTTGGTTGACTACACTACACACTACACATCTTTTTGTGTTCGTTTCTGGTTCTAGTGTTGTTTTTAAGAATGGGACTGGTTCTCCGTTCTCAACCCTGATGAAGCTTCCTGGATGTTTTTGTATTTTCAGCTTTGACACACAAGATAAGAGCCCTTTAGGTGAAGGCAGTGGAAACATGAAGAACAGACCCATTGTAATTCCCTGGGTGAGTCCAGTCTTGAGCGTAGGTGACCAAAGATGTGTTTGTGTTGCTGTCAAACTAGTGTGTGTGGTCCGACACAGCTGCTTCTGAATCCCACTCAGGCTTTGTCTGCGAAGGACAGTGAAGCATGAATACACACACACACACTCACTCACACACGCACACACACACAGACATATATACACAATATACACAAACACACACACACAAGATATTGTTCTTTCATGAGCAGAAGCGATGGCTGCAGGCTGTGTTTTTGGGCCGTGTTCCTACTGTCACGCTCTGAGACCCTCTAGCTGCACTGCTTTATGAGGCCTGTGTTTGCACTTCCACACTGTGTGTACTGTGTGTGTGTGTGTGTGTGTGTGTGTGTGTGTGTGTGTGTGTGTTCCTCAAGTCACCCGCAGTGCAAAAATGCGTGTCCTCTGGCTTCTTGTTGTAATTCAAGGTAGGCAGCAGCGTTGAGTTCACATCCTCTTGCCCTTCACAGCGTTTCTTTGTCTATTAATTTTTCACTGTGAGACTAGAACTGGCAGAAACTGGCATTTGGTAATGAACTAGCCATGTAAAAAACACACAAGGACACATTGTACAACAGAAATGAACCGCCTGTTCGTATAACAGTTAATTTAATACAAAGAAATGACTGTAAAATAAACTTTATTTGCAATAAGTACTGCAATATTATTATTCAGATTTAAGGCAATACTGTGCTATAAGTTCAAATTTGTTAGCATTAGTTAATGACATCAGACAATGTTTTTAAATTATTTATTGATCTAGGGTAATATTAATTTTATCAATTAACATTTACATTCATTTATGTATTTGGTAAATATACACTTAATTTAAATAATGTTCAAATTAAATGGTTAAAATAAATGTATTAATATATATTAAACAATATTAACTGAATAACATTTATATTTATTTATTAATCACAGATATATTTATCTTGGTTAATGTTCATTTATCAAATAACAGTTACATTTATTTATGCATTTAATAAATGTATACATTTGTTTAATTTAAATGTTAAAATTAAATAGTTAAAATAATAATAATAAATAAATAATATATTAAATAAAATGTTAATTGCATGTTTAGATGCATTCAAATTGTTAACATTTCTATATTTTTTTTAAAAGAAAATACTACTAATAATAATAATCAGTAATTATCTTTTTTTAATATTCTAATACATGATTTGTGATTTAATAATTTATTATTCGTGTATTTATTGATTAGGTTAATGATAATTTATCAATTAACATTTACATTTATTTATTTTATAACTGCATTTTTATATTTTTTAAATATAAATTTAATGACTAAATTATGATGATAATTTATTATTATTAGTTAATGCATAGGTTAATGTTAATTTATCAGTTTTTTTGTTTATATTTACTATTTATATAATTATTTTATAACAATTACATTTATTTATATATTTAATAAATAAAGAAATGTAATGCATTTAAATAATAATCTAGGTTGATCTAGGTTCTTGTTAATGTATCAGTTAACATTTATATTTACTATTTATATTTATTTTTAATTGCATGTGTTTTTTTATTATTTGATTAATATATAAATCTAATGAATTTAAATAATAATAATAATTGTAGTATTTAACTGGACTACATTAGACTAAGAATGTGGTTTTGTTGTTCTGGAGGTGATCTTTCTCTGCTCTTAGGTGAAGGTAGAGGCAATTAGCCGATGTTTAAACTTCTGGTCTGCCAAGACCACATTCCTCACCCAAAACCGAAGCAGGCCAGAAGACGTCTGTGAGTGTGGCGTGTGAATCAGCTCTCGGCGCGGTCGGCTCTGTTGATGTAGGTCCAGGTCATTAGGTTGCAAGACGTTCTAAACATTGACTATTGCGCTTGTGTCATTTGTTTTCAGTTCAACTTCGTGAGCTCACACTTGCTTCATCTCGCCTGGCACTGATTTGTGTCTAAACCTCGTCGAAGCTGTGAGATAATGCCGATGCAGATGTGTGAAAAATTCAGCTCTTGTATTTCACTGCCTGTCTTTATTCTAGGTCACGTTCTGCTGACTGACGGTGCATCGAAGGCTCTCTGTTTTGGGCCAAACACGTAACCAAATTGAGAACGAATGTCTGATAACGAAAAGCAGGCTTTCCCACGCTAACATGAACACGCGTTTGCACAAGCTGCGGTCCTCCAGGTGAGAGTGCTGAGTTTTGGGTTTTAGATGTGCTACGCCTGGAGCTGGCAGCAGTGCTGAGCTTTATTACATGTGGGCCGTTAATGCTTTTATTCCTTGAGTCACAGCACCTTTTCCAGCAGTACTTTGCTCTGTATCCTGACAACAAACACCCACAAATCGCTTTCAAATCATCCTTTATAGCATGTGGAAGATGTTAGACGGGTGTTAGTGATTTAGAGCAGCTGTGTAGTTCAGCAGAACTGTTCTAGTCATCATTGACCCCGACTATCACTGGAATTAATGTCCATCTCAGCTCATTCAGCCTCTGGTGATCTGATTTCAGGTGATCCGAATTCAGGTGATCCGAATTAATGTGATCCGGTTTCAGGTAATCCGATTTCAGTTGATCTGAATTCGTGTGATCTGGTTTCAGGTGATCCGAATTCAGGTGATCCGGTTTCAGGTGATCTAGGTTACGTTCACACTGCAGGCAAATGTGGGCCAAATCTGATTTTTTTTTTTTTTTTTTGGTCACATGTGACTCAGATCTGTTTTTGTCATGACAGCGTGAACAGCACAAACCACATGGAATCTGATCTTTTCAATTCCGATTTGTGCCACTTCCATATGTAGTACTAAATCTGATACTGGCCGCAGTGTGAACAGTTATGTTGGATTTCATGTGATTTTTCATGTGACACTTCAAAGATTTTACATGCCCAAAGTTACCAAGACAGTTGTGAAAGGTAATCAGTAGAAGTGTGATGTGTTGGAACTCAAGTATTACAGTGACAACTCTATATACAACATCCCTGTACATTGCGAGTAAATCACTCGCATATGCGACTAAATCTTCACCCTGGGATGTCTAATATTAGCCACTAGCTGATAAATTCTCAGATTTTACTCGCCAGTGTGTGAGTTGGAGGCTAAGTATAAGTTAACACTGATAAATTTTTACTCGTCGAACACACTGACCGAGCTCTTCAGAGTTTCTCTCTCAAGCGTTCTGTGCTATTTTTCAGATCATCTGAATGGATGCGCAGCAGCACACCTGTATTTGACGTAACGTAAACTGTGTGAAGGCGCACGACTCCCTGTCGCTTTGCGTTTTTTTTTCCTCACACGCAAAGAGAGAGAGAGCGAGAGAGTCTTATATACCATGCAGAATTGGCGCGCTACATGTAAACGATATTCTTTGCTGTATTTTCCTGTCAAAAGTTCCTTTGGAATTCTTCAGCTTTTAAGAACTGCTGGGTTCTTCGTAGGGCTGCAACAACGAATCGATAAAAATCGATTACTAAAAGAGTTGGCAACGAATTTCATAATCGATTCGTTGTGTCGCGCGACGCGGAGACGTTTGATTATGGAAAAAAAAAACTTTAGTGGAGAGCGGAGCGGAGTGAACACACTCTCTCTCGCGCACTGATGCTAGCAGAGTTCGGCGCCTCATAAACGGGGCGGAGCACAAATAAAAAAAAAAAACGAGCGGAGGTACGTTAGAGGAAAGATACATGGCGGAGGCAGAGAAATCCGTGCGACCCAAGTCATCCAAGGTGTGGGAGCATTTCACACTAAAGCCCCTTTCACACAGAGATTCCGGAAAATACACGGATAATGTGTTCCGTGATTTGTCCCGGGATCGTTTGATTTTGGTTCATTCACACTGCCAGTGATCTTCCGGAATCTGTGGGAGTTAACACACATGCCGTAAAGAACCCGTAAGACACGTGACCTTACGATGTGACGGGTAATGTGACGCGTACCGTTTCACTGAAGCTGGCGAACGATCTCAGCTTCAGCGCGGATAGTTTGATGTGGCCATAAAGACCATCTGAGTCTAAATAAACACAATTCTTGTCAAGAAAAAAAAAAAAGAGTCAGAAGCAACAGTTGTGAGTAGGGTGGCCAACCTCGCCCCTAAGTTAACTGTGTAAAATATTTTTAACGCCTTTCAAACTGGAAAAATGAATCATATCAACATGCTAATTTTGACAGCACTAATTTTTAGGGCTGCAACAACGAATCGATTAAATCGATAAAAATCGATTATTAAAAGAGTTGGCAACGAATTTCATAATCGATTCGTCGTGTCGCGCGACGCGGAAACGTTTGATTATTAAAAAAAAAACTTTAGTGGAGCGCAGAGCGAATACACTCTCTCTCTCTCGCACTGATGCTAGCAGAGTTCGGCGCCTTCTTCAGCTTTTTAAAAACTGCTGGGTTCTCTGGTAGTAGGCGGAACTAATGCGCAAAGGACAATCTCATTGGCTTGCGCTCAACTATTATCGTCCCTGTTTTGATTTCAGCAAATCATTTAGAGCGAGTGCAGACAACGTGATTAATATTCATGAATCCAGCAGCTCGTTAATCCTTAGTGCGATTTTATATTGTTATTAGTAGAATTCATAGTATGGTTATTATCTTATCAGTATTATTGATAGATTTTCCGTTTTTTTTTTTGTTTTTTTTTTGTGTTTTTTTATAGAAACACTGAATGACCAAAAAAGCACCACCATTACTAATATGCTAATATTATGACTAACATTCAGGTGTAATAGGTCAATGATTTCTCTATTTGATGTATAAAATTATTGGCCAACACTCAAACACTAAAGTTATTGGAGCACATTTGTAAAATTGTTAATTCGGAGGCTGGAAACCTTTGTCTGCTAAGTGGACGTCCCTCCAGAAACGTCTCCCGGATCCAGCACCTCTGAGGTTTGAGCATTAGTATCTCAGCTTGTTTTCCTCTCATGCCTTTATTCCTCTCCATTGTTCAGTGAAATCCCCCTCCATCCTTCTCTTTCACATTTGTGGTTCATAATATCCACAGGCCTCATGTGGAGCTCAGTGTTCACTGCATTCTTCTGTCATTATTCTTTCATTTTCTCTATTTTTCTTCATCATTCCAGTCTTCCCAGTCCCCATGTTCTCTATCTGCGATGCTAGCGTCAGCATTCCTGTGGTCCGTGGCCCCGGGGCCGGATTCAAAGCCTGCGAGAGGACAATCTGTACAACTCAAGGGCCTTTCAGAGTCTATGCAGGGTGTATTTATGGGGGAAAATGTCTTTATTTGAGAGATGTCTCTATTTTGATATCTTCAGAACAGCTTGAACTGCTGATGAACTGGCCTGTGTGGTTTTGCGGCAGGAAATCTGATAAGAGCAAAGGCAAAATCTCCTCCGTGACTCTCCTCCAGCGTAACCGTGAGTCATGTGGTGTGGTGGGATGTTGATGGTCTGTTTTCCCGCTACTGTATCACACACATCAAACAACAGCCTCAGGTCACAAAGGACAGAATAGGTAGTGATAGATTGATGCTTTCCCTGTCTTTGAGGCCAAACTCCCAGCCTGTTAGCAGTGAATGGGTTCTTTTTTTACAAATGGTGTATGGTTGTATAGGTGGTTTTTGCTTCTTTTTTATGCAAAATTACTCACAAGCTAGTACATATAGTCATTAAAACAAGATATATTCTTATAAAACTTGAGCTATTTTGCATTAAACTAAGTGGTACTCTGCATAAAGCTTGATTCTGTATTTATGAAGCTGCTTTGAACAGTTTTCAGTTAGTAGAGTTTGCGTTCATATAGTTGCATGTACGTTTTAGTATTTTCAGTCTTTGATTAACTTTGCTTATTTTGTTTGGTAATGAGATTAATTTTTCTTTACTTGAAATCAAAAAGCTAAATTAAAATGTAAATATTAGATGGAAAACCTGAAACTTAAAAAAAAAACTGCATTGGCAACTAACTGAAAAAAAAGCTTAATTTAAAGTACTAAATACAACTAAAACTGAAAAAAATAAAAATAAAGCTAAATAGTAATATTGCAAAAACATCTAAAACTAATGGCAATAGCAAATAAAATGTTTAATATTAAGTACTAATATTAATAAAACTAAAGCTAAATTAAAAATTAAAGCTAAATAGAAATATTGCAAAAAAATAAATAAATGGCAATAAAACTAATGGCAATAACTGAAATAAAATGTTTAATTTGAATTACTGAAATAATACAATTAAAGCTGAAATAAAATAAAACTAAATGTAAATATTACCAAAAAAACCAAACAAACAGTGGACAACTGAACATAAGTTAAACATCAGTTAACAACTGAAAATAAGTTAAATTTAAAGAACCAAAATTAAAATAAAAAAGCTAAATGGAAATATTGCAAAATAATAATAATAATAATAATAATAATAATACAAAAAGCTAATGGCAATAACTGAAATAAAATAAGTTGAATTTAAAGTACAAAAATGAAAAAAAAATTGTGTATTAAAATTAAAAATGGTAATAAAAAATAAATAAATAAATTAAAAAAAAAAAAAAAAAAAAAAAAAATATATATATATATATATATATATATATATATATATATATATATATATATATATATATATATATATATATATATATATATATATGTGTATGTGTGTGTGTGTGTGTGTGTGTGTGTGTGTGTGTGTGTGTGTGTGTGTGTGTGTGTGTGTGTATGTATGTATGTATGTATGTATGTATGTGTGTGTGTATATATATAATAACACTCCCTGGTGCCAGTTATTGATGCAGTGAGTGTGCACAAAATATTGCAATTAAATTGGTTTTATTGTTATCTGTTTTTTATTTATTAAAATCTAAAAAAAATTTCTGCCTATTTTACAATTTACTGTAGCATCCCAAAATGGTTAGCCAGTTAGGTCTTTCTTTTACTAAATTTATTTTTCATAATTCAGTTTATGTCTTTTTTTAAAGCAAATTTTAAAAGCTATATTTATCTCTCCTAATGCACATAATAATGTAATCATGTCTACATTCTTAAGGTGGCATGCAATCTTTTCATTTTACTTTTTATTGCTTTTTTAAATTTTCTCCCAAGTAATATAGGCTGCAGTATTTTTGTAGTCACTGGATAAAAAATAATGTTGGGCTTATTGCTTATATATGGCCAGAACTTGAATATAACTGCATCCCTAGACTGTAAATCTGTCCCTCACAGCCTCTTTATCATGAAATATGCCATCTATCTGACTGAGGTCCATGCTAATGTTTGTACCTGTAGGTTTGCTGTAACAGTAAAGCATCTATGGCAAGAATGAGGCATAAACCAGGACAAAAATGTGTGGGGGGGACCTCTTTTCATAAGACACACGGCTCTGTGTTAAGGCCTGGCGTCATCACTCTAGAACTGAGTTTGGAAACGAAACCTCTGCAGCTTGAAAAAAAAAGAAAAAAAAAAAGGAGCAGAACAATATTTACTCAGCAGTAATTTTCTGTGGAATTTTTGGAAGATAATTTGAAAAAGTCAGCTCGGGTGTCTACAATAGGCCCTTTGAGCCGCTCAGTTTGAGTCTGGCTTTGGAGCGCGGCCAGAGGACCAGCTCTCTTAAAATCACAGAATAAAGGAGGCCTTTTATTGAAAAGCTGGAAAGCAGACATACACACACACACACACAGACACACACACGCACACCTGTTTCTCCCGTGACTGACGTGTGCTTGTATGCTTTCTGGCCAAATTTGCCTCCATCTGATGCCTTGGCTGTTGTTCTCTCGCTGTGTGAGAGTTTTTGTTGTTTTTAATTGTTTGACATGATTGTGCTCATTACAAATGGAAATGCTATTAGTGCTGGACAGCGGTGGGCTGTTTTATGTGTTTGTGTTGTTAAACGGGTTTAATATACAACAGATTGCAGCTGGATGCTTGCAGATAAGCAGACTGTGGAGGCATTGTGAGCGTTTGTTGCAAACCCGTCCAAATGTACCTGTAAAACAGGTGGGTGGTCAGTCTAGGGATTTGCGTATTAACAAACAATGCTCATTAGCTTCAGTCCAGTGACGTAAATGGAGGCCAAACAGCACCTATTGGTTTTGGCGATCGTTTGTTTTTAATAAAAATTCCTGTTTACCTCAAGCTTTCTCCATAAAGGGAAAATCTATTACCTTTCCCTGGCACTCAAACTCTAAAATTCCTCATAAAAGTTTGCTTTGGGTGGCGCGCTTGCAGATGGTGTTGAGGATGCTGGTGCTCTCTTACTGTGTGCAAACTCCTCTGGAGTGAAAAAAACAAACAAAAAAAAAACATTTGTTTTTGTCTATAAAATCTTATTACCAAAAACACAATTGACTCTGCTGTTAATCAGACCAGCTAGCTTGAGCGAGAAACAGAATATGAAACTGTAGTTTAATTTTAATTTTTTTTAATTTTCTTTGCAGCTTTTTGAAAATACATATCATACATATACACACATCTCCATGTAGACAAAAAAAAAGTATAAAAAGAGCTTCCCAAATTAAACAGGGAAAATTAGAGGCAGATCTTATCAAAAATATTCACAAATATTTTCAATGCTTCATACTGCTGAGATTTTTTTTTTATTATTCTTTCTTTCTCCAGTTTGGATATTCCAGCAACAAAAACAAAATATTTTTATCAATTGCAAATCCTCCTTCCTTTAAGCAGAAGGTTTCAGATGCACTAAAACAATTTTTTTTTTTTACTTTTTAAAAAAAAAATTTTTTTGGAAACACCATTTGACAGGTTGTAGAACAAGTGCTAAAATAGTAACACATTTCCTCACAGAGGTAAATCAGCACAGCTTCCCACTGTCTCTTCTGAGTTTGGCAGTTTTTGGTGAAATTAAAGATTCTTACGTTTCTTAAATTTAACAGAGTCATCAATGACTGCCTGTTTTTAAGGTTGTTTTATGCTCTTTCATTATATCTTGAAAGTGAATGGTAAATTCTGGATAGCTGGGAGTTGGAGTGTGTGTTTTTATACTGGTTTAAATATTGTAGACTGCTAAAATTATAAGCTATCCAAACACACGCTTTAGTGTTTTAGAACATGTAAACCTGTCTTAAGGCAAAATGGTGTTGACTGCAAGTGACTGGAAATATCTGCTAAGTAATGTAAATATTGCAAAATATAATTTTGCATAATGGTCTAGGAAACACCCCCTTTTTCGGTACATAAATAAATAATTTAAAAGATCCCACTGGTTTGTAGCTTTCAATTATATATTTCGAGCCTAATTTGTGTTTACAACAGAGCATACTGTGTATTAATTTGCTTTTGAATCAGCCATCTTCCTGTTCAACCTTAGTATAGTCTCTTTTTCTGAGGGCAAAGGGGGATAGTGGCTGCAACTTAGAGGAGAGATTTAGTTTCAAGTCTGGACCGACTTTCAACTGCTTGGACTGTCTGACATTTCCAAACTAAAGCCTTTGATTCACTTGGTGGTACAAGTAAATTTTAATCTCCAAAGTTTTTAATCTGGTGTTTTGTCTGCTTTTTAAGTCACGAGATATGGGGGAAGAGCAGCCACCTGGTAACAGTCACATATTTGAACAAAAACATTTACAAAAAGGGTACAAATATAAAACAAAGAAACAATGCGTATCATTTAGACAAAGCATCATAAGAGTCAGCCTCGTAATTTAAGTCCATAATCTTCAATTACCCACTCACATGTAGGGCTTACGGTTCACAGTTAGTGCAGCTCCTAAGAGTTGCACACAGGTGCTACACATCAAAATTTCATCTACATTTTTTTTTCAGTCAGCCATATGTCCTTTGTACAATTGGCAGCCATTTTAAAATGCACCAAAATCTATGGTTGTAAAGTCTTTCAGATGATAAAAGGCACTTAGGAGGATGTCATTTTGACAGAAATGCCCTTATAGGATTGCACCAGGCATCACCTAAATACCACCGTCTCTTTACAAAGAACCTGGTGGCTGATCTCACTGTCCATGATGGTACCTTGTAAGGCAGTATTGTTCATGCTTTAGCATGCAGGTAAGTCACAAACCTTTTGCAATTATCAGAAATATGAGGGTTTCAAACTGTTCTTGTTGTTGTTCGCAGTACAGTGATCCTGCATGAGGGGCACCTCGTAGTCCACGCCACCTTTCTGTGTTGTTGACGGACAGGAGATAATCTCTTGCTTTTGGGGTAGCTCCCCATTTTCCAAACCCTCCAGCTCCAGCTGTGACGGATCACATTCTAAGTCCAGGTGTCCCTTTGATTTCTTTTTGTGCATGTAGCAAGCTACCCCAACAGCCACGGCTACTAGGACTAGCAGAAGAAGGATGGCGACTGCAGGGATGAGCATCGTAGTGAGCTTCGGGTCCTCCAGTCGTGCTCCAGTGGGAGTTAGCTGCTGACTGATTGTCTGGGTTTCTATGCATAATCTGTCCACATCCCCAGGTTCACCCAATGGACTGGCACATACAGAATACGTAGAGTTTTGCTGAAGTCCACGAATTGTGTATTCCGGGTAACTAGGCGGAATGTTGAGGTGCTTGGCACGTTTATCCAGACCAGAAAGGTTCTTGTAAGTTAACTTTACGCCACGGATGTGGGGGCGCATATCAATGTACCGGTGAAGGTCTAAGAGTATTGAGGAGCTAGTTACCAACGTTACTGTTATTTCAGGTTCTGGTACAGTAGGGTCCTCTGTATGGTCCTCATGGGCTAGTGGGTCTTCCTCTTTTTCACAGTATCTCCCCGATGTTCTTGGTAGACAAATGCACTCCAAACGTCCTTTGTTGTCCAACCAACATGTTCCTCCATTTAGGCAGATATTGGGTGGGCAAAAGGTTGATCTTAGGTCAGGGTCGATAGTAGAACTTGAGGTGGGAGGTGGAGGGTCATTGCCGGTTTCCGTAGAGGGGTTATCACTAGGTTTGGCAGGGAGGACTGCATGAGTGGTACTTGGTAAATTGGTGACCGGGGCAGGAGGTACAGTGGTCTTTACGGTCCGAGTCGTAACAGTTGTGGTAATCGGACATCCGAATTCTCGGTGCGAGAGCCTCTCCAGCACCTTACCGGAATTGAAAGGAGGAAAGTGGCAGCGTGTCTCTTCCGTCCTAGTCAATTGAATTTGCTTGATTCGCAGCCAACTAGGAAACCAAGCCAGATTGCAAAGGCAGTTGAAAGGGTTTTCTGCAACGGTCAGTCTTTGTAAGTGAGGAAAGAGCTGAGTTAAGGTCTCCGGCAACCCTTGCAAGCTTAGATTGCTGATATCCAGCTCCTGAAGCTCTGAGAGTTTCTCAAAGTCCTCCCATTTCACAGGTCCCATGGGATTCCCAGCCAGACTCAGAGAAACCAAGCCCCTTGCCTCCCGCAGTACCCCTGGAAAAGTTGTCAACTTGTTGTTGGAGATGTCGAGCTCATGGAGGTTCTTGAATCTTCCCAAGAGCCCCTCGTCCAGACTGCTAAGCCCCAGCCCACCCAGTTTCAATGACTCCAACTTGGGTGTCTGGAGGTCATTTGGCCCCGGCGATGGGATGCTGTTGAACCGTAAGTCTAGCAGAAGCAGATGGGGCATTTTCAGAGCAGGCATTATTGTCAGTGTGTTACCTTGCAGCTTGAGCTCCAGCAGCTGCTGTAGGCCATCAAAAGCAGCAGGATGGATGCTCTCTATGAGGTTGCTGTAGAGATATAACCTCTCCAGATGCTTCAGTCCAGCAAAGCTGTCCTTGGATATGTGTACGATCTGGTTTGCCGACAGGTCCAGGTTGTGGAGGGAGGACAGGGGTTCAAACACACGATCTGGCAGTTCGGTCAACTGGTTCTGGCTTAGATCCAGCATCTCTAGGCTTTCCAACTCAAGAAAATCCTCTTGGGAAAGGGACTCAATGCCGTTCTTGAACACATAGAGATTCTTAGTCGTTGTAGGTACTTTGCTGGGCATTTTAGTGTCTTTGCGGCTAAAGCAGAATATGGAGTCTTGGTCTTTACAGGTACAGTCCTTCGGACAGGAGTTGGCCAATGCCAGGGACCACAAGTGTTGATAGAAAAGGAGGGGCAGCAGTAGAGGGAGGCAGAGCTTCATGTTGCTGCCTACATTCACCCCTTCAAGCCTGCAATGCAACAAGAAAACAAAGTAAACATTTGCACATTGTATTTTATAATTTTTTTTGGACTTTGAAACATTTAAACACACCTGCCTTGAACTTTCACTTTGAGTTTAGAAAAGGCATAAATCAATGATCAAACCATTAAAGTAAATTGTCAACGGTTGGTAAAGTTACTATTTTGTTTCTAACTTCCTCTTAGCAAATTCAAGGCATACTGCAGTACATGCCATGGTGTTTGTTTCTCTGCTCTTCTGAGTCCATGAGATCAGCCTTTTTATGTGACCAAGTAAAAGGCTTGCTTAAGACCAAGTGCTTTGAAAGGGTGATCAAAGGCGAGGTCTTTTGACATGGTTGTACTCAAACAATAGGTGGTGGTATTGATGTACCAGCTGGAGCCTCATACTGGACTTAAAGGTGATGTTGACTTTATTTTTCTTTATCAATTTATTTGCATTTTATAATTTAATTACGGTATTTGATGTAATCTTTAGCAGATTTTGAAATGATACTCCATTTTTCATAATTTATGATGCTTAAATTAACATTTACAACAATTGATTCGAGTTGGGTTACTTGGACTTGGACTTGAACTGCAATTGTGAATGAACTTGGACTTTAACATTTTCTCGGACCCAACACTACAATTGATTGTAGTTCTTAGTGTTTAATTTATTTTAAACAAAATTGAATAATATACAAATTAGTGCATCTCTAATTACAGCTGTTTGCTGGACATTTATTTCCATCTTTGTTTTCAGCACACATACTGAATCATTGTTGCACATTGTGGCCTTAGAGAAGCTTTTTGGGGGTGATTTGTACACTGTGTCTTTCTACAAACATTCAGTCATTTCATATTCATCAGTTTCATATTAAGATCTAGAGATGCACTGTTGTGCACCAGTAACAGTCAAGTGTGTGTCAAATTTTACAAAGGTTTGACCTTGAACACCAGACACAGAGCTCATCAGATGAGCTCAGACACCTTTAGGGAGGAAAGCGAGAGTCGGGGAGGAGAGTAAGAACAAGAAAGATAAAGAGCTATGAAGCCAGGAGAAGTGAGCTGAGGAAACGGTTTATCATCTGCTGAGAGATCAGTAACTGCCGTATCTGGCCTTGAAAGGAGGGGTGGAGACGTTTCGTTCTCCCTCACGATTTTCCTTCTTCTGTTTCTCTCCGGGACAGTGTGGGGGGTTTTATATTAGAAGTTCATTCTGAGGTGAAATTCCCTCACTCTGTTTTATTGGATAGTACAGAGAGATAGTAGGATCATTATGTTCCCTCCTGCTGCATTATTGAAGCATCACTCTCGTTGCCCTGCTGCTGATCCCTGTGTTGTTCTGCAGTTATTTACAATAGGAAATATCTCAGAATCAAGTTGGCTTTTTTAGGTGTATTTTATTCTGTGTTGGCTGACAGAAATTTGCTAGTCGTCTTCTGAGGTCAGTGCAAGTTTCTAAAGATCTTTTAATAATATCTGGATATTTTTCTAAATTATATTTTAAGGTGCAGTCGTGCTGACAGTGACTGGAAATCATCCATTTTTATTGAGAATGGGCTCTTAGATGTGACATGAACGACAGTGACCATTTGTAGTGACATTTGAGTATCATTCAGATACCATTATAGCATTTATTAATGGATTTTAATCATTTAATTTTGAATTAGCTTTTATTTCTTAGTTTTCATTTTAATTTAAAGTTTTAGTCATTTTATATGCTTTTGACTTTTTTAATATTTTTATAATATTACATTATTTCAACTTTATTTCCTAATGTTTAAATAAACAAATTAATTTAAGTGGTTTTAAATAGTTTCAGGGTCATTATAGCAAACTAAACCATAGTCAATTAAAACCATAAAAAATGTTAAATAAAAACCTTAAATTATGTCAGCTAGGTGCCAAGGCAACATTTTTTTTTACTTAATTTACTTTAACTTAATCTACTAAAATAATTAAAAATGTAAAATTATATAACTAAAATTTAAAATTATAATATGGACATATTAAAAAACAAACAAAAGCACTAATAAAAAGACCAAAAACACACAAAACAATTACTCAAAAAAAAAAAAATTATATATATATATATATATATATATATATAATATATTATAAATTATAGTAGTATCTCTAATAAAAAAAATAAAAATATATTTTGTTAATCATTTACTTAATTTCACAGTGATACTATATGGTACTATATATCTTTTTGTACATTTTCTTTGTTTTAGCTGTAATACAAACAAGAGAACATGACTCCCCCAAACTTCACGATACCAGTTTGTATTTGTTGAGGAAACGGTGTAATCCTTACATCACCATGGTTTCTTAAGTTCAGCCAGAGAGAGAGATGATTTGCTTGTCTTTTGTCTTTTTTTCCCTCTCTGTCTAAAAAGCAGTGGAGCAGGTTTAGACATTCCTGCTGCTGCATCCCGTTGGCTTGCTGGCTGTGATGCAAGCGTCTGTCTTCTGACACTGGCTTTAGTTGACACTCAGTGCAAATAAAGCAGGGAAAAAAGCTCAGGCCCGCAGCCAAGCACACGCATACTTTTCTGAAACTAATCCTCGGTTTATTACGTGTGCGCTGCTTTGGTCTGTCTGCCTTTTTTTCTGTTTAATGAAACTTTTTCACAAAAGCGAAAAAATGTGTCTGAAATGTCAGTACTTGGAGGGAAGATCACATAAGGTTCAGAAGGGCAGAAAGATGGTGTTTTGTTATGTACGTTCACTGATATTGATTCTCTGGTATGTTTTGGCACCATATACCTGTTGTTGTAGTAATAATCTCTAGCTGTGATCTATCTTGTTGGAATCGATAACATCTTACAACAGGGGGTAAGTGAAAGAGTAACACATGCACCGTTTCCTTCACCCACAGCTCCATTCAGCGATGCATGGCGCTTCACAGTCCGTGAGAGCTGATTAGTTGTTTTGCTGAAGGCAGTGATGGGGAAAAAACACACAGACCTTCCAGATAACCTGATAACAGGTGGATTGCAGTGCTTTATGGGCAGTTAATCATGAGGGGGCCAGAGGTCACCCCTGTCCCATGGTGTTTGGCTCTCAGAGTACCGTGGGAATGTCCTCAATTGAATGTGTGCGATATCAGAGGAGACCAAATAAATGAAGAATTCAGAAATGTTTTTAGAAGTGCTATTGCTCATTTTTAGGGTTTATGATATTCATATGTAAATTGTCATTTATTTAAAATGTTATTGATTTTATTATTATTATTTTACTTGTATTTTATTCTTATTATAATAATATTTATTCTAATATAATTTAAATAAAAATTGCATAGTAATAATAATTATTATTATTATTAGTAGTAGTAGTAGTAGTATTATACAATTAATTATTTTATTTATTATAATACTTGATATTATTTTAAAATTGTGCATTTTATTTTATTATAATATTATTTATTCTTTATATTATTTATTTATATATATATATATATATATATATATATATATATATATATATATATATATATATATATATATATATTATTAAATATATTATTAAATATATTATTAAATATATTATATAATATTATGATTAATTGATATTTTACAATTTTGTATTTTATTTTAAGAATAATAATTTTATTATAATATTTATTATAATCTAATTATTATTATTATTATTATACTATTTTTATATTTTATTTTTATGATGAAAAATATTATTTATAATTACTGTTGTTTTTGTATCTGAAAACATTTTATATTTAAAAAAAATATTTATTTAAGTGTTATGTCAAGTTTTAAAGAATCAAGATAATGTTAAGAATCCAAACAAAGATAATGCCACTGAAGAAGACTGAAACACTACTAAAAGATGAAAGGCTGGGTGTGTAAGTGATGAAAATAAGGCGTAAACCAGGGGAAGACCCACAGATAAGGCAGCTGAACATGCAGGGTGGTGTTTTCAAACATGAAGGGAAAATCGATACAAGAAAGAAAAACAGGGACTAAGGGATGAAAGAGGCTTTCTGTGATGGATTTGCAGTCAGAGGGCAAAGTCCACTTCCGTTTCTCTAGAGCACAAAGCCTTCAGAATGAAGCGTAGTGTTTCACAGCATCATCTGACATGTGAAGAGAGACCTGCTGGGTCTGATATAGGTGAAGCAGGATAATGAACCACCTCAGTCCTGAACTACAGAGATGCAGAGCTTCATAGAAAGAATTTCCAATTATGCTATCATGATAAATTGCAATTTGTTCAATATAGTTGCTGATACTCAATCCAAGTAATATTTAGTTTGACTTAACTCATTTTTTTTAAAGGATAGTTTAACTGTAGTTTAACTTGTGAAGCAGCAGTGGCTCTGAAGGGAAGCATCTGTGGAAAGATGAGGCTCGACGCAGGCCAGGTATGAATATAAAGCTGTTGCTGATGTTTATCCTAGTGTGCATCGATCCAAAGCATCAGAAGTGATCTAGTCAGCTGGCAGACGCATGCAGTGGGAGTCGAGTCTGATCTCTGATAAAGCCCCGTCCTGCACACAGATTCTCCAGTGGCTGCGTCTTATCAAGCAGCGGATGAGAAAACGTCGCTCTCCTGCTGTGTGGCTTTAAGTCAAGTGCTGGAGACGGACATTACAGCCAACTAACAGCTCTACGCATCCTGCCCACTTACTATTTGTTTAAACATTTTTAGGATGTGAATTTGAGAGGATCTCTTTTTGAGAAGATCAGATGGTTTGGAATCATTTCAGTTTTTTAAATCGTTTTTAAAGAAGTCTCTTCTGCTCACCAAGGCTGCATTTATTTGATCTAAAATAGAGTAAAACAAAAAATATTATGAAATATTATTACAATTTAAAATAACTGTTTTCTATTTGAATATATTTTAAGATTTAATTGATTCCTGTGATGCAAAGCTGAATTTTCAGCACCATTGCTCCAGTCTTCAGTGTCACATGATCAGATATTACTAAAACATTAAAAAACCGTACTGGTCCAAACTTTTGACCAGTTGTTAGGCCTTAGAGTTTGCAGAGATTTTTTTTTTTTAATTATTATTTATTATTAACAAATCTAAAACATTTGGTAACTGGCAAACCAAACTCTGCAAATGGTCTGCAGTGAGGCATTTTCCCATTACTAACCATATTTCTTAGGCCTCTTTTTCTTTTTTTTTCTTTTTTTTTCTTCTTTTTTTTTTTGGAGACCATGATAGTTTTATGTTACAAAAATTACAAATTGAAAATTTGCACATCCCTAGTAATGACTCTCAACATCTTTTTTAAGTTCCCCCTTTTGGCCATCAGGTGTGTCGTTTGACCGGCTGGTGCTTTGCATATCCCAGCACGGGACTGTTTTATTCAAAGAAATGTATTTGCCATTGAAAATGTGTTGATAAAAGCTGGTGATAAGGACGTTATTGCTCAAGGCTTTAACCAGGGGAAAAAAAAAAGAAAAGGAAAAAAAAAGAAAAAGAAAAGTTGCCGGGAAAGGAAAAGTCTTGCATTTCATGCTCTCTCGCTTGGCAAAAACTAGGAGTAAATATATTATAAAATTGATAAAAATGATACCCAAATTTTAATTCAATTTTAATTGTTAAAACAGATTTTATATATATTTTTATAATTACATTTTTTATTTTATATATTTATATATTATATAAGAAATTGTATCATTTTTATACATTTTATATTTTTTATGTGTCTGTGAGTTGTGTATATAATTTAAATGCGTTGTTTTCACGTGTATGTGTAATTTTAAATATTTTTTTAGAAATTCTGTTTTATATTTTAGAAATGTTATCCATTTTTATACATTTCATACGTTTATTAACATTTTACAATTATAATTTCATATAAATTATTAGTATAACTTGCAAAAATTATTTATAAATTATCAGCTAGAAATGTTTAAATATTCTATAAAATATAAAATTCTTACTAACTGCAAAAAGTTAATGACAATGAAAAAATGACAAGTAATTACACAATTTATATTTAAATAAAAATATATTAATAAAAATTGTGTAATTACTAGTCATATTTTCAATGTCATATATATATATATATATATATATATATATATATATATATATATATATATATATATATATATATATAATTAAAAAAATATGTATATTGACTGAGGCTAAATTTATTTGTTACATTTATTTTGGTCTCTGACAGCATCTCATGTCATTTTGTTTCACAGTAGATATTGCGCAAGACTTGCACATCAGCTACTGTAAAGATATCTTTCTAGTTTACAGCCATTGAGGTATTCTTGGTAGAGTAACATACTTGATTCTTTAATCCTAAACACCCATATCCCTGTCTCTGCGAGATGAAACAAAGACTTCCTGTTAGCCGCCTCACCTGTCCACAGCTGGACCCCGTTACCCACAGTGCACCACTACATCCCTTAACCTGACAACATGCAGCCATAAAACACTGATTCATGGCAGCAGGAGGGAAATGATCATCTTCATACAGAAATATGTCAGTTTGCACATGCCACTTTAACAGCTACTATTTACGGGAAGAGTTTCAGTGTTATGTAATGTGACTATACCTGCCAAACCTGATGTTGTGTGTTTTTCCCTTTGTTGTGGAGTGTGTAGTAATTCAGTCGAGTGGAGAGTATTGTGTTTTGAACAGGACAAAGAAGGCTTCAGTTGAAGTTCACTGGGTTAAACACTCACTCTGATATATTCATGCGACCACAACAAAACAGCACACATCAAAGCTGAAGGTATCGCTGAGCGCTGCGCTCAGCGATAGAGACGTCCATACAAACGCTTGCGCTCTACTGCTCTCTTGTCCGTGTTTTTGTGAACCGTGGCTATCATTAGTTGAAGAATGCTTTCCTTCGGTTCAGGATTTACTGCCGTGACCTGGATAAGAGCGTGTCACTGCCATTACTGTCTGCGGTAAACATAAAAGATGGTCCTGTCTGAATAAAACACTGCTCTTTTTCTGCATTGTGATGAGAGTTAAAGGAGTAGTTCACCCAAACATTAAAATCCGTCATTCATGTTGCTCCAAACACATATGACTGACTTTCTTCTGTGGAAGGAGATGTTTTCTTAAGTGTTTGCCATTTCCCGTACCGTGACAATTATACAATGACCATAAAACTAGTTCATATGACTCATTCGCTGTATTCATTTTATGACATATAGCCTTAGAAGACTTAAAATAATATATTCACTCTTGGTGTGACAGAACAAAGTCCTTATGTGATTCAAAATCACGTATATATTCAAATACAATAAGGTCTAATAATAAATATAGTATTTTTAATTAATAAATGTAAATATACTTGCATTAAAATAATATTTAAATATTTTAAATCAATAGTTTAAATGGTTTAAATTGATTAACATTTTATTTAGTCATATTCAAATACAGAAAGATCTATTAATAAATATAATAGGCTGTTAAATCATTTAAATTTGACCAAATTGGTACATTTAATAAATATATTACATTTTAAATATACATTTAGTTTATTACAATTATATTTTGTCACATTTAAACACAGTAAGAGCTAATAATGTAATAATAATAATTCTATAAAATTCAATATTCCTCTATAATAAATAAATTTACAATTTTATTTAATAAAATAAAATATATTTAGTCACGTTCATATAATGATCTAGTTACAAATATAATATTAAATAATTTTAAATGTTACAAAATTAAATATCCAATATAAATGTCCTTTATTACAATTATATTTAGTGACACATAAGCCATATTGATATTTAATATGTAATTATATTTTTTATTTAACATTTAATTATTTACATGTAATTTTAATTTATTCTAATTATATTTAGTCTCATATATTCAAATAATAAGTAGTACATATAATTTTTAAAAAAAGTATTTTTAAATCTTTAAAATTATATATTCTTAAATTTAATAAATACTTTTGTTTGAGTAAACTATTTCTCTTAAATCCAAGCTAGCTATAATTACCTGGACAAGGACCATTAGACAAGACATAAAGGATTCATTCTATATTTTCATAATTGTTGCATAAGCTCTTAACGGTTAGATCAGCTTCAGTCATAGTGAATGCATTGAAAACAATCCCCCAGATCTTTCATGGTGGTGCTGATAACCATCTTTGCCCACAACCTCAGCCTGACACACTCATTTATGAAACAAAGAATCGACAGTGTTTGCCGTTCAATTAGCTGCTCGTCTGCAGGCTGCAGGAGGCATGTCTGGACCCTGTGTTTTGGCTGCAACTGGATCTCATCAGGCCCTTTTGTTGGCGATGCCTCCGACATCAGAGAGATGTTTCGCTGCAGGTACGACCCCGAGCACGGGTAGGTTCTTTGAGTCTGTTGCCGCCCTCGGGCTGCTCTGAAACCCAACGCTCCAGACGTGTGCCTGCGCAGATGCCCCGGCCCGTGCCAGACTGCAGCCGGAGCACTGCGTGCATCTCCTGGGACCGGCCGTGTGGGCAGCCGGAAAGGAAGGGACGGACAGACTGCAGATGTCTGCCGTACACTTTGGAGTGAGCAGTCCAAAGGGAAATGGATTTACAAGCGCTCGCTCTGAGGAATTAGCATTGCTTCTGCCGCTGAGGCCAGATGTCAGGCTTCTAGCAGGCACGCACACTTGTTGTTTCATGTTTGTGTAGGTCTTGATGCATGCCTGGCCCTGATGTCCCCCATCAGCACTGATTGATCAATGATCTCAAAGCTCTGCTGTCAGCGCACCTTCATTTCACAGAGATTCTTCAGGAAGATTAGCTCTCTAAGAATCTGCTGTGTATGGAATGTATCGAAGACACTTTCTGCCCCGTTAAAAAAATGTCATGCTTTGGTAAATCAGAATTATGGAATAGAAAGACATAATTATGGCATAAAAAGTAAAAAAAAAAAAAAAAAAAAAAGAAAGAAAAAAAGTGAGATACGTCATTACTATGATTAAAAAGTCATAATTATGATGACAGATGAAACAGAATTATGAGATTAAAAAGTCATAAATATGAAAAGTCATTATGACAAAAGGTTGAAATTATGAGATGGTCATAAATATGACATGTTGAGAATGTGAGAAAGTCATTATGACAAAAAGTTTTGAAGATTCTGAAATTGATAAAGATGAAATTGAGATTTTGAAATTGACAAATTCAGTTATGAGATAAAAAGTCAAAATTATGACAAGTTGAAATTATGAGCTAAAAAGTCATAATTATGAGTCTAAATAATGACAAAGTCAAAATTATGAGTGTCTCATTTGGGAGTGTCTACACTGCCATTGATCTCATTAACTAAATAACTCGCATGGTCTGCAATCAGATCGGAGATCATTTGAGTGGGGTTCAGGTTTGTTCCTCAGGTCTGCAAAGGTCACAAGTCACTCAATAACAGGTAAACACAGGACCTTTCAGGTTTTCTCAGGTTACACAAGAACACTGCTGATCTGTGGCCGCCTTTGAAGTGCATATAGTGAGCTAGCAAAGTTTGCCAGTAATGTTATTTTTCTTTCTTAAAGGACTGACAGCTTTTTGAAGTGCTGATATGACCGGGAGGCAGTCTTGAAAACAGGGCGACGTGACCTTTAATGAAGCAACAGAACTGAGCAGATTAAGTGAAAACTAGTTTTTTTTTCTTAGCCCACCGGTAGTTATAGATGTATTATATTTATAAAATGACATCTTCAATCATTTGAATTATTTGGCCTGCATGATTTGAAAGATATTTAGGGTCTTCTTTTTTGTTCCACCTTAAGAAAGAAAGTCACACAACAACATATGAAACTACATGTGTGAGTAAATAATGACAAAACGCTGAACTGTCCCTTTAAGTGTCAGGAAGGCGGCGCAGTCTTGAGGTCTGAAGTGTTAATGTGTGCGAGGCCGGCACCGGGTTTGTTTGTCCCTGCTGGACCGAAGAGGAAGAGACACTGTTCTCTCTAACGTCCACAGCTGTGATGCCTTTAATACAGAGAGACAACAGCCAACTAGAAAGTTAACAGAGGATGAACTTACGTAACCCACTGCGTGTTAAATTCCTCTGTACCTCTGTGACTTCCTCACAACTCCAAACATTCGTTTGAAGTGACTCTACCTGTTCTGTCATTCAAACAAGCCATCGCACGCGCTTCCTATTTATCAATTGTTTTCTGATTGCGATCGCTTAAGCAAATTGCGGCTCATGTACTTGCAGCTTCTGTGGGTTGCAAACACACAAATCAAACAGAACCTACACTTCTTCGTCCGTAACATCTCTTGTGACGGACATCGTGAAAAGTCGCCATCAGGTGAACGCTTGGCATTCTTAGTCGTGGATGTCATGCGTGCCTGTTTACACATGCAAAGACGCTTATTGTTGGTGCAGCAGGTAAGAATGCGTGGAATCTGAAGGTGCACGAGCTTCTGAATCTCTCGTCACACTGAGAGCTCCTCTTTTAGACTATCATTAGCCCACCATCTGCGTTATCTGCTAGTCGCACGTACAGGTTACAACATGTGACAGCTACGCTACATTTAGCGTCTTTTGGGTCTCTTTGCATGGTCTTTTGTGTGTGCCGTGAATGCTAATACAATCCCCTGTCAAGAAATATCACATTTTGCCTCAAAATCAGAAGGTAAAAATTGAGAAATCATATTTTGCATAAAGATCATTTGATATTCTAGGAGCCTTACAATTTTATTTTTCAGGCTCCTATATTTATGTTCAGTTATTTCACTTTAATTGCATAGAAAAGGACCTATACATTGCCAATAGAGTAAAATTACTGAACCTAAACATAGGAGCCTGAAAAAAATACTAATTTTAGATGAAAATTTCAGTCGGCACTTAGAGGCTTTTGCATCTGAACTCTTTATATATATATATATATATATATATATATATATATATATATATAATATATTTTTTATCATATATTCTTCATATAATTATTTAATTATTTTTTAATTCATTTTTAGAGACAACAAATACTACCATGATGTATAATTAATTTAAATGTTATATATTAGTAACCCTTTTCATGTTACACTAATGAAAATGAAAGTATTATGTGTAACGGGTTAAATGAGCTTAAATATCTTGAAAATAATGCCACAATGTACAGAATAACAGTAGACTTATAGTACAATATACTTAAAAAACAAAAACATTTTAATTCCATAATTTACATGTATTTTATATTGGCAAACTCTTAGAAATAAAATATTTCTTTTAAATGTAATTTTTTAAATATTTTTATATGCATTTATATTATATTATATTACATTATACACATACACAGTTTCTAAAAATATCTATTTTATTTTTTAAATTTGACCTGCACTAGGTCTTCATGAGATCTACAAAGTCACTTTTTTTTAAGTGGAAATTTACTTGGTGTGTATTTAATAAATGTCACTGATCTCAGATATGAAGACAGTGTTGCCAAGTCTGACTGGTCTGTTGAAAGCCAGGAGCTCATCACGGCATGTAATTGTCTAGGAATGTCTTTATGTGTTACTGTTGACAGCATCAGTGCGGCTGCGTTTTTCCTCATTCCAGCTGACTGTGATGTTTGCCCACCGATAACCTGCTTGTGTAACTTGCCTCTTTTCCGTTGGTGATTTTTCGAGTCTGGTTGCCCTGGGGCCGTTTTCCAGAACTCGCACACATGAACGTCAACTCGAAGGAAAAGATAAACATGCCATGCAGATCCATCTGTTACCTCAAAGGTTACAATAGATGGCATTGTTTGACGCGGGACCCCACAGGCAGCAGAGACAGATAGATGCGCCACCAGCTACGGACTGTGGTTACCATCCATGCGAATACATCAGGACCATCAACATGCTGCAACCTGTAACACTTTCTAGTGCTCTGGTATCCTTAAGAGCACTCACAGAACCACAAAAAATGGCTTTCTATAACAGGATGTACCATTCTTAAATAAAGATGCATTTATTTGAGATGTAAAATGACTGAAATCAAGTGAGTTTAAACAAGGACTATAGAATACCCAAGATGTGTCACTCGTATTGAGTTTTGAATGGGGAAAAAGCAACGCTCAGTATTGCTGCTCTATGGAACGAAGCCCCGCCTTCTGAGCCAAAGAGCCAATCGCTAATCGGTAAAGTCAGCGCGTCACTGCAGCTACCGTTAGAAGTCCCGGTTGCTATAGAAACAGTCAGCGTTCTGAGACGTGCGCTCAGGACTGCGCATGCGCACTGACTGAACTAGCCTGAAAAATAAGCTTTTTATAACGCTATTTGAGCAAACGAAACAACATTTATGAGTTGTTGTCAGATTTCATTGGTGATTTCAAATATGAATTTTAATCGTAAGCTTTAATCGTAAGCTTTTGTTAACCAGTTTTAGAGAATTTGATGCTTCCCAATTCAAAGAGATAGGAGCTGCACTTGCATGCCCGAGAGGCGTTTCAAAGATGGCCGCCGAGTGACTTGCCTTACAGGGACTTCGGTTTAAATCAGCTAATGTTGTCAGAACTTAATTCAAAGGGAATAAAGTTTATTTAGCATTGGCAGATATGTTATTGTTTTATCTCGTTTGCAGTGACTTTTTTTAAATTCACTTTTTAATTCATTAAAGAGAGTACAACAACTGTAATTTTGAATAAATAACGTAAATATTATATATTAATCACCTTTTTCATGTTACAGTAATGAAGATGACTCAGAATTTGTGGTTTAATCTATTAATGTATAAATATACTAAATATATCATTTTTCGATCAATGTTTAAAATAAATTTAAAAATTATATAACATTATATCATATATTTAAAATAAGTGTGTGTGTGTATATACATTCCTCTTAATTTTTTTAATAAAAATGTTATAAAATATTTAAATGTTTCTTTATATACATTTGCATGATGTGTATATAATTTCATTTGTTTGGTTTTTTTTGCAGTGTGCTATAAAGCATAAAGGTGCAAAGGGAAAAAGGGGTCTCTTCCTTCCCAATATCCTCAGACACACGAACCAAGTGCTCCATAAACATCCAACTCTGCTTTAAACATTCAATTTGAGCGATCCCACGAGCGCCTTCATCCATCAGCACACACACACACAAGCGGCCTCTGGCTCTGCTTCAGCGTGTAAGGGTTCATGTATCCGTCACTGTGGCTGGTCTGTGACAGTGTAAACATCGCAGTGCATATGCAGGGTGTGTGTTCACGTGTACGGCTCCGTTGTGTGTTTTTAGGTTAGGTCAGTCTTCATGGTGCTGTAAGTCTGGTCTAATTCAACACCTTCGCTGTACTCTTGCGCAAACGGCGGTAATGCATCAAGACAAACTTTTAGTGTTGCTCAAGGAACTTATCCAAACACGAACACACTGCGGCGTGTACACAGGGGAATTGGATATGTAGCAGAACACTCGCAGGCTTAGTGTAAAACAAATACGAGCAGGATGTCACTATGTGCCCGAGTATCGAGTAACGCCGCTTCAGCTTTTATGCTATACCAAAGATGTCCTGTTGACACAGATGCTTTTTCCAGAAAGGGAAGAATTTCAGACCACTTGAGACAGAATTCCTTTAGTTACAGGAATATTTGAGTGTTTGTACATGAACCTCACAACACATAATCGCCTTGTCCCTCTCTTTCTTTTTGCCGTCTCTCTTCACTTGCAGGACTCAACAATATGGTTATTTTAATTTCTATTTTTTTTTTTTTCATATTTGCTTGAAATAGCATACATTAAAATAGAATGCATTAAAAAAATTAATTTATTATATATTATATTTATTTTGTACTTACACAAACTTTATATGCTGTCAACAATAAAGTTTATATATATATGTGTGTGTGTGTGTGTGTGTGTGTGTGTGTGTGTGTGTGTGTGTGTGTGTGTGTGTGTGTGTATGAAGAGTTCAGATGCAAAAGCCTCTAAGTGCCGTCTGAAATTTTCATCTAAAATGAGCATTTTTTTCAGGCTCCTATGTTTAGGTTCAGTAATTTTACTCTATTGGCAATGTATAGGTCCTTTTCTATGTAATTAAAGTGAAATAACTGAACATAAATATAGGAGAGTGATTTAAAGAGGCTTTTGCATCTGAACTCTTCATACACACACACACACACACACACACACTATATATATATATATATAATTTTTTTATTTAATTGTTTTATTAAAATTTATATTTATAGTCTACAAATTAATGATGAAATGCAAAACTTATGGTCGAGTCCTGACTTGTGTCCGGGTCAAGAGGGAATGGAGGAGACACAGTAGTGAGGGACCCTTGGGCTGTTGGGACAGGCCATGACAGGGTGAGGGGGGTTAGTTGTTTTTTATGCCCTTGTCCCACCTCAGGCAGTACAATACAGGAACCCCCATCATCTAAATGGGCTCAAGGCTTGACTGCTGCTACATGCTCGACCAGGCTGTGAAACGCTTCTCCTGCACTTGCTTATATGCTTGACTAGACACTCACTCGCCTTTATACAAACACAGCCACGGCTGGAGGCAGAGAGGGGCGATTATAGCCAGCTCTCACTATTAACAGCTCCAGTGCACACTGGGCCTTTCGGTGCTCCAGAAGTCACTAGTCAGTCTTGTTTCTGGAAGTCTAGACTGATTTCAGTTGAAGTGAATTGAACCCATGGTAATAATGGTCTAAGCATTTTTGAGTTACAAGACATTTAGTAATATTCAGTTGTAGAAAATTACTGAGGAATGCAATTCAGTAGAAATTTAAAATGTATGAATTGAAAAATTGTAAGTTAACAATGAATAATAATGAATTTAGATGTTAACACTTACACACACACACACAAAAAAGTTTAGACTGATATTTTTAAATGTTACTAATTGCTTGTTTCAAAAGTAAACAATGTTTGCAAAAAGATGAAATGGAGCATTCCATTAATGTTTTCTTTTAACGTTTGCATGACTAAGAAAAAAATACATTTAAAACAAACTGGATGTCAGACATAACTTAATTGGAACATATTTCTGTTAGCTGGGTTATTACATGCTCAAATATTTGTACTTTCATAACCAGCAGAGTATGTACTTTTAGCACCTAGTATAAGTATGCAAATTGAGAGCGAGCGAGCGCGCTGTATTTTTCCACTGAACCCAAAGACCCTGGTTGGCTGGTTCAGGTGTGTTCGATTAGAGTTGGAACCGAAGCCCAGCATCGCGGGTTCAAACGTTTACCTCACGCTTGCATAGCTTACACACACAAACACACATGTACGTACTAAATGACTTTTCATTAAGCTCTCAATCTGATTTCAGAGGGGTTTTATTGAGACAGGATGTTTTGTGGTTTCTTGCTCCAGCTCAAGCCAAATGTGTGGTTTTGGAAGCTGCAGCGCCAGATTGTTTACGCATCTCCTCGATTCTGGCTCCTTAGTTTCAAAACGTATCATCTCAACGCTATCTCACGACCAATTCGTATGTATTTTACGAGGTGGCTAATTGATACGAATTCGAACGATTTGTTTAAACCCCAGTAGGTTTAGGGGCGGGGTTAGGTGTAGGTCATTTGTACAAATTCATACGAATTGGACAACTCGTAAAATACGTACGATTTGGCAAAAATCGTATGAATTTGTACGAGTCAGGTCCAGTAGCCACTTCGTAAAATGTACGAATTGTTGTGAGATTGGGTTGGTCATCTGCACTCAAGACAGGAAGATGTGAGACTCACCGGGGTGTGTGACGGGACGCTGTCTTGTCTCTCCTCTCTGGTCGTGTCCTTCTCTCTCTGCAGGCTCTGTAAGAGTAGGAGAAGGCCAAAGGTTCAGTAAGCGTCACGCAGCTGTTTGTCCAACTGTAGGTCGGGGCTGGAATGCTTCAGGAAGTGTCTTTATGGGGGAGGAGAGGGTGGGCGCACGCACTGGCCTGTCTGCACGTTTGTGTCCCGCAGATAGATGACCACCTCCCTCGCTTTATTAGCACGGTTTGCATCATTATTACTAGATTTAAACAGACCCCTAACCTTAAAGGGATAGTTCAGCCAAAAATGAAAATTCAGACATTTACTCGCCCTCATGAGTTTTTTATTCTGCTGAACACAAAAGAAGATATTTGACAGAAGAATGTCAATAACTGAATAATTAATGGTCACTATTGTCCAAACTATGGATAAAAAGTCAATGGGGACCAACAATTGTTCAGTTATCCACATTCTTCAAAATATCTTCTTTTGTGTTCAGCAAAAGTAAGTCAGGGTTAATACAGGGTTTGGAAAACATGAGGGTAAGTAAATGATGATGGAATTAGCATTTTTTTTGGGTGATCCATCTCTTTTAAAGCAAGCCCAGCCCAGCCCAGCCCAGGTGACAAAAAGTAATGCAAAAGTAATGTAGTGTATGACATTCCACAAAGAGTAACTAAGTAACACATTTTGTTACTTTAGTTATGGAGTAACGCAATATTGTAATGCATTGCTTTTAAAAGTAACTTTCCCCAAAACTGGTGCCAAAAGCACAGATTTGCTTTTGCTCTGGACGAAAGTATCTGTTAAATGCATAAATTTAAATGGGATTTGGATATTTTAGGTAATAGAGGGCCGAGTATGTAAACTGTAGCATTCTGCTGGTAAAGGCAACATCAGTGTTGTATTTGCAATGGAACGAAAGCGAGCTGTCTTTAGTGCAGATTCTAGAGGTGTTGAATGCAGTCGAGTGAAGCATTGCAGGCTGTCCGGCATGTTTATCTTACACACACACACACACACACACACACTTAGTGCAGGAATGCAGGCTGACGGCTTCACTCGCAGTCTCTCTCCTGCGGTATCGATTCAGACGAGTTAAACTATGTGTATTCATTTTGTTTCTGTCAGCTCATGATGTTCAGCGGCTTCGGTTTTATTGTTGTTCTGCATGTTTGCATTCGCTTAACTTGACTGTGGTTACAGAACTGTCCCCAGAAGTGAGCTATCCAGTCATAAATGTAAAATATTCTTTACAAATAAAAATATGACTACTTTATGAATCATTTTCACATAGTTTTATTTAAAAGAAGGTTTTTAAAGAAGTCTCTAATGCTCGCCAAGGCTGTATTTTTTTGGATCAAAAAATACCATAAAAACAGTAATATTGCGAAACATTATTGCAATTTTAAAACAGCTATTTTCTATTTGAATATATGTTGTGATGTAATTTATTTCTGATCAAAGCTGAATTTTCAGCATCATTACTCTACAGTCTTCAGTGTCACATGATCCTTCAGAAATCATTTTAATATGCTTATTTGCTGTTCAAGAAACATTTATTATTAATGTTTTTAATGCATTCTTTTTTAATAAAAGTAATAATTTTCTCATTTTAAAAAAATCTTACTGGCCCCAACTATTATCATTCTCCCTTTACTACAGTGGAGGACTTCATCTGACCTGCATCTTTTGGAAATATGACACCTAAAGTCGTTTGATGTTTGAAAGGTTGAGGAAATTTATGATTTTCTTCAATGAGGCCCATGATAAATTCCTTACCATGAAGATATTTACATCTGATTAGTTTGTGAAGTATGCGAGTGAAAATAATCACACAGCCTGGTCATCAAAGATGTGTTGAAAAGACTGTCAGAGAGTCACACATGATGAACCCTGAGGAAAGCTGTGGCGCTCAACAGGTTGTTTGTGTATTTTGGACACGGTTTGATCAGATAACATGGAAAATCACTGCTTTTTTCTCTACATGTCAATTAAAGAAGAGTTATCAGCTACTGAGAAATCACTACACTTACATGGTATTCTTTGAAGTAACTTGGAGCAGCATGAAAGAATGAACCTCACAAAACAAGCCTGGGTCATATTTCATCCCAAAATAAAAATAAATTCTGGCTACTGTGATATAAACAACTACATATGATAATTTTTAAAGAATTCATGTATAATGATATGATTTGTTCTAATGGAAAATGATGCTGAATTGTCATAAAAAATAATGTAAAATGATGCAAACATTTGTTCTTTTCTTTGAATTTTGGGCTGAAATGAGACTTAATTTTTAAAACTGAGATTCAACCATAATCAATCATAACATGGTATTACCACGGTATATTTTTTAAATCATTCTCTACCTTTATTTTTTTTATAATTTAATAAGTCTCATGAATGATTACGAATGAATGTTACGGCTCAACAGAGGCTATTTAAGAGCAGTGATTCACTGTGGTATTTTAAGGAGGATTGTTATTTGGTGATTATTAATGCACAAACACGTTTTCTTAGTAACGCGTGTCATGGGTGATTCAGTGCCTCGAGTATTAAATATGAGTCGTTGACGTGCTTTTGCACTTCTGCAACACCTGAAACTGGATATTTGCACAAAGTGTGTCTGACTCGACACCAAAATACACTCCACGCGTCAGGCACACTCACTCTTCATCGCTTTAACTAGGTCATATGCTGCGGCTGCATTATGTTTCTCACTATATGATTAGCTGTATCTGTCAGAGACTCGCACGTGTTTGTACTGCGAAGCAGTAGTTTTGAGTTTTGGACGGTTCTGTAGTGATTTGCTGACAAGATGGCCAAATTACAGATGTAAACAACTTAACCTTGCTAACTTGTGTTTACAGATGCTAATCCTGTTGGAGTCTGTTTAATATCTCAGTTTTGTTTTTCTCCCAGACAGCAATGAGAGTAAATAGAGACCTCCACAGTATTTATGTCTCCTTCTCCTCAGACATTTCTCCTGAGGTAAAGAACCTCACATTGTGTCAGTTTGAGACAAGATCTCAAAAATTTCACCTCAAATTGCACTCAGATTTGCCAAGATCCTGGAGTCTGCAGACAGAAGTCAGAGATCTCTATACAAACTCATTTTTCATGAAATCCTATCAAGACCAAACGATTTAAATCTATAGCTCTGTAGTCTTACATATGGCAACAATTCACTGAAACTATTTAAATAAATTAACATTAAATATAATATAATTCATAAAAAATATAATTCATAAAAAAAAATGTATAGATAGATAGATGTTAATGTAATAAATGTCATTTATTTAATATATATTTATTGAAATAATTCAAACTGTGTGAACATTATATCATGTAATATAATGCATAAAATACGTTTTTTTAATTATGTAATTTAATTGTCTAAAAATCACTAGCTATAGTGAGATATATATATATATATATATATATATATATATATATATATATATATATATATATATATAATAATTATTTAGATAAAATTACATGTAAATATAATCTAACATCTAATATTTAATTTGTTTAATATTTTGCATTTAAATAATTTAAATTGTGTTTTATATATATATATATATGTATGTGTGTGTGTATATGTGTGTGTGTGTGTGTGTATATGTGTGTGTGTGTGTGTATATATGTATGTGTGTGTGTGTGTATATATATATATATATATATATATATATATATATATATATATATACACACACACATACACACGGCATTATTTAAATAAAATGATAAACTGAATAACTGCCATATTCATATCCCTGCATATCTTAGCATGGTACAGAAAATAATGCTAATACAATGCTACTTTATTGCAAGTACTATAGCCACACAATAGACTTTTTGTTATGTTTATCATATAACATGAATAAAGCTCCTTCAGTGCTGCTAATGCAAACTAGGTTTTGCAAACACACGCAGATCCGGAGCGTCCGTGTCACCCGTGCCGGCTGAAAGGAGATACGAGTGCCGTTAACCTCTACTGAAATAGCTGCAGAGGAACGGCCGCATGACGGGACACGCGTCAGAGATACGGCCCGGCGTCCGCATGTGCTGCAGGTGGACTAGCTGGATAAACTAACTGGATGTGTGTTTGCTCGAACACACGGTCCATCGACACATTCCACGTCTCAACGCCGGCCGCTGACCCTCAGGCTCAAACAAACAGCGACCCACACACATCATCTGCAGCACACGGCCCGAGTCTAAACATTTAAACAAGAGCAGAGCATCTTAAACTAACACTTATTCTGCACTTATCAGTTTCTGGGTGAAGTCAAAGAAGTTAATGTTCATCGGGCGCTTTGTTTGAATTCGCATTAGCCATTAATAGCGTCTTTGACCTGGCGTAGAGTTCAGGGCCGCGGTCGCTGGAGCTGCTGCTGCTGCTCTGCGTCTTCGGTTCAAGGCTCATTTCCTAATTACAGTTCAGTCAGGAGGTAATTACAGCCTTAGATTAAAGTAATTTTCTTTTTTTACTGCCTGGCGAAAATGCGGCGGCTCGTGTGGATGTGCTCCCCCCCCCCACCCTGAGCTTTCTGAGGGGAAATAGTTTGGTGAACGAACTGGCATTTTTCTGATTTTTGTCATATTCGCTGCGGACCGGGAGCGTTTGACGAATGCTGGGGTTTTTGAGTTTTTGGGGGTTTGAGCTGCCGCTGAGAAGCCTGAAACCTTCGCATGTGTGTGTACTTATAGCGAGGTTTGATGTGGCTCTTCAGAACGCATCATTTGGCTCCATCCATCAAGGTCTTCTTGGGTTTGGTTTGGCAGCGGTGACGGGTGAGTCGGGCTGCTTGGTCAGCACTGCTCTGCGGATCTTTGAAGCCTGAGGATTGATTTAAGAGCGCCAAAGCCACCTGGAAGATGCTGAAAGCTCCTGTTTAAAAGCTCCTATCAGACTTGCCATGTTGCATGCGTGCAATTAGAGATGAGGTTTGGCCTTACGCTGCTTTCCCTTTGCATTCTTTCACAAGTGTTGCTTTTTCTGCCCTGTCAACTCCGTCGAGCCGCCCTCTGTTTGACTAACCCTGTCTCTCCGTCCTCTTTATGGCCCTTCACCCCCTCCCCTGCCTTCACCTCCTGCCTGACTTTTAACCTCTTAATCCAGCATTGTGACGGACGGGCCGCCAGAGAACAGCCTGATAATTGGTGTAAAAGGGAACCGAAATCAGCAGGATGCCACAAATCCGATCATGTGGGAACAAGAACTGAAACACCCTTCAAATTTTGCCCAGTGACATTCCAGCCCTACTGATAAAGCCTTGTCATTTATTGGGTTTATTCTTTTATTTTACTATCCTTTACTGTAGAATAATTGAGAATATTTTAATGCACAGTTAAAGAAAACTTTGTTTTAATGTACAATATTTTACAGTTGATTGTAGAATCATTTAAAATGTTTTGTTGAACATTTTTTTTCCATCTTTTATTTTACAATGTTTAAAATCTTTTATTGTAGAACCTTTTAGAATATTTTAATTTTTAAACTTTTAATATAGAACTTTTTAAAATATATATTTTAAATTCAATTTTTTAGGATAGTTTGTGGAAAATTTTTGAACCTGATTTTATTTTATTTTTTAATTATTTTATTGTAGAATCTTAGTCTTAGAGTCTTAGGATAGTTTATTTATACTATCATAGTATTAAAGTATTATATACTATAATAGTTTATAAAAAAAAATATTTTCATGAATCATTTAGAACCTTAGAATCCTTTATATTTGAATTTTTACATGAAGTATCTTTTAGAATCTTTAAGTATTTTGTCTAAGTCTAGCTTGTTAGTCTCTATTATATTTTGATATCCCTAGATATGGATTTAATAAACCTGATAAACCAGCTGCACGATGAGAAATTATTCATGTCAGTACCACAAACTTTGTGGGACGAGTTGCATACTGACATTAGCACACAACAGTAATAGTGACTATGAGGAGACTTATAAGGAGAGACAGACAGAAGTATTATGTCCTGCATTCATGACACGATTAAGAAATACTGCAGCACAGACACAAGGAGGTGGTCTTCAAGATAACTTTTAGATGTGCGTGTTTGCCTTGGCAGAGTCGTGTGTGTGTGTGTGTTTAGCATGGAAAGCCTGTGGTTCTGTTCTGAGCTGTGAGTGATGTTGTTTGGACAGAACGGTAGGGAAATACCATAGGGATGTTATTTTGACACTGCGAGGAAAGCTGGCACGAGGAGCTTGATTTGCCACATACGCAGCCTCGTCTGCTGTCAGACGCACATTCACATATCAGATGATACCAAAACAGGAGCTTATTGTTTTACATTATTGCTTCATGGAAGGTCAGTTTAAGGTTAAAGAGACTTTTATTTACAAGAAGTGCGGCTTTTGTAGTCGTTGTTTACGTAAATGATGACAGAATTTTCATTTTGACAAAATAATCGCCTCAAGCGTACCACATTTATTTGCATGATGCCATACGTCGGAAAAATGATCTTGTAAAGTTAATTTACAGTTAAAAGTTTTAGTCGTGCGCTCATCCCTGCTCACAGCTCCTTAAATGAATAGTTTACCCAAAAATTCAATTTTGCTGAAAATTTAGTCACCCTCAAACCATCCAAGATGTAGATGAGTTTTTCTTCATCAGATTTGGAGAAATTTGGTAGCATTGCATCACTTGCTCACCAATGGATCCTCTGCAGTGAATGGGTGCCGTCAGAATAAGAGTCCAAACACAGTAATCCGAATGACTCCAGTTCATCAATTAATGTTTTGTAAAGTGAAAAGCTGTGTGTTTGTAAGAAGCAAGCTGTTTATATCAGCAATTTGGACTCTCATTCTGACGGCACCCATTCACTGCAGAGGATCCATTGGTGAGCAAGTGATATAATGCTACATTTCTCCAAATCAGTTCTGTTGAAGAAAAACATCTTGGATGGCCTGAGGATGAGTATATTTTCAGCTAATTTTCAATTTTGGGTGAACTGTTCCTTTAATAAAGTCTCACAGAGAGGAATATTTGCTTTTCCCTCTAGTTTCATCCTTTCTCATATCCTCTCACCTTCCGCTTTGTCTTCTCAACGTCTACACAGTCTCCTCTCTTCTGGCCTTCTCTCTTTGACATTTGCAAGTGCCAAGGAATTTAGGAAGCCACTAGAAAGTATGAAACCCTGAACTGCACGCACACAGGAAGGTACTCTGGTCTCCATCCACGGAGTCTGATTCGTATTAGTTTACACGGTTTCACATATGCATTAAGATGTTTTATGTATTATCCGTAAAGCCTTCAGCAAGGAAAGAGGATGCAATCAAAACAAAATTTCTCATTTTGTGCAAGAAAAGGAAAGCAAAGTTCAAAGTCCAGCCTGGTGCTCAAACAAACGTTTCTCCGTGACAAAAAAGTATTGAATGGGACTTTCAGTTGTGTTTTCGAAGGATTTTATTGCTTCTGAGTATAGTGTCGGGCTTTCCGCTGAACTTAATTAAATGCAATTAAACACTAAACGGCGTCCTGTGCCTGTTTCGAGCCACGCAAAGATGATTATCACATGTTTGAATGACACCGCTCACGAGGCGCCTGCTTTCTATATCAGCTTGCTATCATAAACTAGCACTGAAATCTGCAATTACACCGGCAGAGATAAATATACAGAAAACTAACAGACATGTGTTTCACATTTCCTTCAGGCTCTTAATGGAAAGATCTCTGACAAACGGTAATATGTCACGATTTGGTCACTTTTTGGTACGAAAAAGTGTTTAAAAGTCTTATTCTTCAGGAATTAAGAGGTTTTTGCCAAAGAAATCTGACTATATTTCATGTAAATGTAAAATATATGGGTACATTGTCTTTCTTTTTATTTATAACCTATAAATGTAATACTTGCTCTTAGAAGAGCATCTGTCTTTGCTTCTGCCCTCAGTTCTGTATTATATTAAATTTATATCACATAATTTATTATATGACAGTTTTATGACCCAGACAAGATAGTTGATGGCTTCCTCCCGCTCTTGGACTAATCACTGACACGCCACTGAGTAAGAATTAGAAACATGAAATAAAGTCAGTAAAACCAGAAATAATACCATTTAATCTCCTTTACGCCCGTGTGACTAAACAGATTTGTGTTTGAGCCGAAGCACTACCTTTGAACTCCTGTTGAGCAGACCAAAATAAACCTGTTTGTGGCCATTTGTTTGCTGAACTTTTCGACTGCCAGAGTTTGATGTGGAACCAGCTCCTAAAATAAAAGCAAACGACACCAAAATATGCTTTCTCTGAGAGAAATAGTAGCCGGCGCGGTCCAGACGCAATGCTTTTGTCCTGCTGCGGTCAAACACTTGAAGTCAACAGCATTTGCATTGGTTGTTCAGAGCTTTTCATTTATTCCACAATGATTATATAGCATTTAAAAGTGTGTGTATGTGTATAAAAGGCATATACAGACTTAAAAAAAGGATCTAATTTGAACTAAACAGGGTTTTGCAGCCATTCCATAGAAGAACTGTTTTAGGTTCAACAAAGAATTTTTATTTAGTTCTTTAGAAAACCATCTATGATTTGGTGCCTTAAGGAACCCAGAACCCAAAGTACTGACCTGTAGAACCTTCAATGAAGCATTAAGAACTTGTTTTAGTCTCCATATAGCAACTTAACAACCTTGTTTTAAAGGGTTTAAATACAGACTTCAGCTGAATAGTTGTTCTTATGCTTGTGTACAATGCTGGTAATATGCACAACATTACGTTACACATGCACAAGCATGCACACTATACACTCAAGTGCACCAGCATCAAATCTAGCTCTGAACCAAGCAGTGAACGGACGATCAAAGTTTCAGTCTAACTTTGAAACTTTAATGCAGCGCATCTAAAATAACTCTTAGAGATCATTTCTTGTGTATAAAAAGCAATAGGGCTATTGCTCATTTGCCTGCTAAATGAATATATGCGTAATGTAAACACGAGCTGTACTAATACATATGAGTAGTTCGTCTACACGTGAATTTGAGATCGGTAATGTAGGGATTTTCACACGAACACTGTGAAATCTACATCCAAATGTGTTAAAACACAACACAAGTGTTATTTCTCGTCTTTTTCACTCTTTACATTTTGAGTTTCACTCACCAGCTCGAGCGCATCAGCGGCGCATTGGAGGTAAACACACCGAGCGCGTTCCGTCAGTCCTGCGTTTATTTATCCAACAATTCGCGTTTCTTTCCGAACGATATGAATTAGGCTGTGTCTCATGTGCTCGAGTGGAGTTGATATGCAGTGGTTTTGATAGAGAGTCCCTTTGTAAAGTTCAGTCTGAGTGTCTGCGGAGAGACTCCGGAGCGCTGCGTTCGCCTCGCGCTTTAACTTCACTCTGGGAGGAGCGGCGGGAGCGCGCTCCTAGCGTATTTTTTTTTTTTTTTTTTTTTTTTTTTTGCATTTCAGCTCGCCGGACCGGTATGCGCAGACACGCGCTGACATTTGTGCTTTTGCATACCCTTCATTTACATCACTGTAGTGTGTTTAGTGTGTTAAAAATAAACCACATTATTTAAAAGCTTTCGAAATGTAGGCTACATATTATTCATGCAAAGACACACGATATTTGTGCATTTGCATGCCTTTCATTTATATCATTGTAGTGTGTTAAAAATGTACCACATTTTTAAAAGCTTTTAAAATGTGCTACATATTAGGCTATTCTTACAATTAATTATTTTATCTATCTATCTATCTATCTATCTATCTATCTATCTATCTATCTATCTATCTATCTATCTATCTATCTATCTATCTATCTACCGTTATATCGTTCTGTCGTTCTATCTATCATTCTATCTATCTATCTATCTATCTATCTATCTATCTATCTTTCTATCTATCTATCGTTCTGTCATTCTATTGTTCTATCTGTCGTTCTATCTATCTATCGTTCTATCTATTGCTCTACCGTTCTATCTATCTATCGTTCTGTCATTCTATCTATCTATCATTCTGTCGTTCTATCTATCATTCTATCTATCGTTCCATCTATCGTTCTGTTGTTTTATCTATCGTTCTATCTTTCTATCGTTCTATCTGTCTATCGTTCTATCTATCTATCTATCTATCTATCTATCTATCTATCGTTCTGTCGTTCTATCTATCATTCTATCATTCTATCTATCGTTCTGTCGTTCTATCATTCTATCTATCGTTCTATCATTCTATCTGTCGTTCTATCTATCTATCTATCTATCTATCTATCTATCTATCGTTCTATCTATCGCTCTGTCATTCTATCATTCTGTCTATCTGTTGTCCTATCTATCTATCTATCTATCTATCTATCATCTATCTATCTATCTATCTATCTATCTATCCATCTATCGTTCTGTCATTCTATCTATCTATCTATCTATCTATCGTTCTGTCGTTCTATCTATCATTCTATCTATCGTTCTGTCGTTCTATCATTCTATCTATCGTTCTGTCGTTCTATCATTCTATCTGTCGTTCTATCTATCTATCTATCTATCTATCGTTCTATCTATCGCTCTGTCATTCTATCATTCTGTCTATCTGTTGTCCTATCTATCTATCTATCTATCTATCTATCTATCATCTATCTATCTATCCATCTATCGTTCTGTCATTCTTTCTATCTATCTATCTATCTATCTATCTATCTATCTATCTATCTATCTATCTATCTATCTATCATCTATCTATCTATTATTCTATATATTGTAAGTTCAGTAGTTTCTGGCTCTTAATGGAATCAACAAATATCTCTTTTGTTACTTGTGAATGGATTTAAATGATCTTGTTGAAGTTCTGCAGTCTCCATTACAGTCAGTGCATCTTACAGTAGGTCATGTGTTATGAACCCAAAACCACAGAAATCTGCTCTCAAGACGTGATTCTCATGCTGAAATCTTCCCTCGCAGCTCTTGATGGTCCAGTAACTGAGCTATAAACCATCAGCTGCTGTGTGCTTGCGAACGGTTTACAATAGTAACAGTAACTCTATTGAGACCTGCATCACTGATGAGACTGCTGTCTTGTTCCATGTAGTTTTTAAAACTACAAATGTTCTCATTTATTTGAACATAAAAACTGGATGCATAATGATGAAATAACAAAATGCTATTCAACCAAGTTTTAGCTTGTCGGCTTCCCAGAAGTATGTCATCCAGCCCTATATATCCTTTCTGTGATATGTATTTACAGTATATGAAGTGCACATGCAGACAGCACATCTGTAACACATTACATTGAACGGCAGGAACAGATAAACGATTTCATGCGTGTTTAACGCAGATCCGATGTACAGACGATGCCGGGCTAAACTGTGTGCATTCACACAAAATAAATCCTCCTCATGCAGATTATCAGAAGAACAGAGCGTCTCTCTGGCGGTTTAGAATAGTGTACTACCATACTACCCATACTAGTTCAAAGTATAGTGTGCACGGTATTTCTGTGACTGTTTGAATTAAACATACACAACTGGTTTTTGAAATGTTGCATGCTATTTTTTGACAGTAGTATGCTGTATGCATTAAGCAGAACATATCCATCTGATGTCACTGATGATGGATCCTTCATCCTGTTTAAGGTGTGTTTACGTCTCGAGAGCTCAGATGAAAGCTCTCGGCACTCACCGGTTTGGGTTTTAGGTGCAGTAAATCTCGTAAGATCAGGGGAAGTTTAGACTGTACAGACAGGCTGTTGATGGTACTGAAGGATTCAGTATGTGACAGGTGTCAGCGGGACAGAGGAACACTTCATGTGTTTATCAGGTCAGGATGCAAGTGTGTGTGTGTGTGTGTGTGTGTGTGTAGTTTCCACATTCACATCCAAACACTCGTCTGTCATTACTCATCACTAAAATAAACATTTGAAGTTTCTTCCTCCTGCACCAGTGCTTTAGTCCTACACATTATTTTCTCATTCTCCGCATTTCCGCTTCTCTCAGTTTCAGTTTTTTGGTATGGCAAATATTTTTTGGCATATTAACACATTTGTATTGCCAAAGAATTTGCATACAAAAATACAAATTAAACAGTGCAAAACAGTATGCAAGTAGTCTTTTACTGTATATTTTCCTTTCTTTTCTTTTCTTTTCTTTTCACTTTTGATTTTTGATTTTCTTATTTTAATTGTTCTTTTTTAAAGTTCATTTATTTATTTATTTTTATTTCATAAAAAAGTATAAAAATAAAAACAGTGCAAAAAATAAAACAAATAAACGAAAAAAATTTTCATATGCTAAACATACCATAAGATCAGTTTTTTCTTTTTTAATTTTCCTTTTTAACTTCATTTATGTAATTGTTTGTTTGTTTCATAAAAATAAAAACAGTGCAAAAATAAAACAAACAATATTTGCATATGCAAAAACATTCAATTAGATCATCTTTTCTTTCTTTTTAATTTTCCCTTTGAAAAATGTATTTATTTATTTATTTATTTAAAGAATGTTCATACAAAGATGAAAACACAAAATAAAGAAAAAAACAGTACAAAAATAAAATACCAGTGTATTTCTTCTCCAGTTTAAAATTCCACATTTGTTTGTTTGTTTGTTTGTTTGTTTGTTTGTCCGGATTATTTTTGCTTTGGTCTCTGCTCACCTGGTTCTTCAGAGTCAGTCTGAGGCTTTGAAACTCTCAGAGGTGAAGTTTGGAAGTGCTGAAACATATTTAGTGTTTTCAGAGATGGCCATTAGCATGAGCGACAGAAATTCATTTGGTTTTTATGGCCATAGGCTGACTCGACTTTATAGCGCCAAGTGTGGTTGGCCCACAGCAGCGTACTGTAAAAACCAGGTGTTCATGTCCAGATGCCAAACTCCTGTCTCTCACCCGCTCATGTGAAGACGACAGTACGTCAGTATTTATAGAACTGACTCCCATAATGACGTTTCCACCTGGTCCTCTCTGCTCATATAATGACACGCTCAATTGTTGGCGATTTTTTTTTTTTTTTCTATGGCGTATTCATTGATAAATGTGAAATAAAGAGCTCAGACAGAGATAGAGAGCTTGAGGAAAGCCTGCTAAGTGCTGATGGTTAAAGAAGAAGTGGTTTAAACGGAGGCAGACGCTCCTGCTGATAGACCCTGACCCCGTAACCAGAGCCCACTGAATCAACACCACGCTTTTGGCCTGGGATGTGTCAGATGTCATGAGATGTCACCTACTCAGGGTTCCCACAGTCCTTTTAGAGACTCGGGTTAATGTTTGTAAGTGGGAGAATCTCATGAAAAAATTGGTTGTATTTCATCCCAAAATCAAAATTACTTGAAATGTATAAAGAAAATTAAAAATATTTTATAGCATTTAAGATTTTATTGCATGACAGTTTCCTCCTCAAATTCACATTATCCTAATGTTAAAAAGAAGAAAAAAAAAAAAAATTCTCATGATTAAAATCTGCATAAATTCAAAATATATCAAATGATATGTGCTTAAAATTGTACTTAAATGTATTTTATGATTTAAATATATTTTTTGCAATGCAATATTGATAATTGGGAGGAAAATGTACTTAATCATGAAAATAATGTCGCAGTGTGAAAATATTCATAGAAAATATACTTTCTGCAAAAGATATTTTCCTGTTTATAAATTCCACATGTAAATGTGTATTCATTCATTTTACACATCTAACAGTTGTTTTAATCGTTTAATTATTTTAATTAATTGAGTTTACGCATTTTACTTTTACTTGCTTGTTTGTTTGTTTATTTACCAGACAAATGTTGTAATTAAATGTTTAATTAATTGTCAGTTTATTTGCTTTACATCCTTTAATTGCGCATTCTACCTTTACTTATGTACTTTTACTTGCTTGCCTTATAAACTTAAATTGCAAAATTGTTTAAAAAATAAGCTTTCCACAAAATATAGTTGATCGATTTCTTATGATTTAAGCATGCAATGACAGATCCTTAAAACTGTAATTAAAATATATTTTATAATTTAAATAATATATTTTTGGAATTTACAACTGAGAATTGGGTGGGAAAATGCACTTAAGTATCATGAAAATAATGTGAGAATGTTTCTATAAAAATAGGCTTTTTACAAAAAATATTTTATCTTTTAATGTTCTTTTTTTTTTTAATCCTCATATATGTATTAATTTATTCATTCATTCACTTTACATATTTATCAATTGTTATAATTAACAGTTTCATTAATTATTTTAATTTTATTAAGCTCACAATGCAAAAATTTTCCTAAAAATAGGCTTTCTGCAAACTATAGTTTATCTTTTTCTGGAGTGAAATATGAGCCGGACATATTCTTGATGAGTTTGGTGAGATTTATAACTCACACTGAAGCTGATAGGATGAATTAGCCTGACAGAGAGAAAGCCCTTTATCCGTGTGGATAGGACTAGTGTGAAGAAACAGGAGAGAATTTGAGTGGGAAACGCTGTGATGACAGTCAGAAGAGTTATGTCATGTTGCCAGAGAGAGAGAGAAAGGAGTGGTCCGTTCCCATGGGAGAGGCTGGGAATCTCAGCGTTTTCCTTCATTTCAGTGGTTCTCAACACTCAGTCACTGCACATGTTGACTGGCACATATAGGGGGCGCCATTGAGCACCTCTTTTATGTGGCCCCCAGGAACTCAAATAACACGATGCACACAGAAAACTTCACTCATTTGATTTCAGTAGAGTTTCAATTTAATAGAGTATGTTTCAAAACTAATAACATAATACTCTGATATAATACCCTAAAAAGTATTTTTACTTTACTTAAACAAGTATTTTTAATCTGATTTCAATTAAGATTTATTTAGTTTGATTCATTTTAATTAAAACACATTTAAAGACATTCATCATTACAATAGATTTCTATTTCAAATAAATGCTGTTCTTTCTATTCATCAAAGAAATCTCATGGTTTCAAGCACCACAACGATTTTCAGCATTGATAATAATAATAAATGTTTCTTGAGCAAATCAGCAATATTAGAATGATTTGTGAAGGATCCTGCGATACTGAAGACTGGAGGAATGATGCTGAAAATCCAGCTTTGTTCACAGGAATAAATTTTAACATATCCACATAGAAAACAGCTTTTTAAAATGTGAAATATATTTCGCAATATTACTGTTTTTACTATATTTTACAGTACATAAAATAAATGCAGCCTTTGTTAGCAGAAGAGACTTCTTTCAACAGCATTGTTAAAATCTTGTTGTCACACCAGTATTTCATAATTGATTTAACTCATCTGCCAAGTTTAAGGATGATTTATCAGATACATTAAGAAATGTGCATGCAACAATAACACATGATAAACGAACTGTGACAGAGCTTGATTCATACACTGATAATCGCTCAGTGTATTCATAGATAATTTTAGAAGCTGAACATATTTTTACTTTCAACACATTCCATTTGTGATCAGACTCTCACAATCGATGGACAGTTACTGCACACTAATCACATTAGGCCATCTAGCTTATAAAAAAAAAACACCACTTGATGACCACCAGCAACAAATTCAGTGTCATTCTGAACATGGGATTTGAATTTCGTTTTTGATGCTTTAGGGCCAGATTTACCATCAGCTTTCCCCAGCGCAAACCCTCATTTGGCGTAAAAAAAAACTACTACTGTCAGGATTTACATGCAATGGGAAATTAGCACTCATAAGGCGTGGACACAGTTATTTTTGCGACTCACCTTATTGAATATGCATTTGTAAGGGTTTCCCTTTCAATCTGTAAATTTATGGGAGGAGAGTATTTAAACGAATACTCTCAACGCGATTTACTAAGATTTGCGCTTGTCAATTTACTGGTATTTGCGGCATTATTTAATGCCCAAAAAAAGCATGTCTTAAAGGGGTCATCGGATTCCTGTTTTCCACAAGTTGATATGATTCTTTAGGGTCTTAATGAGAAGTCTATAACATACTTTGGTTAAAATTTCTCAATGGTAATGTAAAAAAAACACCTTTTTTACCCTGTCAAAATCAGCTCTGTTTTCAGCAAGCCATTCTAGTCCATGTTGCTTTAAATGCTAATGAGCTCTGCTCACCCCGCCCCTCTCTTCCGAGCAGTACTTTAGTCACGAAACTGGCTAACTAGCATGTTATTAGGAAAGGCGATTTGCAAAGATTAATAAAAAAAAACCTTATACTCACTTCTTCTGTAGATGAAGCTGGATCACGGATGATTCGTGCGAACATAGAGACACATTTAGGCAGATCGCCACATTCTCTTCAAAACAAAAGTAGCATTAATCCTCTGCGTCTTCAGCGGCTCAGATGTCGGGAGTAAATGACGACTGTGCTATGTTCATTATTAAATATAAATATATACATGTAAATACAAATAGAGAAAACATTTTATTTTGAATGCGATTAATCGTGATTAATCATTTGACAGCACTAATGGAATTGCGCTCTAACACTAATTTGCCCTGTTTAGTAAATCTGGCCCTTAAAATCCAGTCTATGTAGTCAGCACACCAGTGTTTGGATGAGATCTGCTGTTTCTCTCAATGTTGTGTGGTATGTGTGGAATGAGCGGCCTGATGTTTGTGGTTTGTTTGAGGTATGATCTCAGCAGCTCTCAGCAATGATCGCTATGTGCGGCCCGATGTCTTGGCGTGTGCATCCAGGTATGATAAACACTTGACAGGTTAGCGCACCGTGCTCAGGTGACTAATCCGGTCTGCTTTAGAAATAAAAGACAAGAATGGAAGGATAGGACAGAGACGACGGGACGGAGGACATGTGGTGTGTGTTTGTCTGTCAGACCTCCATGGTAGACAGCTGAGGTGATGTTCATAAACATACACATACACACACACACACAAGCTGCACACATGGTGACCTTATCATGCACTCTTCCAGAAACACACACAGATACTGCACAGCAGATAGAGACAGATGAAGAGAAAAAGAAACTTATAAACACTGATAGCAGCCACTCAGAAAACAAAGACGCAGTGGGTTATGGAGAAACTCAGTTTATTTTATTCGCTCAAGCTGTATTTTGTTTATTTCCAGCAATGTTGCCAGTGGTTTTATAATGCCAGCCTTGCCTGTTAAACGTGAATACAAGAGAGACCCAGAAAAAAACCCAAATGAAGCTGATGAACAGCAACCAGAAATGCACACATGCTGCAACAAATTGCTGAATCTGTCATTTGTGACCACTAGTGTTTGTGTAGCAGTGCTTGTTTCTGTGTGTATGTGGGTTTAATTGGAGTCTAGTAAATTAAACTTATTCTACTTAGGTGACTAAGGTTATAAGGTGTTCATTGCATTAACACGTTGCTATACAGTTGCTCTACTGAGGCCGAATTAGGAATAAAATTCTTCAAGAAGAGAACTGCCTTTGAGGTGTTTTTGATTGAGCTGATTTGCGACTCTTTGGCAAGAACTGCCATGTAATCAGATAACAACAAAACCTGTGATTTCCTTCTTAAGAAAAAAATGAATAGATGTTCTTAAGAAAATCATTGAGAACTTCCTAAGAATTTTTCTAAACTTACACTTTGGAACAACTTCTTTAAGATTTTTGTAAATCTGAAGCTGAACCTGTATCGAGCTGTTTCTTGAGTGTCTTTGTCCCCAGCATGTGTTTACAGGGAAATCATCATCATCACTCATCATAACTGGAGAACATGACTGTCTGTGTACACAGTTATTGATTTAGTATCTGAGATATGATTTTATCAGTTCCAGTGTTTTATATGACGTCTGACTGGAGTAATTTGTGCAGGTACCAGGTACCGTCCCACCAAAACACACCATACAGTTCATACAAACACATAACTAGAGTTGAGAAATATAGCCTCAAAAATGTATTTTTTATGCATGGCTTTTATCATATCGTTTATTTGGATATTTATGTGCAATAATGTACTGTTCATTGTTCATCAAGGCTGCATTTATTCCATCAAAAGATGAAGAATTTTACAATTTAAAAAACTGTTTTCTATTTGAATATATATTAAAATAGAATTTATTCCTGTGATGTAAAGCTGAATTTTCAGCATCATTACTCCAGTCTTCAGTGTCACATGATCCTTCAGAAATCATTCTAACATGATGATTTGCTGCTCAGGAAACATTTATTATTATTATTATTACCATATTTTTGAGGAAACTGTGATACATTTTACAGATTTATTTTTCTTTTTTTTTAATGAATAGAAAGTGATCAATTTCATGCGTCCTTGTGCTGACTACACAAATGTATACACAAGATTAATCATGATTAGTTATTGTAATCTTTCCAAGTACACTCTGTCTGTATCCTGAGGTTGAGAGTGACTGTTTTGAAAGTGTATTGCAGGACACACAAACACATGTGTGTGATGATCTGCAGACGTCTGTAGGAGCAGTTGTCAGGATTATATTGTTTGGTTGGTTTGTCTCTCTGTGTAGGTGAGCAGCTGATTTACGGTTTGCTGTTTTTAGGGGAAGGGAAGGGTAGATGGGAAAGGGTACAGTCTCTGACAGAGATAGACCCGCATGCTGGTATACACTGCAGCTTATTAAATGCACTGAAAAAAAATGATTTTCCAAAGCCGTCGATAAAATGAAGATTAAAATGAAGATTACTACAGTACGTTTTACAAGAAAATACTATTTCAGTCTTTCAGAATTGCACATTTAATTCAATCTCAGAATTTGTACCTTTATTTCTGAGAGAGCACTTGCCGATTCTTAGTGATTATTTGTGAAATTTACTAGCAATTTCTGAATGAAGCTTGTTGCAATCAGTGTACTAATACAGTAAATGCACAGCTTTAATGCAATATACTTAAAAAAAAAATAAATAAATAAATAAATAAAAATCTGTAAAATTTACACTAAAAAGGCAGCTGTGGTTGCCAGTAGCAACATGTTAGGTTTTATGGATTGAGCTTAAATTTACAGTAAAAACAATTATTAACTGATATACTGTAATTTTAATTTACGAACCTAAAATACAAAACACCATCACGGTAACACACACAGCACTAAAATAATGTGATAAGCATAAATGTAATAAAATAAGATGTAACATACAACTGTAATGTGCATTACTAAAACTGAGAAGAAACGTTATTTAAATGGAAAAAAACATAAAAATTTAAGTGATTTCACCATAAAAAGTGATTTTAATTTTTTATTTTTTTTACTGTAAATTATTGTTCTTTTATACTCCAAAACCTGTAAATTTGATAGTATTTTAATAGCATTTTAATTTACTTCAGAATGACGTGAAATGTCTCATTACATCAAGGAAACTGACTGTTAGTTGACAGGTTTTTACTGCAGCATTTTAGTCTTTTAACGTTAATTTAAGCCCAAAAAAACTCTCTAACCTTTCTTCTTGTCCATTATCACCTGTGTATAACACTATCTAACTCTGCTAACTCACAATATAACTGTATCTGCACTATATCTGACCTTAATTTGGCTATTTGACATGTTTTACTCATTTGTATCTAGTGTTTTAGTATACCAGTTTTTTGTTTGTTTAATTTACGTTCTTACTAGACCGTTTTTGCTCTTTTGAGTCTTTAAAGAGCCATTTGCCGCAGTACTACTTTAGCTTGCCTGTTTATGTTAGTGATATATACACAATGAACCTCAGCTGAGTAGATGTCATATTTAATTTGTCGCAAATGAAAGAAATACACACACAGTCTGCCGAGTAGGTTTTACTGTTATGTACTTTGGGTTTCTGCAGACAAAACACGGACATTTCCAAAAGATTTCCAGGGGACAAACTGGAATAAAGACCAAACCTTAAGACTGTATGACAGCTTTGTTGTTACTCTAGTGAAATTAAATATGACATCTACCCATGCATTTGCGAGTTATTTTGGCATGTTAGAGTGGTAAATGTGAACCTGAGTGCGATATGTAAGAGTATCCGGACATGCACAGACATGACTGATGTGTGTTTGCAGCATGTGTGTGTTCTGCATGTCTCTGGAATGTGTCCATGCAATGTGTTTCCTGATCCCGCAGAGACAGAGCGGGAGATATCAGCACACGACCCTCGGAGAGCAGAGACAAACACATGCAGATATGGAGAAGAAACTTTGCCACTGGAATGATTTAAAACGAGATGAAGCTGTGACGTCCAGTCACAAGGCGCGTTTTCATTACAAATTCGTGCAAAACGTTGGCGAAATTTGATAAATGTCGATAAAAATGTATTACTAAAATTACGGCGTTTCCGTTAACCAATGTTATGTGACAAAAACGTAACTTTTTCCTCTCATGATAAGTCATGGCAATGGATTTTGGCGGATTTTGGTTATATTTATCCGAAGGAGGCATATGCATGTATCTTTACAGAAGCAGCGTGCACTGAAAAAAAAAAAACTTTTTGGCTCAACTTTTTTTTTTTTTTTTTTTGCAGTGTGGATAGCCGCTTCATTGACTAGAGTGGCCGCAATCAGCTTCAGCTTCACTTATACTCGAGAGCGGCCACGTATGAAGTGTTTCTTGGAGGTTATATTATAGTACATTGAAGAATGATCATATGACTTTTTTACATTAGCCATCTGACCTGTAAATGCGAAAAAAAATAAAAAAGATTCCATTGCAGTTTTGCTAAATATTCCTTTTTCGAATTGCCTGAAAAACCACCTCATACGAGCGTAAAAACGTTTTTTGCGATATATGGGAGTTTTCGCGAAATTGACGCGTTTCCATTAGGCGAATTTTCAATTCGCAATTTTAATTCGCGCAATTTGAAGGGTAATGGAAACGTAGTGTTTCACAGGACAGAAGAAAGTAATCATAGTCAAACAGAGCAGGAGATCGTTTCAGCGCTAAAACATTTGTAGTGTCAGATGATGAACCCGCACCTTGCATCTGTTTATGTTTTTTTTTTTATCCATCTCTTTTTCTTTTAGGATCAGGTCTGGTGTTTAAGAGGTTAATACTGAACTTTTTTTTTACTTTATTGTTACATGTTTCTGGTTTTATTGTGTATGATTCATCAGTGCTGGTCATTCCAGGAAAATCTTTGTAATCTTTCATCAAAATACAAGAACTTTCTTCATCTCTGACGCAACTTTCCTCAACCACCTGATTTTATTCTGGTGTGTAACTTTTCATCTAGTCGAGTCCCATTTTTCTCCTTTTACCATTTCAAAAAGAAATGTCACATGACAGAAGTAAAATTGGATGGGAATGCTGTTTCATGTTGACTTTCATTAACCTATTTGCTTTAACAGTTAAAATGAGCCTTGACCAGTGCTTTAAATCCTAACAAATCTGACACAACTTAAAAAATAGAAAAACTTAATATTATTATTATTATAAAATAATATTAGAAATGTTGCTTTGGCAACTATCTGTAATTAATAAGTTGAAGAATTCAAATTAATAACTGAAAAAATAAAGCTAAATTAAAACTATTAAAAATGACAAATTCACATAACAAAATGACTAAAACTTAAACTAAAATTAAAATATACAAATGTAACGATTAGCCATGGTTAATACTTTAAATCCAAACAAATCTGAAACAACTTTTCTTTTTCACCAAACAAAGAAAAACTCAACCTACCATTGTTGTTATTTTTGGCTTACCACTAAAACTATTAAAAATCCTTTTTATTAATTGAAATAAAGCTGAAATAACATAAAATTAATAAATAAACGTAATTTAAAAAAAAACTATTAAATAAATGTTATTTTGGCAAATAACTGAAATAAAACAGGTCGAAGTGCTAAAATTACTAAAACTGAAATAAAATAAAATTAATGCAGAAATATTATTTAAAATTTAAACTAATAAAACATAATAAAAAATTAAAATCTAAAATGAAAAGAAAAACAAATTCTAAAATTAAAAGCTAATTCAAAGTCTATAAATAATACTAAATTACCCCTGAGACCTACTTTCCATAAAAACCGATTCATTTGTTCATGGCGAATATTCAGTCTCGATTAAAAGGCCTTAAAGTCAGCATAGAATATCATTTGAAACACAGTAATGTAGTCAGGGACTTCCTGAGGTGGATGAAGTGTTTTTATGGGGGTTTTTTGTTTGACATTTTTGACATTGTTTCTCTTTAGAATAACATTCACTGGTTAATCATGCACAACATCGGCTTAAAGACATTAAATAGGGCCAATTTTGATTTCATTTTGAAGACATTTTCTATAAAGCTCAATGACTGCTTACTTGCAGACTTTCTCCATTACGCGCTGTGTCTCATTGTGCCAAAACAAAGCCCACGGTTCAGTGCTGGTGTACGCACTGATGACGTGTCCCCTAATTCACCCTCTTCCTGGGCTTGTAACAGTGTGAGTTTATGATGTTCTTGGCACAGCTGAGCCGCGCTGTTTTCCTTTCTGAGCTTGTCTTCTTGGAGAAGCGCCACGCTCCGGTATTTGCAGACTTAACCGGTGGCCCGTACTTATACGTTAGTCTCTTTTAATTTCACACTGAGATGAGTTTGGCTTCGGTCCTGTTGGCGAGAAACGGGTTTAGCGTCAGACGAGCATCCCGAAACGGCGCACAAAGTAGTGATGTCACTTTATTTAAGTGTTGGTTCAAACGCTTGACTGCAATGAAGTTATTTACAGGACGGATCTCGCGGAAAATATTCCCTTCGCTTGTTACTCCATCATCGGCGTGATTTTCAGGCCTGCTTTGGAGAGAAGATTTATGACGTTGCGGTCGGCCGTCTGTAATCGCAGCCCGACTGGTTTTAACCAGATCCGAGCGCTTTTAGCATCAAAAGCTGAAGTAATGCAACAAATAATTTAAGCATCTCAGAAACAGGCTTTTCTGTTTATGCGAGTGTGTTTTATGGTGGTGTATGCGTGACTAATGAGTTCACAGAGAGTAGATGGGTCTCTTCCTGTGACCCTCAGCATCGGGGGTCGTTCTGGTCGTGACCTCCCGTCTACTTCCTCCATCCATCCCTGGTTCTTGTCCTCGCCTCTCTTCTAACTCGCTTGTCTGGTTCTCAAGCTCCGCTGACAGGTAGTTTAACGCTTATATCCTGCTGCCTCCTGAAGTCGGTCGCCGTCTGGATTTTTAACGCTTAGCTGCTCGTTTCCGGGACTTTCTGGGGTCAGGCCTTAAACTCTGAATGATACCACACACACAGGCAAACACGGCCATAACAGACCATTCACCCCATTATTCACATATTTATTTTAATTAATAAATCATTTTTTGTCATTTATTTTATGATTTATTTTATTTTTCATACTATTAATTCATTCATTAAAAACTACAAGTTTGAAAATTTTAAGTTTAAAAAGTAAAAAACGGCCATTTTAATTTTATTTAAATGTTAATTTTGAAATATTTTTCTTCTTTAATATTATATATATATATTTTATATTATTTCTATAATATTCAATTATTCTCATTTTGTATTCATATTTAAATGTTTTAATTATATAAAGGAATAAGTATGATAAAATGCCATTTTTGTTCCTTTGGTAGAGCGCAACAGTTGGAAGTAAAAAAATGCATTTATTTTGAAAAAATAACTTATAAACCTTTAAAGACAGACCTACTATGAGCTACAAGGCAGTTAATCGGTGATATGTGACCCTGGACCACAAAACCAGTCTTAAGTCGCTGGGGTATATTTGTAGCAATAGCCAAAAATACATTGTACAAAATTATTTCCGAAACCAACATTTCCAAAAAAGTGGGTGACTGTTGCACTTTATAAATTGGTATCAAGCATCATGATATTTGAATGGATAATCTATTTTACTAAGGAGGCACTCAGTTTGAGTCTGTATCCAGATGGTTTGTACTCCATCAGCGTGTGTTTATGAGGTCTGTCATGCTCCATTAGTTTATGGGACAGTCTGGGACACGTAAGCTGATGTTTACGATCTTTCTTGCAGAGGTTCTCCACTGGTTTTGCTTCAGAAATCATATTTTATGTTGAACATCAGGTGATGTTTCAACACAGTACTAAAAGTGCTTGTTGTACCAAAGTAAAAATCAATATATTAATATGAACTGCACAGAACCAGCATTATGTAAAATTATGAACGTGACATAGAATCAAAAGCAAAATGGATAAGGTTAGGGTCAATATTGTTGGACCAAAACTATCCAAATACAAAAAGTCACTATTGGAGTTTTATGGTTGAATGAAATAACAGTTTGATTTTGCATTTGCTCCAGATAAGCGTCCAGAGCTGTTGTGTAACACGAGGGACATTCAGACTGGCAGAGTTTGATTTCCTTTTTAGGGTTTTTTGTCCTCTTGTGTAAATAAGAGTTTGGTATTTAATTTTGCCGCCAACATTATTTGAAACAGATTTTTGTTTTCTGATGCGGTCGCGCTGAAAGCTGAAGTGGATTGAATTGTGTCAGACCAATAAGGCCCGTTTTGTTTTTGCAAATTTTATTGTTTATTGCTGGGACTTTATTACATGAATTCTTTGAGATTCATGTAAAGCATAAGGATGCATTGTGAACATGAAGGCTGAGATGTCTGTTCATCATTTCTTAGTTTTTTGTCGGTGTGTGTTGTCAGGTGTGTTGGCAAGGCCACTCTCCAGTTTAATTAAAAAGCGAGACCCATGCGTATGTTGGGTCGGCGCGAGTGGAGATCAGTGGCTGCGCTCGTCACCTCATCTGACGCCGCCGCAGCTGTCCGCATTCTTCCCTCCCGTCGCCTCGCTGCCTCTCTAAGCTCTTTTAAATGAAGTGCCTGGCGGATCGGAGCGGCAGCAGATATCTGAAGATTAGCAGTACTACTGAACAGCCCGGCAAACTCTTACAATGAGTTTCTGACTGTGTCAAGCACCAGTGCAACTTCCTTAAGGAGCTGGTCGGCATATGTCTGCTTATCATGATGACACACTGGAAAACTGATACTCTGCTAATCGCTCTCTTAACTTGGATGTACATGAACGTGTGCAGTAAACATGAATGAGTCATTGACATGCATATGAAGCAGCACAACTGGTTTCGACATTGATTAATAATAATAAAGCATCGAATCAGCATATTATTACGACTTCTGAAGGATCATGTCACAGTAATGATGCTAAAAATTCAGCTTTGCGGCACAGAAATAAATCACATTTTAAAACATATTCAAATAGAAAACAGTTACTTTAATTTGTAATAATATTTTGCAATATTACTGTTTTTACTGTATTTTTGATCAAATAAATGCAACCGTTTTTTTGCAGTAAAAGGCCTTTTAGATTAACGTTTAAAAATGTCTTCTTGATTATCAAAGATGTGTTTTAAGGGATAAAAGGGGGGACTTTAGTAGTTTATTTACATTTTTTTTTTTTTTAAGGACAATTTTGATTGTGTCAGATATTTAAATTGTTATATTGCTTTATGGAGATTAAAATAGTTTTTGATATTTCATGTCAGGTTCTTCAGATCAGTGTTTTGGTTATTTTAGGCAGCAGTACTTGGATATTTTTGGGATAACCCAGAGAATGAAAAGCTCTTGTGGTACTGAAGATGGTTTGGGTGGGTGTCCCAGGCTGCAGGTGGGCTGTTTGTTCTCAGTCTCCTCTAATCAGATTTGGATTTGTTTCCAGAAGTCTTGTCATGGTTATCCCACACACACCTGTTTGGCAGAACTAATGCTGTGTGTGAGAGAATCACGTGTTCAAGGAGCCTGTTTGTTTCTGATTGACCCCTCGTCTGTCCCAGTAGATGAAATTTAAATTCCACCTTACATTTCCTGCTGAATATTCTGTTTCTCATGCAAATATGTCACGTAAAGTAATCCAGGTCTCAGGCTACAAATCGACCGCTCCTAAAAGAGGAAGTTGTCATGTTCTCTCACGTAGATGATCATAAAGCTGCTGTGTGTGTGTTGTGGGAGAATGCAGAGAAATGTGGAGATTTACTACTGATAGTGACTGATGCGGTTCAACAAGTGTTACACGCGGCACTCATCAGCCCACGTCCTTCCCAGACACACACACGTACACGGGCCCTGAGGACCAACTCTTAAATCATACAGTAAAGTGTTCATTACAGCTAATAATTTACTGCAAAATACAGTGAGTGATGCTAGTGAAGAGCTTTTTCTTTAGCGTAAATGTATGTTATTGACGACTCACAAGCGAAGTTGACACTTTAATGAAGAAGTAAATCTATGTGATGTTTGTGACTTTAAGGCTCATGGCTCATCCAATCAGAATTTGCAACTTTTTATTTTATAATATGTGATTTCAGAAGAAAGAAGAAATGTGCAACTTGTGTGTTCTTCATGAATTGTCGTCTGTATTGTTGTGTTGTGGTTGAATGGCCGAGGTGTGTGTGTGTGTGTGTGTGTGTGTGTGTGTGTGTGTGGGACAGGCTGAGATCCGGTGACTGAAGGCAGTGGACTGTAGCAGTGACTTTCTTCAGCGCTGTATAATCTCCAGACCAGCCTTATTAACTTCCTCTATTACTGCGCTTAGTCATGCATACTACACCACTTTAAGGTTTTTCGGCTGTGTGTGGAATGAAACACTAGCATACTACTTACTGTACAGTATGTACTGTATACTGCCTGCTCTATTTTTAAATAGTAGATTAAATGTACACTTTATGCAACAACAACAAATGTTTCAAACTGTAGCTGTCACATGATGTAATTTTGTATACATGTAATTCAGTGAGTTGTTATCAAAAGGTTATGCTGCATAGTAGTCCAATTTAGTTTACCCTAACACTTAACCCATTTTTTAAAATCATTAAAGCGGCTTAATAATTTTTTCATGATTCTTTGATGAATAGAAAGTTCAAATGAGCCACATTTATTTGAAATAGAAACCTTTTGTAACATTATCAATGTCTTTACTGTCACTTTTGAACAATTTAATGCATCATTTTATTAACAATAACAACAAATATTAGTATTAAATTAATTACTATTATTATTATTATTATTATTATTATTATTATTATTAATAACCCCAACATATTAAACACAACATAGTGATGTCAAGGAATTTTTGTTTTGATAATTACTTTTTTTATTTAATCATTTAAATTATAATGAATTGCTAAAGAATTAATAATTACAATGATGAAATAAACTAAATAAAAAATTATAATTTATTTTATTTTTCATTATTAATGTTATTAACAATACAAATAATAATTAGTATTATTAAATTAATAGTTAATTATTCATTATGATTTCAGTTTAGAGATTACATTATGCTTCATTCATCACACTGGAACTGAAAGGCATTACAACATAGGATTTTACTTTGGAACATTTAAATATTCTCTAAAGGTCAAGGTAAAAAGGTAATAATGTTTGGCCACACCCACTGCACTTCATCACAGATTAAAACCCCTCCCACACTCCTGTGTCACACAGCTGTCTGTCCATCTCTCTCTTCCACCTGCAGATCCACACAAACATATAATCCCAGCCTCCATCATCATAATGAGAGTAATAACGTAGCTTTATCTGCAGATCTTGAACGCACCTGCAGGTTTTATCATGGCTGAATTGGAGTTTACTGACAGCTATGATGCTCCTGAGGCCACTGCTGGGATGTTCCTGCCAAATTCCTCGTACCTTTCTGATAGGAATATTGCGCTGTGAAGAGCAAAACAAATTTCACCCTCTGACGCTCACATTTAAAGGGCTGTGCTGGCACGCTACTTGTACACTTTCTGTGGTATGTGGTGGGCAGTAAGCAAATTTTCTGTATGCATTGAAAAAATACCTAGATGACCTATGACATTTGCAGAAGAGCGCAGTACACAGAGTTTGCGGTACACACACTTTCCAGGTACATAGGTGCATAATGCTGTGCTTTCAACTTACAGTTTCAGTTCCAATTACGGTGAATGAACGTAATATCAGCTCTGATTTTTATCTCCTTCTTGACAGATTACTTCACTGAACGTACAAAAGCTAAATGCATTTTTTCACAAAACTGAAGTAGTGTAAAAAAAAATATATATATATTTATTTATTTATTTATTTTTAATTGATAATTAAATTAAAAATTTATTTTGCAGTATAAGTTTTATTTGTAGTAGTAGTAGTGTTATTATTATAATATCATAATAATAATAAAGTAATTATTAAAATGATTAAAATTAAAAAATAATTACTAAAGAAAAAATAATTAACTGTCAAATAAGTTCACTATGTTGGATTTGTAATAATATGTGGCATCCAATTAGCAAAAAAAAAAAAAAAAACTAAAGAAAAAAAGAACTAATTTTTAAATAAAGAATATTATTATTATTATTATAAATGTAAGTAAGAATTATTTAAATTATTTAAATGTAAAAAAATTAAAGCGACTTCACTATGCTAACACGATTTGATGTGTTTTTAGAATTGCACATTTTTCAATGCATTTTTTTTTAAGTACACAGTATACAGTATATATACTTACTACAAGAGGCTGTGTTATACTGTAAATATAATCACAACTGAATGTGTGCAGTTTCCATTTAAAACAAAGCCAAAAGCCTTTGCTAATTGAAATGTGTTCTCTCTCTCTCTCTCTCTCTCTCTCTCTCTCTCTCTCTCTCTCTCTCTCACTCACACTGTGTGTCTTGTTTTCTGTGTCCAAAGACGGCTTACATCTGGATTAGAGGCTTTGTCATGCGTGACGTCCCTCCGGCCCTCAGTGCAGCGGCACACGTGTGTGTCGTTGTGTGTGAGTGCTTACAGCTTTAGCCACTCAAGAATGACGTCCTGGAGTGTTTTAGCGTTCATTCACGACCGGACTACTGTCTGGAGCTCCAAACACACACGCGGCGTCCGCAGGGGTTCGCTGGTGTGGGAAAATCTGTCCTGGGTGGGTTTAGTTGCACTTGAGTAAAGCGGTGAAGTGAGGCGTATCTGCCTTTATGTGTGCAGTTATTCCTCCCACAGGACAGTACAGTTGCTCAGAGGCTCCTCTTTCATTGCTTAGGCTTCATAATAACTCTCACATGTGCTTGATTTAGATATCAATTTGTGTCTGATGTCTCAGCTAAAACTATCCTGGAAAAATTGACATGAATTAAAGAATAGTACGAGTATAGACCTGTAAAATATTAACAGTGTATGATGATTATTTCATGAATAATGCAGTTATAAACAGAAGCATCTCAGATCGTTTGGTCTTGGGATAATTTGATGAGACCTTTGATTGAAAACTTTGGTATTTTGGCAAATCAGAGCACGGTTTGAAATGTTGTGGAGCTCTTCTCAGAAACTGAGAAGAAGTGGACTTCAGCAAAGTTCTCCGCTGTCTATTGCTGTCTTGGAGAAACAACTGAGAAATGGAGGAATTAAAGAAGATTTAAGAGTTTGATTAGAAATGTTAGAGTTTATATTGAAATCTCCTACTTTTGTCATGACAAATCAGTTTGAGATCTTTTCTGAAACTCTGCTGGAGTTTTATTTGCAGAAGAAGCATCTGAGAAGAGGAAAGTTCTCCATTTGCTCTCAGTTTAATCTTAATGCCGTCTAGGAAAATATTCATTTGATGAGGAGCTTGAGTTCATCCTGAAATCTCTGACTTCTTCGTTTGCTCTCCAATCAATCTCATTGCCGTTTAGGAGAACCGGTTGAGGTATTAAAGAATTAAAGAAGATGAATATAAAGAATTTGATGAGAACTTTGAGATCTCAAAAGATTTGCCAAGTTTTTTTCTTCTGAGGAGTTAAATCTGACAAGTTTCAATTTGCTGCCTTTATGGGCTGTTGCAAAACCATTGAGAGAGATTTGTGTTTTTCTTTTCTTTCCGGGTCTCTTGTATCAGAAGTCTGCAGATGCAGAGTCGTTGAAAACAGCGAGGGACGTTGTTGAAGTGTGCTGATGTGTGGTGGTGCATTGTGAGAGGGAACGCTGTGGGAACGCAGGAGCTGTTTGTGTATTTCCTGCAGAGAAACTTGGACATGGGAACGCAAAGTTGCGCTAACAAAGCGTGGCAACCCCTTACCGACTTCAGAGGCCCGGGGCGAAGACGGGGGAGGGGAGAAGTCAACCGTCAAACGCCGCCCCACCAATCACTGCAGCCAGGAGAGGCGCAGGAAGCAAAGCCTGCCGATCCACTGCAGGGCTCGGATCCAAGCATGCCATTCAGCTGATAGAGATGAGCGTGGCCCAACATGTCGCGGTCTTCACCGCTAGCTCACTTCTGCTTGACACTCTGTGGGGTAGATGAGAAATTAGTAGTTCATTAGTGAATAAACACGAGGAATAATGGTCTTCTTGAAGTCCTGTAGGTGTTTGCTGAAGGTGTAGTATCGCTGGATTGCGCTGTAGGTCACAGACGTGTCGGCTTGTAAAGTTTGTGTAGTATTTAGTGACCTTCTTAGTAAAAGGTCAGTCCAAAATTAAAAATCTGTCACATGATTTATAAAGATTATGAGCGCTTTCATACAAGGCGCTAGGGCTGCCAAACTGCGAAAATATAGACAAAAGCATCATAAAACTTGTCTGTTTGATTTGTGAGGTATATGTCAAGTCTTAAGCCATAGCTTTGTGTGAGGAACAGACCAAAATGTCAGTCATCATTGCATAAATGTCAGGTTTTCATTTGTTTTTCATTGGCTGAGCAGTCATTCAGGACAGATTCAGGGTTTATTTTCTGTTAGGTGAAAGATTTTAATTCAGTCAGAATGAGATATATTATTATATAAAATAATTATTATGTAAAATAATCCTTGTTTTTAATTAAACAGTGTATTTATTTAATAATAATTAAGATATTCAATGAAATAATTATATATATATATATATATATATATATATATATATATATATATATATATATATATATATATATATATATATATATATATATATATATATATATATATATATATATATATATATATATATATATATACATATATATATATATATATAAATAAATATAAATTATTATAAATTATTTAAATAAAAACGTTTATTGTATTGAATAATAAAAGGAAATAATAAATGTACAAATAATATAATGAATGAAATATATAATGAATATAAAGGGCTGTGAGTTTATTTTATTAATTTAAATTAAAAATAATAGTTACATTTTAAAAACCCTCTAGCTAAGTGATTCTGAACTAAATCCTGAATGGTGTATACTTAGTGTTGCAATAAATTATTTTTTATTTATGAAAATTTATTTTATTTTAAGTTTATTTTTTATAATAATTTAAATAAAAATATGGTATTAAATAAATATTTACATAAATATTCGTTTATTCTAATAATCAATAAAAGTTGTTTAATAGTAAATATATAGTTCAACTATATATACTATGTACACATATATTATGTAAATTGATTAATTGTTTGACTGCATTAACATATGTGTGTGTGTGTATGTATGTGTATATATATATATATATATATATATATATATATATATATATATATATATATATATATATATATATATATATATATATATATATAATATAAGATATATTATTATATTTGCCCATATACAGTAAAACTTCATTTTATTCAATTAAATTAGAAATAATAATTAAATTCACTAACTCTCAAATCTCATTTGAATATCAAACTATATCGAACTATTTTGGTGCTTCTGTATTCATATATGGAAATGAGCAGCTTAGAAATTCTTTCAAAAATCTGAATAAAAACCATGCAACAGGAGGGTAGCCTAAATGATGACAGAATAAAACATTAAAAAGTTGCATAAGAGAATTTTGGCAAAACCTTCCTTAAAGAGCTGGAGGGCTGGATCAGGCCGGTGCTGCTGTTCTGTAGTATTCTGTGGTTTGTGATCAGCAGTTATGTCCCACGCTCTGAGCTGATTGATGTGGGTGAAAGGTTTGATCTGGTTTCTTCAAGTGAAGCGGAAATACGCCCCACTCCCAGCAGCATGTGACTCGAAATAGACGCTCATGTTCGTGCCGTGACCCCAGGCCCTGTGGCACCCATCAGTGACCCCCTCTCGAGCCTCGGGCATCGGGCATCAGACAGCGGACGGATCAATGTGGCTTTGTGTGTGTGAAAGAGTACCAGATTCCAGTCCGGGGTCAAACAGACAGATTTAAATAACCCCGTGTCTGATCAATGCAATATTTTGTGGAAGAGCTGATGCAGGTTTCTGTGTTGAAGTGAGCTCATTTCACTGCTTATTCTGCCACCTAGTGGAGAAAGGACGCAACTGATTATTTTCCCACTGCAAATATACAGTATACACACTTTAAACTACAGACCTGTTGGATCTGCTTACTTTTTCCTCACAATGAATTCATTGTCTTCTTGAATCCGCTTGACCTGGACAAATTCGCCCTGTGTTTATTAGTGTATAGTATGTTCAATTTGGTGCATAAAAATGTACTGCAGACATTATTCCTCAAATTATGTCTTGTTTAAGTGAGATGTTAATTCACTTATTGAACAGTCAACAGCCACATAGCCAGAGCCTTGCAAATGAATAGCATCACACTAAAACTAACCAGAAACTAACCAAAACACCTTAGCAAGTAGAAATGTATTTTTTAATGTTTTCTCTTTTTTATCTAAAGAAATAGTAAATGTTTAAAAATAATAACATGGGATGGTCTAGGGAAAAAAAGCAGTTATATTATGGAGTGTGTCGCCCTCTCGTGGTGGCTGCCAAGTTGAGTGTTTGAAACGGCATGACACTTCATATAACACTTTAAAAAAATATTTATTTATTGGCAACTAATATGTCAGCAATATTCCTGTAATGACATTATTGTTCAAATGTTTTGGGTCTGTAAGATTTTTTTAAATGTTAATGGCTTTTATGCTCACCAAGACTGCATTTATTTGATTAAGAAATACAGCAAAAACAGTAATATTGTGAAATACTTTAATATATCTATTTTCTATGTGACTATATTTTAAAATGTAATTTTTATTATAATAGCAAAGCTGAATTTCCAGCATCATTATTCCAGTCTTCATTGTCACATGATCCTTCAGAAATCATACTAATATGATGATTTGCTGCTTAAGAAAAATGTTTTATTATTATTATCAATGTTGAAAACTGTTGTACTGCATATACTTTTGTGGTAACATGTTTTTTTCACTCTCTATTGATCTTTAATGAGTAGAAAGTTTAAAAACAGCATTTATTTGAAATAGAAATTTAGAAACATTTTAAATGTTTCTTTTTTAAATCAATTTAATGCATCCTTGCTGAATAAAAATATTAATTTCTTAAAAAAGAAAAAGTTTTGTGAGAAATATGAGTCCTACAGCATCAGTAGCCTAATCATTATTTGCGTTTCTGTCTGTTTTTATCCGCAGGACTCTGATGCCTCTGTTTGATCCAGACACTGGACTACTTATTGTGTCTGGAAATGTATGTGACCATTTATTAACATATTTTAAGATATTTTTGAACGACTGGAATTCTTTATCTTCAGTATGAATACTATTATTAATCCTGTTTTCTCAGGGTGAGAGTGTGATCGACTGCTTCGAGGTGAACAGCAGTGAGCCCTTCCTGTCTCAAGGTAGCACAGACTCTTTTTCTCGGTGCTCTTGCTCTTTTTCATGTTTCGTGAAGCTCATCTCTCTCTGTCGTTGTCAGTGAGTCACTGTTTGACGGACGTGTCGACTCGTGGCGTGGCTCTGGTGCCGAAGCTCGCTCTGGACGTCAGCTGCTGTGAGGTTTTGCGTCTGATGCAGCTCACCGATAACTTCATAGTGCCCATCAGCTACCAGGTGCCTCGTAAGGTGAGAATGAACACACTGCTAAACTGACTGTAAATGTAAAAGCTCCTAATGTACTTTGATTATCTTACACTAGTTATGATTGATAAGCTGATAACATGTAACAGGGATGTGATTTCCTTATTTTCCGACCTGTATGACGTGCATGAATTGCGTAATTCCAAATTTGTAATGAGAATCATGTAGACAGATATCAACAAAACAGAATCTCAAAACAGAAGTCTCCTAGTGGTTTTCAGCTTTTTTATGGTTAAATATTTGAGAGAAAATTGAATCAGCAATAAAAATTGCTATTTTAATTTTACTATTGTTCTGTAAAATAAAAAAAATCAATACTTGTTTTTTTTCTTTTTTCTTTTTAGTAAAGTAGAATTAATGCAATATAAATATATTTCTTTATTAATTTAAATAGTAATAAAATACTATAAAACACCTCAAAATAATTAGTATTAATACAAGTTGATATAACTAAAAAATATTATAATTTTCCTATTATTTTATTTAAAAAATATTATTTTAAAATATTTTATTTCACAGTACAGTAGTATTTTGCAATAGTAATATATTTATTCATTAATTTGTTTAATTTTTAGAATTTAAATAGTAATAAAATGAAATTCTAATATAATGACAATCATTAATATTATTTTTATTATTATACTTTTTTATTTTGACTACAATAGTATTATTGCAGGAGTAATATATATCCTTGTTTAATTTAATCATTTAAATACTAATAACACAAAACTACTAATGATATTGTTATTATTAAATACTTTTTACATTTTGTTCAATTATTTTTCAAAATTATTTATAATTATTTACAGTTACAAAAAATATTATTATTATTATTATATAGTTGCACTGAATGAGTAGGTAAAATAGTTTTTCCTTTTTTTTTTTTGTCCAAAATCAGCCAGTCTGAGCATGTTGGATGTTTCAGGTGTTGTGTGTTTTGTGTGTATCAGGCAGGACAGGACTTCCATGCGGACTTGTATCCGGACGCTGTGGGTCACGCTCCGGCCATGACGGCAGAGGACTGGTGGAAAGGAGAGAACAAACAGGTACTGACCACTTCTGTTTTAGTCATGGTGAATTCAATGGATAGCAAAGGATTTCTTACTGAAAACTAATGTATGAGGAAAAAAGTGAAAGTATAGTCAAGCTATATTAACTTTTTAAGATATACTTATCTCCGTAACACTTGAACTTTTACAGGTGGAGCGAGTCAGTCTTCACCCGAGCAAGAGGCCAAAACCGGCCGCTCCATCAGCTCAGGAGACAAAACCAAAGGATCTTCCCCGTGACAAGAGCAAAGAGGTCTGTGGGAGGAACACGAGGAGAAAAGTTTAATTTACAGAAATGATGGTCTTACAGTGTCTTTCTGTGTTTTTCTCAGGAGGCCTCGACCTCCAGCAGTCCCCTCAGCACCCCCAGCAGCAGTGCCGCCCCGTCCCGCTCCCCGTCCTCCACCAGCGGCCTGTCGTCTGGCTTCCTGCCGAGCCCCAGCCCCAGCCAGAGCTCCCGCGCCATCCACAGCATGCTCGGTCATTCACACTGACTTTATATGCATTAACATTTAATTAAGTTAGAAAATATATATACACATACACACACACACACACACACACACACACACTATTATGATGTACTCTTATATTATTAAAATGATTAAATATGATTAAAATGATTAAAATAATTTTTTTCCTTTGTTCAATTAATGAAAAACTGTATTCTTCACTTAATACTAGATTTTTATTTTATTATACTTGTTTTAAACATTTTTAATATTGTCAGCAATGACTGTCTACATTATAGTTATGATTCACTGAACTGTAAAATACATTTCAGAGCAAATACATAACTATTTATATACACTACTAGTTGGGGGGGGTAAGATTTATTTTTGTAACATGATCCTTCAGAAATCATTCTAATACGCTGATTTGCTTCTCAAGAAACATCTCTGATTTTTATCAATATTGAAAAAAATTACGCTGCTTCATATTTCTCTGAAACATTTTTGTTCAGGATTCATCTGATGAAGTTTCTGTCAATTTTGATCAATATAATGCATCTTTGCTAAATATACAAGTATTAATTTCTTTCAAAAAACAAAATCTTATTGCCCCCAAATCTGCCAAATATCATCAAAAAGCTGAACCACGTCAAGAATGTTTTTGGCTGTGTAAATCGCCCAGCTCTTGTAATGAATGTCTTTCTGTGATTCTCAGGCCCGAGCTCCAAGTTTCGTCACATCCAGGGGGCCGTTTTGCACCGGGACACTCACATCACCAACCTACGCGGGCTTCATCTGACCACACCAGGAGAGTGTGACGGCTTCTGTGCCAACGGCCAGCGCGTGGCAGTGCCTCTCGCCATCGCCGGAGGGCAGATCGCTGTATTTGAGGTGCGTTACTGCATTCACTTCTCTTTTCTTCTAAATCTTTGATTCATTTACAGTATCTAACTGCCCTGTCTGTCTGCTTCTACAGCTGTCCCAACCTGGAAAACTGCCAGACACCGCTCTGCCCACCATCCAGAACTCCGTCAATGTGGCTGACTTCTGCTGGGACCCCTTTGACACACACAAGCTGGTTGTGGGTGAGTAATTTACCCAGCACTGGCTATTCATCTACATGTACCTCCATGATTTTCAGCCGGGGATCCATGAGTTTAAATCTTAGGAACACATCCAAGCAATAGTTCTCCTCAAAAGCAAAAGAAAATGTACAGTAGTTTGTAGCAAATGAAGTGTTCTAAGAACAGTTGTATCTTAAGGCGTCTCTTGAAAAGAAAGCTCATTACCTGCTGTCTGAGCACTGAAATCTGAATGTCTGTGCTGCTCTCTGATGTGTCTGTCTCAAAGCTGGCGATGATGCCAAGATCCGCGTGTGGAAGATTCCCAAAGAAGGCCTGAACGAAACCCTGACTGAGCCGGAGTGTGTTCTGCGTGGTAAGAAACTGGCACATGTGACCTCTGACCTGTAGAAGTAGTAATTCTGTAGTGTTTGATTGACACACACCTTGACCAATGACAGGACATACGGAGAAGATTTACTCCATCAAGTTCCACCCCCACGCGTCCGGCCTGCTGGCTTCCTCCTCCTACGACCTCACAGTGAGACTGTGGAACCTGGAGGTGGGAGAAGAAGTCAAACGACTCAGTGGACATCAGGACCAGGTCTGTCTGTCTGTCTGTCTATCTATTGAAAGGGTCGCATTCGCACCAACAGTGGGTACTAAGAAGTGACGTAAGCCGGTCGACAGCGACGTCATTTGTGCGCGGCGTTCAACAACGAAAACAAAGAACAACAACATTAACAACAGGAGGATGGAGGAGGCTGTGATCGGAGCTGTGTTTTTGTTGTGTCTCGCGGGGTTCACAATAATGGACATGGAATGTCGACGTAACTTAGGCTATACATCAAGCGATTGAAAGATCGGAAAGGAGTCCAAAATGTTCAAAAGTGCCTGCACTTAAGCGTCTGTCCATCTATCGCTGTTCTCCATTCTTGCAAAATATAAGTTGATGCGATGTTTACACAGTATGTGTTTACACAGCGTTTTAAATCATGGCGGGTGAGGGCGTTTTCGTACGCGTTTAGCCAATCAGCGTACACGTACGTCACGATAGTTCCTATGGAACCATTTTAGACCCTACTCTGAAGTAGGAGCTAATTTAGTTCCTCCAAACGAGTTCCGGGAACTAAAACAGTTCCTAGTTCCCGTGGTGCGAACACGCCAAAAAGTGGGTAGTTCCACAATTAGTTCTGGTACTATGAAAAGGTTCCTGCGGTGCGAAAGGGCCTTATCTATCTATCTATCTATCTATCTATCTATCTATCTATCTATCTATCTATCTATCTATCTATCTATCTATCTGTCATCGGTTTGTTAATCTATCTATCTATCTATCTATCTATCTATCATCTGTTTGTCTGTCTATCTATCTATCTATCTATCATCTGTTTGTCTGTCTATCTATCTATCTATCTATCTATCATCGGTCTGTTAGTCTATCTATCTATCTATCTATCTATCTATCTATCTATCATCGGTTTGTTAGTCTGTCTGCCTATCTATCTATTGTCTGTCAGTCTATCTATCTATCGTCTGTCTGACTGTCTATCTATCTATCATCTGTTTGTCTATCTATCTATCTATCTATCTATCATCGGTTTGTTAGTCTGTCTGTCTATCTATCTATCTATTGTCTGTCAGTCTATCTATCGTCTGTCTGACTGTCTTTTTAGCTATCTATCTATCGTCTGTCTGACTGTCTATCTATCTATCTATCTATCTATCTATCTATCATCGGTTTGTTAGTCTATCTATCTATCTATCTATCTATCTATCTATCTATCTATCTATCTATATCTATCTATCATCTGTTTGTCTGTCTATCTATCTATCTATCATCGGTCTGTTAGTCTATCTATCTATCTATCTATCTATCTATCTATCTGTCATCGGTTTGTCTGTCTGACTGTCTATCTATCTATCATCTGTCTGTCTGTCTGACTGTCTATCTATCTATCATCGGTTTGTTAGTCTGTCTGTCTATCTATCTATTGTCTGTCAGTCTATCTATCTATCATCTGTTTGTCTGTCTGTCTATCTATCTATCTATCTATCATCGGTTTGTTAGTCTGTCTGTCTATCTATCTATTGTCTGTCAGTCTATCTATCTATCGTCTGTCTGACTGTCTTTCTATCTATCTATCATCTGTCTGACTGTCTATCTATCTATCTATCTCTATCTATCTGTCTATCTATCTATCTATCTATCATCAATATGTCTGTCTGTCTGTCTATCTCTCTGTCTGTCTGTCTGTCTGTCTATCTATCTATCATCGGTTTGTTAGTCTGTCTGTCTATCTATCGTCTGTCTGACTGTCTTTCTATCTATCTATCTATCGTCTGTCTGACTGTCTATCTATCTATCGTCTGTCTGACTGTCTATCTATCTATCTATCTATCTATCTATCTATCTATCTATCTATCTATCTCTATCTATCATCAGTTTGTTTGTCTGTCTGTCTATCTATCTATCTATCATCAGTTTGTCTGTCTGTCTATCTATCTATCGTCTGTCTGTCTGTCTATCTATCTATCTATCGTCTGTCTGTCTGTCTATCTGTCTATCTATCTATCGTCTGTCTGTCTATCTGTCTATCTATCTATCGTCTGTCTGTCTGTCTGTCTGTCTGTCTGTCTGTCTGTCTGTCTATCTATCTATCTATCTATCTATCTGTCTATCGTCTGTCTGTCTTGTCTAGTCAATTTTGTAGACATCAAGGCAGCTTACTCTATTCTCTCTTAGATATTTGGCATGGCTTGGAGTCCAGACGGGAAACTGCTGGCCACTGTGTGTAAGGATGGAAAAGTGCGACTGTACGACCCACGCAAGTCCACCTTGCCCGTCCAGGTTAGTTCAGCATCAGATTAATTAAACTTCGAAAGCCAAATAAATCATATCTTTTTGACAAAGTTTTACCATATTTGTCTATGCAGGAGGGCCCAGGACCTGAGGGCCAGAGAGGAGCCCGTGTAGTGTGGGTCTGTGATGGCAAGTACCTGCTGGTTTCAGGATTCGACAGGTACAATATACCACAAATTTAGCCAAAATGATCATAGTATTGTTACTAGCAGTGCCTCTCTGGCGCTAAAAGCGTTTTAATGGCTTATTTCCTTTACAGCCGCAGTGAAAGGCAGCTGTACCTGTACTCTGCTGAGTCCTTGGCATCTGGGTCTGTGGCTTCAGCGCCCGCTGATGTGTCTCCCTCGACCCTTATCCCATTCTACGATCCCGACACCAGCGTCCTCATCCTCACTGGCAAGGTGCGTGAGCGTGTGTCTTTGCTGAGCATTAAAATTGGCCATTGGTTTATAGTAACAAACAGATTCGTGCAACAGTGTGTTTATTTGTCCTTTGGTCTTTCAGGGTGACACACGTGTTTATATATATGAGATCGTGCCTGAAGCGCCGTACTTCATGGAATGTAGTAGTTTTCATTCCTCTGAACCACACAAGGTATTATTGTTGGTGCTGTTGTGATGTTATTGATGATACAGAAAGCAGACTGTTTAACTAATGTCTTACCGTGTCGTCACAGGGGTTGTGTTTCCTGCCAAAGGCTGAATGTGATGTGCGTGATGTGGAAGTGGCTCGAGCCATCCGACTTGGCAAGACCACCATTGAACCTGTGGCCTTCAGAGTGCCTCGTGTCAAAGTAAGAGTGACCCTCATACCAGTATCTGAATACTAATAATTATTATTAATTATTATTATTAATTTTATTATTATTATTAATTTTATTATAGGCCATTTTTAAATTATGTTATGTCTATATTTATGGATACCTTTAGCTTGATCATTTTTGAGTACTTTTTCAGCTTTATATTACAGTGTTTGTTTCTCAGGCTGAATGAACAAATTTGAATCTGTCTTCGCTCCACAGAAAGAGTTTTTCCAGGATGATGTTTTCCCAGAGACTGCAGTGTGGTGGGAAACATCTCTGACCGCTGCTGCCTGGCTCTCTGGATCCAACGGACAGCACCGCAAAATCAGCCTGCGGCCCAAAAACATGACGCCCGGTACAGCTCAACATCCCCAAACACAACTCAAAGAATACCTGTCCAAAAATCTGCTCTATGTATGTAGTGTTACAATGCCCTTCCTTATGATCTGTTTTCTTTCAGTGAGTGAAGCACCAAAAGAGGCTCCTGTTAGGAAGTACCTGCCCTCCTCCGTCTATCTGGAGGAAAAAACTGATGAACAGAAGAAAGAGGAGGTATCTCTGTCTGTCTATCTCTCTATCTATCTATCATTTGTTTATACATTCATTAATTCTATATAGCTGTTGTTTGTTTATTCTGTCTGTGTGTCTGTCTCTGTCTATCGTTTGTTTGTTCTATCTGTCTATTGTTTGTTTGTTCTGTCTGTCTGTGTATGTGTCTATTGATCATTTTTGTTCATTCATTCTGTCAGACGTTTGTTTGTTGTCTGTCTTTCTAGCATTTGTTTGCTGTCTGTCTATCATTTGTTCATTCATTCTGTTTGTCTCTGCTTATCGTTTGTTTGTTCATTCATTCTATATATCTGTAATTAGTTTGTCCTGTCTGTCTGTATCTGTCTATGTTTATTGTTTGTTTGTTCGTTCATTCTGTCTTTCTGTAGTTGGTTTGTTCTGTCTATTTTTGTGTCTGTCTCTCTCTGTCCATCGTTTGTTTGTTCATTCGTTTGTTCATTCTGTCTTTCTATCATTTGTTTGTTTTATCTGGCCAAATGTCTATCCTTTGTTTGTTCATTCTGTCTTTCTATCATTTGTTTGTTTTATCTGGCCAAATGTCTATCCTTTGTTTGTTCATTCTGTCTTTCTATCATTTGTTTGTTTTATCTGGCCAAATGTCTATCCTTTGTTTGTTCATTCTGTCTGTCTCTCTGTCTATAGTTTGTTTGTTTGTTTATTTATTCTCTCTGTCTGGCATTTGTTCTGTCTGTCATTCTATCATGTGTTTGTTCTGTCTGTCTGTCGATCGTTTGTTCGTACATTCTGTCTGTCCATCATTTGTTCTATGTCTCTCTCTCTCTCTCTCTCTCTCTCTCTCTCTGTCTATTGTTTGTTTGTTCTGTCTGTCTATTGTTTGGTTGTTCGTTCATTCTGCCTGTCCATCATTTGTTCTGTCTGTCTCTCTCTGTCTATCATGTTTTTTTATTTTATCTGTCTGTCTCTTTTTTTTTGTCTGTCTATTGTTTTTGTTCTGTATGTCTGTCTCTGTCTCTCACTGTCTGTCTGTCTGTCTGTCATTTGTTCATTCTTTCTGTCTGTAATTTGTTTGTTCTGTCTGTGTGTCCGTCTCTCTGTCTTGTTGTTTGTTCAATCTGTATGTCGTTTGATCATTCTGTCTATTTGTATGTTTGTTCTGTCTCACTGTCTATCATTTGTTTTTGTCTGTTTGTTCCATCTGTTGTTTGTTTATTCATTCTGTCTGTCTGTAGTTTATTTGTTCTCTCTCTATCTGTCCATCTGTCTCATTTATTTGTGTGTATGTGTGTTTCTTGTAGTTGCTCAGTGCCATGGTGGCAAAGCTGGGAAACAGGGAAGACCCTCTGCCACAGGAGTCATATGAGGGGGTGGATGAAGACGAGTGGGTGAGTAAAGAACTGACCCTACAAACCACACACACACACACACACACACACACACACACACCAGATGATTCATGACACACTGTAAACCATCTAAATCCTGTCTGTGTGTGTTTCAGGATGACTAACACACAAGCCTTGCCTCGCGGTCCATTCAGGGTGCCAGCAGCAGACATGGGACGTGCCTGCTATATTTGAATCTCGCCATTCCAGGGTGCCAACGTACCTCTGAACCTCCGAAACGCTCCTCATCCCATCGGCTTCAGCTCCATACTACCGGTTGATTCACTCTCACACACTCCTCCATCCGTCTTCTAGATAATCCACCCGTCATCTATATGCATTGGTTTAACTGGAGTATTAATATCGGTTATTAGCGATTCTTCACAGATTAACACATTCCTATGCATAGCTCAGACGTTCATCTCAGATGCATAACGCACATTTACAATATGACAGTTTTAATGATGGGCATCAGTTTTGTACTGCTGTAATTGTATAATGACTGCATGATAGCACATGCCTTCCTCAATCTGTAACACAAAACCTCTCTAGATATTTGCATTGGTGAAATGTGCACTTAATACAATCATTTGAATATTGAAATGGTTAAATGTACGTTTTACATCAATATTGTGGTAATTTGTTGGATTAAATGTCACCTCCTTTAGGTTCTTTGCAGTGTTAGATATCCTTTAATAAGTCTTGAGCAAAAACGTCTATGTGCGTCTAAATGAATGTTCTGGAGACTGTTGAAAACACTCCTTTTTAAACTGGAAAATACTCCTTTTTGTATATTTCCTTCTGCTCAACCTCATCAACAGTATTAACACAAATCTGCTTCACAAGGGTATTTTCTCCAATAATCAGGTCTATCACAAGGCAATACAACTAATTTTTTTTTTTTTTTAACAACATGTTTACATATGCCAGGTAAGAAATCGTGCATGTTATGGCACTTGTACCGTGTGATGTTCTGTGCTTGACATGTGATCATGTAATCAAATGGTAATATGTTAATAGACATGGTAATGATCTGCTATGTGTTTTTTAAATGTGAGCTCATTTTGTTACCAATCTGATGTTTTTGGGATGCTTTTTCACAGCACTTGTAATCGCGTTCATTTTAATACTTTATAGGCAATAATGTTTTTCACTTTTGAATGGAATCAGTCTTGTGGGAATGTTGCCTCAAAATAAAACCTTGAGAGCTAAGAAATATGGAATTGGGTGGTGTATTTATTGATGATCATCACAATCATATTGTAATTGTGTTATTGTTGCCATTATTATTATGCAATGTATTGATATAATTATGTAGTATATATACATACACGCATTAACACTACAATATATATTATATAATGTATTGTTAATACAGTATATTATTGTAATAGTTGTTTCTCTTGTTTATATATCCTGGTTATAGACAATTTTTATCTGGTAATAATAAAAATTTATTTTGTTATTATTAGTAATATTTAATGTATTAATAATAATTAGTGCTGTCAAATGATTAACCACGATTAATTGCATCCAAAATAAGTTTACATTATACACAGTGGGGCAAAAAAGTATTTAGTCAGCCACCAATTGTGCAAGTTCTCCCACTTAAAAAGATGAGAGAGGCCTGTAATTTTCATCATATGTATACCTCAACTATGAGAGAAAAAAAAAAAAAAAAAAAACACACCCCACACACACACACCACACATTGTAGGATTTTTAAAGAATTTATTTGCAAATTATGGTGGAAAATAAGTATTTGGTCAATAACAATTTCAGCTCAATACTTTGTTATATACCCTTTGTTGGCAATGACAGAGGTCAAATGTTTTCTGTAAGTCTTCACAAGGTTTTCACACACTGTTGCTGGTATTTTGGCCCATTCCTCCATGCAGATCTCCTCTAGAGCAGTAATGTTTTGGGGCTGTCGCTGGGCAACACAGACTCCAAAGATTTCCGATGGGGTTGAGATCTGGAGACTGGCTAGGCCACTCCAGGACCTTGAAATGCTTCTTACGAAGCCACTCCTTCGTTGCCTGGGCGGTGTGTTTGGGATCATTGTCATGCTGAAAGACCCAGCCATGTTTCATCTTCAATGCCCTTGATGGAGGTTTTCACTCAAATCTCACGATACATGGCCCCATTCATTCTTTCGTTTACACGGATCAGTCGTCCTGGTCCCTTTGCAGAAAAACAGCCCCAAAGCATGATGTTTCCACCCCCATGCTTCACAGTAGGTATGGTGTTCTTTGGATGCAACTCAGCATTCTTTCTCCTCCAAACACGACAAGTTGAGTTTTTACCACAAAGTTCTATTTTGGTTTCATCTGACCATATGATCATCCAAATGCTCTCTAGCAAACTTCAGACGGGCCCGGACATGTACTGGCTTAAGCAGGGGGACACGTCTGGCACTGCAGGATTTGAGTCCCTGGCGGCGCAGTGTGTTATTGATGGTAGTTTGTTACTTTGGTCCCAGCTCTCTGCAGGTCATTCACTAGGTCCCTCCGGGGTGAGATCTTGTGTGGAGCCCCAGATCGAGGGAGATTATCAGTGGTCTTGTATGTCTTCCATTTTCTAATAATTGCTCCCACAGTTGATTTCTTCACACCAAGCTGCTTACCTATTGCAGGTTCAGTCTTCCCAGCCTGGTGCAGGTCTACAATTTTGTTTCTGGTGTTCTTTGACAGCTCTTTGGTCTTGGCCATGGTGGAGTTTGGAGTTGAGGTTGTGGACAGGTGTCTTTTATACTGATAACGAGTACAAACAGATGCCATTAATACAGGTAACGAGTGGAGGACAGAGGAGCCTCTTAAAGAAGAAGTTACAGGTCTGTGAGAGCCAGAAATCTTGCTTGTTTGTAGGTGACCAAATACTTATTTTACCAAGGAATTTACCAATTAATTCTTTAAAAATCCTACAATGTGATTTTCTGGATTTTTTTTTCTCATTTTGTCTCTCATAGTTGAGGTATACCTATGATGAAAATTACAGGCCTCTCTCATCTTTTTAAGTGGGAGAACTTGCACAATTGGTGGCTGATTAAATACTTTTTTGCCCCACTGTTTGTATGTGTACTGTGTATATTGATGTATATATAAATACACACACATACAGTATATATTTTGAAAATATTTACGTTTATACATTTATATATTCATATTCTCATATTTTATATTATATATAAATATATTTAATATATAAACACAACATATTTTTCTTAAATATATACATGCATGTGTTTGCATTTATATATAGCCTGCATAATAAATATAGACAGTATACACACACGTATATTAAGTAAACAAAAACTTTTATTTTGGATGCTATTAATCGCAATATATATTACTAGTAGCAGAAGTAGTATTTATCTCAATATATGTATATTTTATTCAAGAACTGGTTATAGACAATCTGGGCACAATAAGAAGAAATAAAATGTAGAGAGTTAGGAAGGAACTATAAAAATAACTAAACCTAAAATTAACTCGTTTAACTAAAAGGAGTTGTTTAAAGCATGTAAATACAGATCATCAATGATCAGGTCGTGAATGTCCTCCAGCCTGCAGGTGTCAGTATGTGTTGTGTGTGTTCCTCTCGTTTCTTCGCCGGTTTCATCAACCTTGATGGAGTTACACGTGAAAACATTTGCCCTGAACTGAGCTGTTTAACATCATCACAGCAGATCAGTATGGTATGTTCATGTATTTACTTATAGATCATAACCATTTTATGATTTTACGTCGGTAGCTCTGTATTTCATCTCTAGAAATGCTAATAATGGATCATTCCATATCAGATGTTCTTATGCAACGACCTTGCATTTCATTTTCATAGTAGGAGTAATGTCACATTACATTATGAACGGAAAATGGTTGTATGGACGATCAGTGAATCTTTATGACCGCAGAAGTGATGTGAAGATGGTTTAAAGAGGCTGTGTATTTGTGAAGCAGTGAAGTAAATATGTCCTCTCACATGCAATTGCATGCCACTTTCTTAATGATTTATTTTCTACTTTGTGTATTTATTTTGTGTTTTTGTGTTCACATAGGCCAAGTATCTGGCTCAGATCATTGTGATGGGGGCTCAGGTGGTCGGACGAGCTTTTGCAAGAGCTTTACGTCAAGAATTTGCAGGTCAATCCAAAGACTTTCTATATTATGTTCAGTCATTTAATAATAATTAGTAGTAGCATTTATTATTCATCAGTTTCTCACCATTAGGTAAATGGTATTTGTTCTTGTTGTTAATATCTGCTTGATACATACATTAAATAAATACATTTATACGTGTATTTATTTATTCTTATTGAACATCTCCATAAAATAACAACCAAATATTACAACGTACGTATCTATTTTTCTTATTTTAGGAGTCTTAGGAAAATATGACAGTATTGCAATGTCGTACTTCTCAAATATCTTACCATGACTGATGTTAAGACATTTAGTTTAAACTTTATTGTCCACCACTGTGGAAATTTGTAATGACCTCCAATATGAGGAATACTCTTTATGTGAAATATGACTGTAGTATGTTGTGTGAATGTGAATGCAGCCAGTCAGGCGGCCGCTGAGGCTCGGGGTCAAGCGGGCAGACAGTCTGCGGCTGCGTCTAGTTTCACAGGAATGACTTTACAAGAAGCCCAACAGATACTGAACATCTCCACATTAACACCAGAGGAGATCCAGAAGGTGAAAGTCTGTTTTCAGTCTATCAGCATTACAGTATTCACCCTCTAACAAAATGTGTTTTCATTTTATGTGTTTTTATTTTCTCCTCAGAATTATGAGCATTTATTTAAAGTCAATGACAAAGCTGTTGGCGGTTCATTCTATCTTCAATCAAAGGTGAGCAATGAGACAATCATTCAGTCTGGTCATTTTTTTGTTGTTGTTGTCTTTTTGTTAACATCACAATAATGATAAAGCAGGTTTGTGGTCACAGAAACTCGTGGGTCAGGGTCACTTATGGATTTTCATCCCACTGAGCCCAGATCTTTAGATCAAATAATAATAATATGTATGTTTGTCATGGACTTTTGTATAGGTGGTACGGGCTAAAGAGCGTCTAGATGAAGAACTCTCCATTCAACAGCAGCACCAAACCAAACCACCAGACCAGCAGCAGCAGACATGAGCTCCATCCTCACACCCCTCCACTGTAATTATGACCCAGACCCACAATAAAACTTCATCTTTTGTACATTGAAATGTCAATCATTTCTTTATTCATCCGTAAGTGTGGAGGAGTATTTTCTGGACTCTAATCTATCCTGAGGTTCATCCAGGAGCTCAATGGAACTTTCTGGCATGTTTTTACTCTTCAAAAGTTTGGTGTTGATAAGATTTTTGAAAAAGTCTGTTATTCTCATCAAGGCTGCATTTATTGGATCAAAACTACAGTGAAAAGAGTAATATTGTGAAATATTGTTACAATTTAAATGACCTGTTTTCTAGTTGAATATATTGAAAAATGTAATTTATTGTGGTGATCAAAGCTGAATTTCAGTGTCACATGATCCTTCAGAAATAGAAACCTTTCGTGAATGTGTTTACTGTCTGTTTTGACTAATTTAATGCATCCTTGCTGATTTTTATTTATTTTTATTTTTTTGTTGACCTCAAACTTTTGAAAAGTTGTGTATCCATCCATTTCTTCCTGTTGAAAGGAATGATCTGGATTTAATATAAGGTATCAACTTCATTTCAGGCTAAATGTATATTACCACAGAAGTCATTTAAAACTGTTAAAACTTGGAAAATGTTTGGAGTAATTCAACAATTAAAGTCCAGGCAAAACTTTGGATGGATTTTTCTTCAGTAAAAAGTGCTTGTATCGCATGTCCATCTTTTCCCAGCTGTGAAAGCAGATGAGAGATTGTCCAGACAAGGTTAATAAGTGATGCTATCACACCTGGCATGATGTTAAAGTCTTGTGGCTGTACTTTAGAAACAGTAATTTATGCCCCATAGACTTCTGTGTAACTGTAAACAGTCCAGTCTGGATGGTGCTTGTCTGGTAATCAACCGTGCAGCAGATGACGTTTTTTTTCTTCTTCATCCAGAACTTTCCTTAAAATCTTGATACACTTGGTCTTCATTTAAGGTCATTCTTTTACCTTAATTTACTACTGTCATATCCACACCACAAATACTGTTAGTGAAGCAATATACAACATGTGTTGTTAATTGAGTGATCAATAAATTTTTGCTGGTTGGTTATTACTTTAATTAATATATTTAAATATTAATATAATATGTATAGCTACATTTGTTATTGTATTTTAAGTTTTTTCAATTTTTGCCCAACCCTAGTATATGTATTATGAATGTAGTCTGTACATAAAAAAAATCACAATATAAATGCATCATGAATTAATGACAGCTTCAGACTTCTGTGACTTAAACCATCTAATCACACTGGAAATGACTGAATATTGAACTGACTGAATATTAAATATCAAATGTTAATGAGGATTAGGTCATAAACACTGACTACTGAAATTAGTTTTGGGATCCTCACAAACATTGTGTATTTACACTAAACTTACTGTTATGTATATTTCAGTTATTCAAACAGGGGTCAGTCAGACAAGTCAAGCAAAAGCAAACAGATGAAAGAGCCAAGAAAAATAGTTCAACATCTCATCCGAGGCTGAGATCCTGATCTGAGTTAATACTGTAAACATTTCAGCCATCTGTACATGAATATCCCAAACATTCAGCCAAGGAAAAAAACACACGGTAAAGCGCAATATATCAAATGCAAATTTATTAAACATTTGTTTCTTTTATTTTCATTGACATCCTTATCAATATCGTAATAAAAATCCTCTAAAACAGGAGCACACACCTATGTTGTACCAACTGGAGACTTTTACAGCTCTAAAATTCTGCATGTTCAACTTCAGAACATGATGCTGGGAAAAATATATATTTATTTATATATATATTTATTTTCATATACTGTATTACATCTACATTTCAACTATAATAAAAGGCACTTGGAAAAAATTAAAATACTGATATTAAAATATCTCAAAAATGTGCAAAAAAAGGAAAAAAAAAAAAATGGATACTGGCCTTTCCAGGCCATAGTCTTTTTGTTAACCCTTTGTGCATCTCTGTGGCACTTCAAGAAAGTGTCCTATTATTAGTTCATTTTAGAAACATCTTTACTTTTAATGTGAGCTTTTTTCTAAAATGGTGCTTAATTTATGTACCGTATATAGTTTCTTGCATCATTGGAGTTTTGCTGGAGTGAATATCTAAATTTAAATATCTAGCTCTGACATCTTCCCTGCCATTCAGTTTATTGCTTAAGTCTCTCAGTAAATCCAGAGTCATTGGGGATGCACCATTGTTTTGTTAAGGCCTTTGGAGTCTCCTGTGTAAAACAGTGTGGCCGTTTTCAGAGTGCTCAAAGGGTTAAAGGTTCAAACAGCTTATCTGATATTGAAAATTGATGTAGACCTTGACAGGTCTGTGTCAGTATCAGCTTTCTCCAGCCAACAACATGAGAAAAGGGAGTAGGAGGAGGTGGGCAAAGATATGTCCAACTTGTTTAAAGATGCAAGGGTTAAAAAACGTCATTACCGGTAAAGCCTCCTAAATACATGCTGATGTCAAAGCTCTCGGAACCTGAGAGGATTGTGTTTGATTACTGCATGTATTTGCATGTATTTGCATGTTATCCCTACTTAAAGGCTTTACAGAAGCACAGGGTTAACCTTTTCCTGGCTTTAACCGAATAAATAAAAATAATCTGGGGCCGTGTAAGGGTCAGTGACCTACTTTTGAAACTTGGCGCACAATCAAGATGTGGACAGTGGGGACTTGTGGACATGTTGATTGCTTGAATGTCCATTACAAAGAACATTATACAGTATGTAAACGGTATGATTATGGGCTAAATGTAAGGGCTTCTTACTCAAACCCTTCCCACAAACTTATCCGTCACCTCCTCCTGTCATTTCTCCCTCTTTCCTCGCGATTCATCTGCTGGAGAAAGCTGAACACAGAATAGTGATAGCACAAACGAAGCAACTTCAACATCAGGAAATGTCACGTCCAAAAACAAAACATAACAGCATTAATTGTATAGTTTCCACAAACAATAAAACAAAAATAATTATGGAATAAGACTCTGAGTGTAAAAATGGTTTGGAGGGGAGGGCAGGGTACATGCTTTAAGGAAGTGCGATTATTTCAGTCGGAATGTTTTTACATGACATTCGTTTGTTATATAATTTTTTTTCTCCCAATCTATGAGTAATGGACATTACTGAAAGATGCTCTAAATATGTCATCTCTGTTAAAGAAGTACTTCTCCCGAGAAGACAGAAGCTGTTGCGTGCCTGAGTTCAGGAGAGAAGACTTAATCAAGAGCGTTATTTTAATCTCAATGAGATCTTGATTGCAACATTTTTATCATCAATGGAGGATGACAAAGACTGTGTAAAGTTTCTCTCACATGACCCACTTCAGAATTTCAATGCACCTTTCAACACAAGAATCATACGCCACTTTGACGTTGTAGATTGCATCATAAAATGTACAATATCTGCCTTAAAGGTTGTGTTGTACAACTTGATGTGCCTAAAATTCAAAAGTCTTTTGAGTTTTGATTTTCAGTTTGTATGATGTACCACATAATGATATCATGCAACTGGGGAAAATCAGAGCCAAATGGGGTCAAATGTGAAATTTTTAGTATTTGGAGCATTGCCTACAACTCCATTTGTGTAAGGTGGCATCAGGAGTAATGCTGAAACTTGACACCTAGCTCTAGAGTTTGATGCATTGGAGAATGTTGATGTGAGTCATGTGAAAGGGTCTTAAATCAAATGCTATCTTCTGGCCACCTGAATAGTGCTTTCTACACTTTATTATTAAGTCCATACTTTAATCTCTAGGTTTACGATTAGATTTTTAGCACAGTGATTTAACATGGGGCAAACTGTGAAAGCAAAGTTACTTTAACCAAACTAGGTCCTTAATCGTTGCAGTACACTTAAACTGGTGTATTGCAAGTGTCAGCTTGCAAGTGTCCACTGGGTTGTGGATAACAGTTTAACATTCCACTATTATGCATCAGGCAAAGGTCTTTTCTTTTACCCTGCCGTGCTAGTATACTGCAAAGTGGGACAATACTATTAAATCTGGCCCTTGGTTCAGCTAGTAATGTGCAGTACAAGTGATGACCATAAGATGGCACTATTTACAACAGTGCCATGTCCTATGGGGCGTTAGCATGACCGCTTGGTGAGTTTGTGCCCTTGTATGCCTTAAAACTCAGTCGGTCTGAGCCTTGTGTCTGTAAATTTCTTATTCAACAAAATAGAGCTAGTCAAGGTTTCTATTTCCTCCTCCTCAGAGGACAGATTGTCGTTCATACTTTGTCTGTTTTTATTCAAAGATTCAAAGCTTACATTGCAGTGACACAGCTAGCAGCAAATGCAAGGTTTTTCATATAGCTTGCAATAGCATTGAGCTAAGGAAGTTCACTTGCAAGGGATGCAGAGGGTACCCGCAGACCTAGGTGGGACTCGGGACAGTCTGAAGCAGTGGTGTCCATTCCCGCTTCTAAAGGGCCACCGTCCGGGAAAGTTTAGCTCTAGCCCTAAGTAAACACACCTGTACCAGCTAATCACGTTCTTCAGGATCACTAGAAACTTGCATGTAGGAGCTGAACTCTGCAGGAAAGTGGCATATCAGGGCCAGAACTGGACACTACTGGTCTAAAGGGTACAACAAATGTTGATTGACGGCAAGTAAAGAGCTGCTCTCGCCTGACCTACGACCTCAGCACCCCTTTGCAAACCTGACCAAGCCCATGCGATGTAGCCTCAAAGATCTCTAGCTCGCTATGCTCAGAGGTCTTTTCATAATGCACGGAATGGCTTGAAGGTCAGTTCCTGAAGAATAATAGCATACATTTGTGTCTTTAGTGTGTTGCGTACACTGTCGTCCAAAAGTTTCTTTTACGCATAAATACAATTGTCTCTTGAAGCAAGGGCACAGATTCTGAAGTCTGCCATTTAGATCAGTGCTCTCATAAAACAGAAAACAAAGTGTATAAGACTTAGGGTCCAATCTTGCTTCTGGAGAGCCACCAGAGTTTAGACCAGGGGAGGGCAACCATGGCCCTCAAGGTCCACTGTCCTGCAGAGTTTACCTCCAACAAACTCACCTGGCTGTAATTTATCTAGTAATCTTATAAACTTTGATTAGTTTAATTTCTGTTTAGTGAGGGTTGTAACTAAACCGCAGGACAGTGGACTTTGAGGGCCAGATTTGCCCACCACTACTTTAGCCCCAACCCTAATTAAACACAGTTAATCAAGCTCTTCAGGATCACTCAAAACTTTCAAGCAGGTGTGTTGGAGCCGGTTGGAGCTAAACTCTCCAGGAGCCAGACTGGATAACCCTGGTAATAAGATAAGCCAGAAAGAACGAGAATGGAATGGAGGTGAGTGTTTGGCCACTTTCTAGATTGTTACGAAAATTTTGCTTCAAGATACCATCCCTATTACCACAAGAAACAGGTAGCTGTGTCCGACCATAAGGTACAAATTAGAACTGAAGTAGCGCCAAAAGTTGAAGATGGTATCACCTCCAAGCAGAAACGCATTTGCTTTGTGAAAACCCCCCAAAGGCTTGCCTCTGACCTCTGACCCCTGTTCCACCCTCACCCTTCCCCTGCCGTTTCTCTGGAATGTGGCGCTCAGTTGACCACAGCTGGCTTCAGCACCACCGGGCCAGAAGGGATGACAACCCAAGACAGGGGGTCGTGAGACGCCCCCGTAGACAAGTTGAGCACTCCGCCGTGGATCTCGTCCTCACCCTCCTCGCCTCTGGCCTTGCCCTTGCCATGGTCCCTGCGCTCCGAGCCCAAAATGGGCACCATGGGCAACCCCAGTGTGGAAGATGAGAAGGTATGAGACAGCAAGGGTGACTTGGCCAGGCCAAGCGGGGAACCACTGAAGGACAGGATGGAGGTCCCCCCAAGCCCAGCTGGAGGGGAGCTTGGGCAGCCCAGTGTGCTCAAGTCCAAGGGGCGGGGACTGAGGGGGGACAAGGGGAGGGAGCCTCCAAGACCTTGCAGACCGTGACCTCCCAGGAGAGCAGCGGCAGCACCAGGAATGATGATGTGGGCCCCACTGACGTAAGTCAGCTCAGATTCTTTCCCTGCCCCTGCAATCTGCCCTGGCTTCATCAGAGAGCCCACCCCACCCGGACCTCCCTGCTCCTGGGCTACAAAGTGCCCGTGAGCCTTGATATGCTTCCTCAGGGAGCTGGGGTCCGTGTAGCGTTTTAAGCAGCCCACCATCTTGCAGTAGTAGGGCTTGTCCACATAGTGCGTGCGCGTGTGTTTGAACCGGTCACTGGAATTAGAGTAGCGCTTGTTGCAGCCCTCGTAGGGACAGATGTAGGGCTTCTCTCCTGAAATACAACCACCAAGTTAGCCAGGTCATGCAATCTTCACGTATCTATCCATGCATTTAACTTGGTACAGACCTGTGTGTGAGCGGTTGTGAATCTTGAGGTTCTCCAGGCGGGAAAAGCTCTTGTTGCAGGTGGGACAGCGGTGAGGTTTCTCATTGGTGTGAGTACGGATGTGTATCAACATCTTGTACCTAATGATGCAGACATTAGAATTAAGGAGCATGCTTTAGAATTAATTAAAAAATGAAAATTCTATCTGTCAAACCCGTAAGACCTTCATTTATCTTTAGAACACAAATTAAGATATTTTTGATAAGATCCAAAAGCTTTCTGACCCTGCATAGACAGCAATGAAACTACCACATCAGTACGTAGTAAGGACATAGATAATATAGTCCATGTGACATCAGTGGTTCAACCGTAATTTTATGAAGCTATGCAAATACTTTTTGTGTGCAAAGTAAACAAAAATAAATACTTTATTCAACAATTCTTCTCTTCCGTGTTACTCTCCACCGCGAATTCACAAGAATACCATGACGCATTAACAAAAAGTATTCTCGTAGCTTCATAGAATTTAGGTTGAGCCACTGATGTCACATGGACTATTTTAACAATGTCCTTACTACGTTTCTGGGTCTTGAATGTGGTAGTTGCATTGCTATGAAGGTTCAAAAAAATAACAAAAAGCAAAATCTTAATTTGTGTTCCGAAGATGAATGAAGGTCTTGCGTATTTGGAACGACATGAGGGTGAGCAATTAATGACAGAATTTTCGTTTTTTTATCCCTTTAAGGTAAATGCTTATGTAACTTAACAGTGCCAATAGTAGCTGTAACTGCAGAATTTTCCTTTCCAAGGAAATGAACCTAAAATGGCTTATATGGTGGGTATTTTAAAATTTGAAAAAGACTTGTTATACTAGCAACACACCAGTATTTCTCCATTTGTATCTTTGACTTGTCAATATTCAGTAATACAATATATCTTTAAAATTACCTTGCTTTTGTGGACATTTCAGAATACCGTGAGACAATCTTTTAGCCAAATTGTTTACTTTTTTCTAAACACACCATAGCTTAGTTTCAATCAACGAGGCAAGATTAACACAACGCTCTCCTGTCCAGCTTTTAAATGTAGCCTTCTTTAAGTCTGTTACAAAAAAAAAAGAAAAAAAACGTAGATTGGTCTAATTTGAATCCAAAAAATAAGACTCCTTACCCCTTGGCTAACTGCTAATTGATTTATTTCTTTTTTTTTTTTGTTATCAACATTTTTTATTTATTTTTTTACATAACATCCAAAAAAAAAATAAAAAATAAAAATAAAAATAAATAAAAATAATAAAAATAATAAACAACAACAGACACATACTCAATATCTCAAAGTCCAGTCAAAGGGAGGGAGAGAGGGAAAGGCAAGAAAAACACAAAAGTCACTCCTTTATACAGTCACGTATATCAAAAAGAAAGCACTGCCAAGCATCAATGGTAGAAGGCTTGGCCCCATTGATTCGTGCTGTTGTACATTCACAAGTCACTATGTGCAGGTGACTACGGATCCAATATGTTTTTCCACACATGTGCGGTGTAAACCAGTTTTGTATTATTGTCTTCTTCGCAGCTGTAAAACCAGCAAACAACATTTTCTTTTGCATTGAGGTTATACAGAGATCAGAATCATCATTAAGAAGACACAAACTTGGATTAACAGACCAATCCATTTGCAATAAGGATGACAAAACCAGGTTAACATGTGTCCATAGACTGTTGACGACAGGACATTCCCAAAACATATGCAGAAAAGTACCTGATGATGTAGTATTACATATATGGCAGTTGAGATTCGGTTGTAGTTTCATTTTAAATCTTTTGTAAGGAGTTATGTATGCTCTATGAATGACATTGAAGTGAATAAGACGATGAGCCAGATTTTTAGATGTTAAACTGAGATTAGACCACACTCTCTCCCAGTCGACAGATAAATTAAGGTCAGATAATTCCCTATTCCAAATAGTTTTAATAGAAAGAGGTTTTGTAATGCAATCAATAATCTTATTATATATTAAAGAAACAGACGGCCGATCAACAGATGGTGCAATCCAATCTTGCATAGGATGAGAGGAGATGGGAGATGCCCAAGGAACTCCATACGCTTTGAGAGCAGAATGTAACTGAAGAAAGACAAAATATGCGGATGCTGGTAGACAAAATTTGGTTCTTAATGTCTGGAATGAACATAGGCCCTGGTTATCATATATATCACCGCATTTGTTTACACCTAAAGAGGACCAAGAGGGTTGGACAAATGGACGATTTCCGCATACAAAATTAAAATTGTGCCATAAAGGTGTACTATTACAAAATTTGAAGGTTCCTCCTATCCGACGTTCCACCGTTTTCCAGATTTTAATAGAGTTGGCCACAACCGGACCAAATTTATACTTATCCCCTTTTTTTCCTGTGCCAGTAAATAACATATCTTGGAGTCTATTTGGTTTAACCTTGTCAGCTTCAATCACTCTCCAAGAAACTGTAGATTGAGGATCAACCCAATTATGAAGAGCCTTAAGCTGGAACGACCAATAATACAGTTCAAAATTTGGTACAGCCAGTCCTCCTGCACTATTAGGATGTTGTAATGTGGTAAGTTTAATTCTGGGGCATTTATCATTCCAGATAAATTTAGAAATTATGGAGTTAATCTCCTTAAAATAACCTGGAGGGGGAGAAAGTGGTAGCATAGAGAAAAAAAAGTTAAATCAAGGTAACAAATTCATCTTAACAGTGGAAATTCTTCCTTGAAGAGAGACTTTAAGATTCTTCCATCTTTGAATGTCATTTTTGACTTTAACTAAAATATTATTAAAATTGTCTCTGGCAATCTTATGAATGTTTTTATGTATGGTAATGCCCAAATAGATGAAAGATTCCTTAATAGGGATAAATGAGGGAATAGAAGAATTGACTTTAACATTGTTAATTGGCATTAAAGCAGATTTGCTCCAATTTATTTTATATCCTGATAAGCTACTAAAATTATCAAATTCCTTAATTATACTAGAGACTGAAACATCAAAGTGGTCTAAATATAGAATAATATCATCAGCGTATAACGAAATACTATGATTATGAACATGAATCTTAATCGATACTTCAGATTTCCTGATGGCTTGTGCTAAGGGTTCAAGAGATAGACAAAACAATAAGGGGGAAAGCGGACACTAATTGATTTAGTTCTTGACATAGAGGCTAAGTTTATGCAACTGGCCCCTGCTGGTGCTAAATGATTCATAGACAGCCTGATTTAGAGAATGCAATAAACACACCTGGCATTGAATCCCCGTCCTTTGCGTGCACATCCCTCCCAGTGGCAACAGTACCCAGAATCCTTCTCAGGCTTCACATGGAAGTCATTGACGTGATCCACCAGGTCTTGCAAGGAGTCAAAAAGTAGGTGGCACTGTGACGAGAAAACATGCACTATGAGCTTGAAAAAAAAAAAAAAAAATGCACATTAGCACCTGCATTAAACTGCTTCTATTTCTCACCTTCCTCCAGCGACAGGCCAGCTGTTCATCTGCAGAGAGGTCTGGAGAAGCTCGTGTGTCCTTGGGCTGCCGGATGAACATCGAGGAAGGCAGGTGAAGCCCTCCTCCTCCTCCAATGGGCACGAAGAACTGGAACGCTTGAGACATCGCCCCTCCCTCCACGTAACGGAAATGAGCCGAGTCCTGCGGGAACAAAACCAGAAAAAGCAAACATAATTCAAGCCTCTTTATCTTTTTACAGCAGGCCAGCGATTCTAGTAAAAGTTGTTAAACTCAGTAACAGGAGCTACAGGAGGTCCGTGTTCTGTAATCGCCCTCTCAGTGGGAGACTCTTATGAGCGTTTTGCTGGATGTGGCGGCTCGTCCTCTCCATGTTTCTGCCCCCAGCTGTGCTGATCTGAGCTAATGCCCTGCCACACTTTGCACTCCACCACAGATTTGGGACTTTAATGAGAGAAAGCAAAATGGCAAGGCACCAATAAATGTAACACAATAAGAACATAGAATATTATACATGGAGCTTGATTTTGCACAAGTGCCCTATTATGAGCACTCTGATAAAAGTGTTTTTAGATAGCATGACTAGAGACTAAACTATAAATAGAGATTGTTTTGAAGGAAATGTGAGTAGGTGGGAATCAGCAGGAACCTGCTGATATTATGTAGACATTTGAGTCATGTTTTGATAAAATTGTGAGTAATATTGCTGTGTTATACTCAAATGTTACTTTTTCATCTGTTTGTGCAATTCAGTTCATGAAATTAAAATCTAAGTTAAGAATATGAGCAAATAGAAATAATTATTTTGCCCTACTTGGTCAGTCAATTTTTTTTTTAAATGAACTTTAATTAAATTTAATTCAATATATATTTATTTATTTAATACACTTAAGTTGTAATATTTTTTTCCATCTCTAGTGGTTTTGTTGTTTTCAAAACTATTAAACTGACAAATGCTATTAAAATATTTATTAATTTGTTATTTGTTCTAAATTTTGTAAATTTCTTAATGTATAATAACTATATGTGTAAATATTTAAAAAAATATATACAGCATGTGTGTGTATTTATATATACATAATAAATATACACAGCATGCAAACATATATTATGTGAACAAAAACATTTATTTTGGATGCGATTAATCGTTTGACAGCACTATTATTCAGTATAAACTTTTTATATACTGCTTTAGTATTTATTAATATTTAGATTTTTTTTAGTTTAAGATCTAGTCATTTTATTGTGCTTTTGTCATTTTTTATTCGTCATTTTTAAAAATATTTATATTTAGTTTTCCTTAGTTTCAGTCAATTTATTAATTCAACGTCAACTTATTTTATTTCAGTTGCCAAACCTTTCAAACTAATTTTTACCAAAGATTTTTAGGTTTAAGTTTTTCATCTAATATTTATATTTCATTTTATTCAATCTTTGTTAAAATGGCAATTTTAAAGTATATATTTTTCTTTCTTTTACCCTCACTGGTTTTTTAGTGTTTAAGGGTTTGTTCATGTTTCTGCCCCTAACTATGGGCAATAGTAATAGTGATGCTTAAGGGTTAATTAGAGTAGAGACAATGATGGTTTTGACTGGACAACAGTGTCAGGGCTGTCTGGGAAGGTTTCAGCTATGTGAGAAATGTGCATAGAAAATCATGTAAAATGAAGCTCAGTGGTGCCATCATCTAAGACCTGGCTGCTGTTCATCCATTGGCTTAAAGGAGGGGTGGCAGGCATTGGAGTCACACACATAAGCACACAAAAAGCCATGCGTCTCGCTCCCAATTCAATTTTGAGCGAATTAAATTAAGCAGAAAGAGCTCTGTGTGGCTGTACCTCGCTGTAAATCTGATTTAACCTCGCGTCCCATCCGTCAGCCCCACGGACGGGCGAAAGAGAGACACTTTTGTGAAGGGACACAGGGGGCATTTGATAAGAAAGACCAGTTCTGGGTCACTGAGGGTAAAAGATCTGAATGTCTCGTGTTGAGGGAAGATGGGGAATGTTCCTGGGCATTTAATACACATACTTACTGTATGACCCAAACAGAACCGAGCCTTGGGTTGCTTATTAGTCCTGTTGCTGCTCCTCACTTCTCTTGATGCTTAATGAACAAGATATCTCAAGAAGTCTCGTTTAAGAAGCAGCAGACCTAGTCTAAAGCTAATTATAGTACATTTAAAGGGACATTGTATTTCAGTTAAAATCAATTTTAAGAGGTTTTTTTTAGAGACCTTCTCTTTGAAACACTTTTCTTTTACCCTTTTACCTTTTTACCTGTTTTAATGACAGTTCAAAGTCTGTGGTTTCAAAGTTTGTGGTCAGTAAGATTTTTATCTTTTATTGCTCATCAAGTCTGCATTTATTTAATCATAAAATACAATGAAAACGTTATATAGTGAAATATTATTATAATTTATATAATTAGATATTTTGTAAAATTCCTACCATAAATAAATCAAAATTTAATTTTAGTAATATCCATTGCTAAGGACTTCATTTGGCCAACTTTAAAGGCGATTTTCTCAATATTTAGATTTTTTTTGCACCCTTAGATACCAGATTTTCAGATACGGTAGTTGTATCTCGGCCAAATATTGTCCTATCCTAACAAACCATATCAATGCAAAGCTCATTTATTTAGCTTTCAGATGATGTATAGATCTCAGTTTAAAAAAATTGACCCTTATGACTAGTTTTGTGGTCCAGGGTCACATATGGTCATTTTATGCTCGCATATAAATCTCTTTTGTCTTGTTGGAACAATTTATTAAGAAAAACACTTGTGTTAAAGATACATTTTGTGAAAAGTCTTATCTTAATAAGTGTTGCTTCCTGATTTTTAAGATAATTCTAATCTTGATTTTTAGATAGTTTAAATAAAAGACAAGTCAAAAAAGACTTTTTAAGATTTTTATCAGATGGACTACAGGACACAACCCAAAACGTCAACATAACAGATCATTAAACTGAAAAAAAAGGCTGTTTTTGCTTGCATTTTAGTATATTTAAGCTTAGATCACTGTAAAATGTTTTAAAGTTATGTCCATGGACATGTGCCATTCCCTAGTGTTGTGGACTCACCCCGGGGAAAACGGGAGCTGAGCCGTTTCCATTGGAGAGATCCGGAGAGCAGGTGGTGTTTCTGGAGGACGGGGACATGCTGAGGTCCACGGCGGGCGGTGTGGGGGTCTCCGATTTATCCTGCAGGACACCTGTGGACATACACACCTCTGTTATATTCTCTGCAATCACAGTGTTGTATACGTCACGCTGTACTGATTTGTTTACCTGTGTGTGGAGAGGCAGGAGACGCTGGAACGATGACTGCGGTCCCGTCGTCTGCCATGCGCAGTTGCCCCGCCCCCTTGGCATGAATGGGAGAGGGAGTGAGAGTGGGCGGAGACCTGGAAGCTCTGTCCCGCCCACTGAGCCGCCCCCTTGGCACCTTCAGGTCCAGTGGCTCGTCTAAGGACAGCATGACGGCATGCGGTCCGGAGCCTGCAACCTGCACAGACAGACACAGAGAGCAGTTCAGGCAAGAACTCTGAAACATTCACACAGATCCTGTAACAGCAGGACAGTTGCATAAGAGCAGTGAGCATTCATAACACCACCATGACTTTCATGCTGGAAAGATGAATTCATAGCTGCCTTAAATGGACCAGAACCGTTCCATAATTTGATGGTTGTCACTCAGATGGAGAGGTTGAGTTCTCTTTACTGACTGAGGCACATTTTTAAATGTAATATGTTTCAGTGTATTTCACTATACTTTTATCACTGTTTTGAATTAGCTCTAAATTTTATATTTTCCGTTTTCATTTTAATTGCAGTATAGTTTAATCTTCAGTAATTTTGCTGTGCTCTTGCAATTTTTATTCGTTTTAGATTTTAAAAAATATTATATATTAGTATTTATTATATTATGTATGTATTATTGTAGTTTTTATTCATATTTTGAATTAGCTTTTTATTTTTGCTTTTTCAGTTTTTATTCTAATTAAAGTTTTAGCATTTTTGTCATTTTTTATTAGTTTTAGATGTTTTTTTAAAATATAACTATTTAGTTGGAATTTATTTCAGGTTTAGTTTTCATCTCCCTTTTTAAATTTTAGTCATTCAATTTAAACTTGTTTTAGTTGCCAAGGCAACATTCCAAATTTTCATTTACTTTTTTTTTTTTTTTTCATCTAATAACTCTGATTTTATGTCAGATATGAGCATTAAAAATAATAAATGTTAGGGATGAACTAAGGAAAAATTTGATATCAGATTATTTAGAACAATATCTGCCAATTTTTATATTTTGGTACTTCTGCTTTTTTGTTAATAACTTATAGATCACTTACAATTAATTACACAGCTTTGGAAATAATGTTTTTTATAGACTGGTGGTGGTTGAGGATATTCCCCCCATGTAAAGCGCTCTGAGTACCCAGAAAAGGGCTATATAAATGAACAAATTATTATTATTATTATTATTATTATGATTAATAAGAAAAGTGCTAAAATTGTTTTTAAACAATTGTCTGATGTTTTATTACTATTTAAAAAATGGTATGAGAAACTGCATATTACAGACATATATTCAAATATTGAATATATTGAACACATATTGAACTTTCTATTCAGCAAATAACACTGTTTCCACAAAAAATATGAGCACGAATGCTTCCGACATTGATTATAACCAGAAATGTTTCTTGAGCAGCAAATCAGCATATTATTAGAAATATTTCTGAAGGATCATGTGACACTGAAGACTGGAGTAATGATGCTGAAAATTCAAAATTTCATCTCAGAAAAAAATTACATTTTACAATACATTCATATACAAAACAGTTACTTTCACAACATTACTGTAAATAGTACTTGTAAACTTCTTTCAAAACCATTCAAAAATGAGCATATGTGTTTATTAGTACGTTTGGAAACAAAGTTGTGTTTTGGTGGTACAAAGTTAATTCAGCGAGCACTTTTGAGGTAGTTTACTCTGTTACATGTAAGCAATTTGCATACTCTGCATAGCATCCATATACAGTTCAGAAAGTAGTGTGACAGAATGCAGCTGCATACTGTCAAGCGTTTAGATGCTGTTGTCCTGAATTTCACTTGGCAAGAAAGTTTTTCCAGTTTTGCTCATTGTCTTTCTAAACACCCCACACACACGGTCAGCCCGTCTGAAACCCCCCCCCCCGATCTCACACAATTACTTCCACTAGCTTCCCCTCATCCCCCCGCACAAACTGTCCTCACAATTACAGCCATTACAGCTTCCACATTCCTGCCGACTGCATGCGAAATACAACGTTCACTGAGCTCCACCTCAAAGCACAGTTTCACATCTCTTTTTGTGTGACATATAAGCGCGTACACATGCTTCCAGCCGCGCTGAATGGCTCTTTGAGAGGGTTTAGCTTGTGCCAACAGCAGGAAGGTCAGCGAGGTGAAGGCAGCGGGTCACTGAGTTCAACATCCCAGCCAATAATCAGCAGATAACCGCACACAGAGCTGCATTATCAAGCTGATCTGCATCCTTGGCCCCCCACAATGTCTCAACCGCGTCCTGAAATGATCTGTGTCCTCTCGGAAAGATCTCAAACACTCCAATTTTTGGTCTTTGATGCCGTGCCAAAGAAGCGGACAGGCAGTTTTACAACAACTAGCGACGATTGGTCAGAAGAATAAACAGGTTTCGTCACGGCAGGAGTTAATGTGCAACCCGTAGTATCTCCAGCCGTCTGGTGTGTAAGCGTCCCGTGTGGACTGAACCTGTGCTATCTCAGACCGGGGTGGGGTTAGAGACGTGATATGTGTGGTATGTTAAGGGCTTAGTTAATGATTTTCACATAATTGTGTCTCAACACAACTGCTTTGTAACTCAACTCTGTTGTGTGGACTGAGCGTCCAGTCAGAACATAAAAACAGCATTGCAGCCCATTTTACTTTTACAATGCCAAATATTTTTTAATGAATTTAGACATTTAACAAGATAAACATGCAGAGACTTGATTTTATCTTTTAGGTTTACTCCATCAGGTGGTTGAATTGTCAGAGGCATTGGGACGTCAGTCAAGAAGGAAAAATGTTTCAGACTACGAAGGTTAACATTTATTTATTTTGGAATAACACGCACTGATGAATTCTGAACAATAGGAACAGGAATGTTTTAAAGTAAAGGTCAGTTTTAATAATGCACAATACCATATCACTTGTCGTCCGTTTCATTGTATTGTATTGTATTGTATTGTATTGTATTGTATTGTATTTTATTTTATCAGTACTGATCCTGAATATCATCCAGTATTTAATACTGAACAGGGCATGCTCATTTCTGCCTACCAGTGTTATTTTAGTATCATTGATAATCTATTATACTTTTTGTTAATATTTTGAAATATAGTTGATTTTTTCTTTTTGTTTTTAGTTATATTTTGTCATTTTTCTTATTTATTTATATTTCTTTTCAGTGTTTATATAGTTTTAGTCATTTTAGTACTGCAAAGTAAATGAAAAAGAGAAATGTTGCTTTGCAACTAGCCGAAATAATAATTAAAAATAATTTTTTATATATATTTTATTTGATTTCAGTTAATGTTTTAGTTAAAAAATAGCTATCATCTAACAAAGTTAATTAGATACAAAACACTTATTATAATTTATCATTTGAATATTGAAAATGAATATTCACCTTTTATACTTTTAATTAAAATATTATCTGTGTGAGCCAGAATTAAAATTTCAATGCATCTTCTAGTCCCATTTTGTTTTTATATTAAGTTTGTTTAATAGCTGCCATAAGCATCAAGTTTTTAAAATAACTTTTCTGAAGATTACAGTAATATGTGGTCAAGTGCTGTACGTTTCTTGTGATGGAGAAGAGGAAGCTCAGCACTGGTCCTGGTTGTCAGCCTTCCTGCTGTTCAGTTTACTGCTAACACACCTGCCTGTAATTTTCCAGTGAACTCAAAGAACTTGATTAGCAGGTGTGTTTGATTAAAGTTGGACCTAAGCTCCGCCAGAAGGTAAGATCTCCAGAGAGTTTGGAAATCATATTTATAATGTGTGCTCAAGTCATTTTGGTCAGCCTGATATAAACACGTCAGCCAATTTAACATTTCTTTCTCTCTCTTTCACCTCCAGAATACATTTGGAGCACAAGAGCAACAAAGTGAAGAACAAAGCATGTGCATTATGCATGCAATATCATGCATAATGCACGTATAAAATGCTTATGTGCTGCCACAGTGAAGGATGGGAAAATGTGGTTGTGCAAACCTGTTGTGGCTAAATGAATTCGCACAAGCTCAACTGTATACATTTAAGAAGATTCACAGTGAAATCTTATGATCAATACCAATTACAGTAGCTTCTGCATCAGTCCTGAGTTCCCACATGGTTCGGTCAGGAGAGCCAGAAGTTTCCATAACAAAAGAGCAGTGATGGGAATAACGGCGTTATAAATAAACGGCGTTACTAACGGCGTTATTTTTTTCAGTAACGAGTAATCAAACGAATTACTGTGAAGGCGCACAACTCGCCATCGCTTTCTCTCACATACACGCACGCAAAGAAAGATACAGAGCAAGAGAGTCTTTCATAACATGCAGAATTGACGCGCTACATGTAAACGATATTCTGTGTTGTATTTTCCTGTCAAAATAACGGAGTTCCTTTGGAATTCTTCACCTTTTAAGAACGGCAGGTTTCTCTGGTAGTGGGCGGAGCTAATGCGCAAACGACAATCTCATTGGCTGGCGCTCACCTATTATCTTCCCTGTTTTGATTTCAGCAAATCAATTCGAGCGAACTCAGACAACGTGATTAATATTCATGAACCCAGCAGCTCATTAATCCTTAGTGCGTTTTATATTGATGACAAATATGCATTCATACTTGGTTATTCTAATTACTAAAGTTCTATCTTCATATAATATTAAATTATCATAATATTATATTATAATGCTTGACTGACTGATACTAAGTGTCAGTAGATAAATAGTGTAGATTAATGTACAATGTTTAATAATAATTTATTCTTTTTAGTGTCCATTTCATTAATTTAACATATTTAATATTGGGGGCATCCAAAGTTATCTGACATTTGAACATTTTTTTAAAAGTAACGCAATAATTACTTTCCCTGGTAATTAGTTACTTTTATAATGATGTAACGCAATTACTAACTCAGTTACTATTTGTGAGAAGTAACTAGTAATTATAACTAATTACTTTTTTAAAGTAACGTGCCCAACACTGCAAAAGAGCTCCTTGCACTGGTCACAGCTCCATGTGTAAATCATTACTAGTCCATGCCTATGGCCAGCTGCAATAAATCATCTCTTCCTTATTTTAATTAGCCCCCCAAATGGTCCACGTCTGACCCCCCTCACATTTCCGAGAGACTGTTCTGGAGCGGTTTGATCCAGCCGGTTTGAGGAGAAGATTCGTGTTCGTTTTTGTGCTGAAAGGTATTGTTTGATAAATGGCTCTGAGGTATGAGGCAGGTCAGGGTTGTGCGTTTTTGACAGGATACAGATATGTAGTGCAAGACGGTCATAGGGCTTCATACATGCCTGGATCAGCCACATCCCATCTGGGGTTAAAGATCAGTCATAATGCCGCACAAAAGCAATCCTTTCTATGAAAAAAAAGGAACTTGACATGATAATCTCCTTTATAACACTGAGGGGGAAAAGCATTTTCTTAGACATAATGTGTTTTTTGAGACACAAATACAAGAAATTTAGAATTTCTTTCAACCTGCATAAAAACCTGTTGATTATTATAATCGGTGATAATTATGTAATAATTATGATTAATTATTTAGCTGTTTCCTTACTTTATGCTATTGTTTTTGTCACCACTATTATTTATTGTTAGTATTTTTACTGTTTTTATCAAGAATTATAAAATTTCACTGTTATCAAAAATGTTATATCATAGCAAAATGCACTTGATATATATATCATTATGAGATATGTCATATCCCAACTCCTCATTATTAAATAAGTGTTTGCAGTATTGACCAAAATAACTGTGATTATGATTTTTGCCATAATCAAGCAGCCTTAGTGTCTATTTGCCTCATTCAGATGAATCGTTGATGTTCGAGAAAAGCGTCTGCTAAATGAATAAATGTAAATGTAGTAATTTATGCATTTGTATGTACTTTCTAATGAGTTTATTAAAATAAGACAAATTAGTCTCTCTCTCTCTCTCTCTCTCTCTCTCTCTCTCTCTCTTTTTGTGATAAATTTAGTGGCAATATTTTTCCCACTTATAAACAGTTTTGAACTTGTTTATACTTGTAATCAGCAGTAAAACAGGATACATAGATATTTTATTTTAACATTCTAAAATTATTTATTAAGAATATGATGTTTTGCAGTGTAAGGTAAGGTATTACATACTGATATTTGTTGGTAAGATTTTTAAAAAAATATTTTTTAAATAAGTCTATGTTATTATTTAGTATGAGTCTATTTTATTATATATTAAAGTGCCATTTTTTTTTTATCAATGTTGAAAACTGCCTAATATTTTCATGGAAACTGTGATACATTATTTTAAGATTATTTGGTGAATAGAAAGCATTTATCTTTACTGTCACCTTTGATCAATTGAATGCATCATGGCTGAATAAAAGTAGTTATTTCTTTCAAAAAACACCTTAATGGCCACACATTTTTGAATGATTTCTCTATCAGAGGTTGAAGAGTTAACTCATTTAAACTGGCAAAACACTGGTTTTAGTGAAGACTGTTATTAAGACGTCATGAACTTTCTTCTCACTTTCTCTCTTGCAGTGCATATGTGCCGACTGGAGAACATAAATTTTAGCCTCAGACGCTACGAGGGCTTTGCTATATCTTTCAAGCTTTATACATCTCAGGTTTTGTTATGTCTACATTATATTTAAACACTGCATTAGTTTGTTCACCTCAGAAAACCTCTGAATGAACTCAACAGTTTGTGTCGCGGGGAGTTCTTTCACTGTGGAGGTGCTGGGCTGAGACGGAGTCAAGCGGTAGCGCTTCGATGTGAAGTTTTGGGAGAAGGTGTTGCTCTGCCCCATGCAGACTTCCCCACCCCACCGTGGGTTTGGCAGGGCTTTAAAAGGCAGCATTGTCCGTGTCCTGCCACCCCCTCGCTCCTATCCCCTGCAGAGTAAACATGGGCCGCAGCAGCTGAAGGAGAGCGTTTGGAATGGGACGCTGGCTTCCACATGGTGTGCCGCTGAATGAAATGTTTGTGCCTCTGCTGTGACCCTGGCGGCCAGAGGCCTCGACGCCCGGACCCCCTTGCCCTCCTCACCCCTCTGCGGAAGTCACCAAATCTGCCATTTCCTGGGTAGGGGCGATGTGGGCAAAGAATGGGGTTAGGATGAGGCAGGGTCAACGGGAGAGTATGGGTTTCACTGGCCCTGTGAGGTCAAACCTCTGAGCTGATCCTAATTAACCCAAGATTGCAGACAGCCACGGGTCACGACATGCTCAGCGTGATGTATTTCTACTCTCGGGGTCACGTCGAATGATCGTTTTTGTGAGCTGAGCGCACCTACAACTAAACGAACGCCACTACAACTAAATTACAAGTGGGAAGTTTTATGTCAGAAGCTTTATTTGTAAATGTACAGTTCAGCTTAGCGATATTATTGTTAAGTACAACTTCAAAAAATAGTATTCATTAATTAAAATAATACAATTTTGCATTTTGCCTTGGCAACTGAAGTAGTTGAAGTACTAATTAGTTGAAATTAACTATTAGTTGAAAAACATAATCAAAAAAACGTACGTGGAAATTAGAAATGTTTCTTTCGCAAGTAAAAAAAAAAAAAAAAAGTTTAAGTACTAAGATTACTAAAACTAAAATATACATTAAACCTAAACAGAAATATTTATTTAAAAAAATGACAAAAACATAACTTCATCTTGAGCAGATCTCAAAATGACTGTTTATTTTTTAATACTTTTACTTAGAGTATTGTGATGTCTAAATTCTCTAGCATTTAAAACTGTTGGTTTGATTGAATTTTATTAATTAAAAATAATTTTATTTGTTTTAGTTTTTAACAAAATATAATAGAATTTTAATTACAAATAAAGCAAATAAAATAAAAATAAAAACTACAAAAAATTTTAAATTACTAAAACTTATAAATTAAACCTAAATAGAAATATTTTTAAAAAAATACAGAATAAAAATGGCAAATGCACATAAAAACTACTAAAACATAAAGCTGCAGTTCATAACTTTTTTTTTATTTAAAAATGATCCGAAATCAATATTTGAGCAAGTACATAACCAGTCAGTGTTCAAAACTATCGCCTTAATTTAGCCCAATTCACAACGGTTAATAATAATGTTTTCTAATTTGAGAGGTACGGGTAGGTTTTCGTGGGAAATTTGAGCATGGCACTGTGTCATTACGCCACGTCTGTAAACATTAAGAAGTTTTCCAAATTAGTAGGCTATATCGCATGTAAGGATCCTGCAGGTGGCGGATCGTTTATAGTCTTTTCTCACAGCAGCTGGAATATTTAAATTTATCATTTTGATGGCGGATTGTAATCCAGAAAGGATTAAATTAAATTATATTTCAGTTTTAAATGTGCATCTGATTACAGATATTCTACGTGGGATTACACAAGTTTTGTATTTTAAAGAGAACCAGTTCGAAGGAAGAAAAAATTGCTTTTTTGGATTAAAAGAATTTCTTTATATGAAATTTGAATGGAATGACAATTAGAGTTTAGACTGTACAGAAACTGAAATCCACATGTAACGCTAAAACACACACCACATACACGCAATGCTGATGTTGTTAACAATTTGAGAAAAAAGTATAACAATAATAATGCACAGTTTGATGTACTTGTACAGATGACATTATTTGGTGAAAATTCTTATTTTGGTCATATATTCCAAGACGTAGGCTAGAATCTGTGATTCCGAACAAAATAACACTGATTTAGCTTTTGCATTGTGATACAGCGATGAGGTGATAAGCTGACGTATCCACACTACATTTCCCATCATCCTCTGTGACTGCAAAATGTGGATTAAATAATAATGCACCAATTGTGCATTAAATGCACATCCTTTGCTTTTCATTTTGTTCCATTGGTGCTAAAAAGGTTTAAAAAGTGAAAAAAAAAAAATGTTGTAATTGAAGTTTTGAACTTGTAAGTTTGAGCTTCCCAGGAGGACTTGAGTCTGGGTAATGGCTGTACTTGTTGGTGAATGGTGGCCGGTTTGCGATTGTGTGTTTTATGAGCCAGCTGTTGGGTGTGAGTGTGAAGCGCATATGTTTTTGAGTTTGAGTTCCTTTGTACTGAAACTGTGGGTGTAACTCTATATTCCCAGCGCTCTGGCCCTGGGAGGTCGTCTGCAGAGAACTCCTTACCCCTACAAACACACACAAACCAGATTGGACTCATATTCCGACATCCAAAAATCCTAACTGAGGTCTCTAACATCACAAATACATGTAGAAACATGTTTGAGATGCGTTCTCTCTTCACTGCCACACCAATGTTGGAAGAAAAGCGGACCTGCAGGTGTTCAAGGACTCCAGTTCACCCTCCCTCAGATATATTATGCATAAAGAAAGCTTGCCTTCTATGTGTTTGTGATATCAATGTAACTGCAAAAAAAAAAATGAAAAGAAAAAAAGACATTTGATGAAATGTGATTCTCAAGCATTAGCTATTCAATGGCTTGGTTTTGTTTTAGCACAACAATTAACCTGCTAGACGTAGCTAGAAGAGATTGCATTTTAGGTTCAGTATGTAATATTGACAGCTAGTGTTGAAATGCAGTCCAAATTCAAAATATTGGAGAGAGTTTCTCCCGGCCTTCTCAGAGCAACAAGAACGAGCGCAACTGACAATGGAAGGCAAAGAGCCCTACACTAATAGCCCTGCGCGGAACTGTTTTCTTAATCCCACACCCGCCTGCTGAATTTCTGACCAGGACCGCCTGCTCCCGCAGGCGCGTTCCACTACCGCCCGCGCCTGCAATGTGTGTGTCCACTAAATTTTCTGGCTTCTGTGGCTGTGATGCCCAGCTTTCTGCACCAACTGGCAACCCAGGGTGTCGAAATACTATTGGGTAAACTCTAAGTGGGCGGAGTCACACCAAATCAAAAACAGACATTCCAACACAGAACACACATTTCAAAGTAAAATAACTGTCTGTAACATCGTCTTTTGGAGATACAATATAAACGCAAGTTCTCGAAATATCTAACATATTGTGATATTTTTATGCTTTAGTACAGTCAAATTGGTCCAACACAACAGGACAGCATATATTAGTAAACACCCTAATATGACATACAGAGTAAGCTTTTTAAATAGTGTAAATAATTAAAGAAAGAATAATTCCCAGCAGCTGAATTATTATACGTGTAATTTAGTGGAAAAGTGTCTGGATCTGATCTGTATTCATAAGGCTACCCACACACTAATTCCATGTCTGCATTGGCATTAGTACCGCTGCATTTTGGCCAAATTTAATGAGCATGTGGCCAGCTGGTTGAAATGTTGGTTATAAATGCAGGCGGTCAGCTGGTCGTGTTTTTTAGTCATCTGTATGTTTCTGCAATCATGAGTTTTCATGAGCGACCACCTGCAGGTGATGAAACCTGCTGAAATTCTACACCGCTGCTAAAAAAAACACACACACCCTTCATCAGAAACAAGTTTTTTTTTGTTGTTGTTGTTTTTTCCTCAGAGATGTCCCGCACCTGAAGGGCTGTGTCTGGACCTGCTAGATGGTCTGGCTTGGGGGTTTAGTGTGGCCATTAACAGGCCTCAAACAAACTGCCATTTGTTTTAGCAGATTTTTAGCCTTAGAGCCCAATGCCAAGGGAGACTGTTTTGCCATAGACTTATAGACTGCCATTGAAAATAATTCCTCCAAAAATGATATTTATTTAATCATTTACTCACTTCCATTCTATTCCAAAACTGTGCGATTGTGTGAATGGTTCCAAAATCTTTTTTTAAAAAAGAAAGAAAAACAGTCTGCCTTTGACAACATATGCCATTGTGTCTCTTAACTGAGTGCAATGCACCACTTTAAATGTTTCAAATTGCAAAACAGATTTGAGAGACACTTTCACCGATGAATCTCGATTTCACCTAGTCACTATGTGCTTTAGTTACTGTATATGGGAAAAATCAGTGTCAACGTTCAAAATTTCTTCTTTTGTGTTCTACAGAATGTACAGGAAAGACAGGACAGTGAGTAAATTAACTTTTCAACTTTACTTTTAAAAAAATAATCCAACAATGGTTTAAAGCATATTGCTATAGATGACAACTTCATTGATCCTTTAAAATACCTTCTGTCTCTGAGCATCATCTTTCCTGCTAGGCATAATACGAAGAACCTATAATGTATACTATATAATGTATTGATTTTTTATTTATTTTTTTTATCTCCAATATAGCAACTCAAGAACCCTAAAGAGAAAATCTTTAGGCAACCCTGCATCTTAAAAGCAAAGGTTCCAATTAGAACGACTGAACATTCCAATGACATTGAAGTATATATTTAAAAAAAGTTCTCCAAAGAACATTTATGCTCTAGTTCTTTGGAAAGCATCTTTGTTCTGGTGCTTTAAACAACCCAGAACCCAAAACACTGATCTGAAGAGCCTATTATGAAATGAAAAGTGCCATTCAAGATACAGCCAAAAAGGTGTTGCGAAGAACCCTTGAGGAATCTTTAGGAGGTTTTATCGCTTTAACCATATTTCTCTCTCTCTCTCCTTTCCTGACCTTCCCTGCGGCAGACTGACCCCACCTCTCCTGACGCACATACACCCAAACCATAGTACCCCTCCTCCCCTGGCACACACACATAACACAGTCCCGAAGCTGAGAGATTTTTTCCTGCCACCCCTCCACCTTCAGCCAGCCGCCTTCTCAGACAGGAAACCTCAGTTTCCACTCCGCCTCCACAGGGCCCCTCTCTCTCTTTCCTTTCTCTCTCTCCATCTCCCTCCTTGGATTTTCTTCTCCCACCCCTGCTGTTTTCCCATCATCTCTCTCCCTCCCTGAAAGTGTTTCTTTCTCCGTACAGTTCACAGGGTGCACAAACGGATGGCCCCTTTCTCTCCCCACCTTCTTATTTTCGCAAAACACGGCAATCGATCTGTTTCCCTCAAAGGAGCTCCCGCTAATGGAGCCTGAAATCTGTTGTGTGCGCCACTTTTTTTTTTGTTTCAAGCCCTCCACAGCGTCTTCCTGTAAAAAAAGCTTTGAGAAACTTACACGACGTTATGTAATTACCCAAAACGGAGCGGGAGGGAGAAACCAAGAATGGATGAAGGAAGGAAAAATGGTGAGGAGAGAGCCACATAAATCTTGGAAGGATCTGAGGCGAGCGTCAGCGGGGGCTATGCACGGAGAGCTGCCAAGCAGTGAAAGTGGTCCAATTTCTAAAAAAGTGTGAGAGAATGGGAAAAAAGGAGGAGAAGAGAAGAGAAAAAAGATGCAAAACAGAGCGAAACGCTCTGTTCCTAAACCTAGTGAGCTGCCTTGCTGTCTATTCCCTACACAGGCAGCTGTCTTCTAAGAAAGCATCATTAGTGAAGCAAAATACTGTATCATAAATAAATGATTAAGAACACAGGCAGCTACTCTAAATAATGCTCCTCATGCAAAGTTGAGACTCAATTGCAATCGAATCTGTTAGCATGTTGCTAAGCTAACCATGCGGTATACTCTAGAAGAAATAAAAAGGACCAGCTTTAACCAGGTTAAAGTGAAGCCAAATATCATAAATTACTGATTTGAAACATGGGAAGCAACTCTGTATATACTGCTCCTCATACAAAGTACTCAAAAGATTCAATTTACAGTTGATTCCTATAGAGTTTGCTGCAATGCATTCTGAGATTGCCTTATATACAAGGACTCATATATACAATGCAGCCTTAGTAGGCAGCATAATATAAGGCAGCATAATATTATTGCCTATATTTCGTAAGAGACTTCACGTTCAGAAGCGTATATGATGCCTTGAATGCTGTCTAAGTAGGGAGCTCACCAGGTTTTGGAACGGAGTTCAAGAGAGCGGGAGGGAAGCAGGCAAGGTGAAGGACTGCAATAGGAAGCTTCTTGCCAGCCTACTGATGGCTCTCGGCCAGAAATCTCAGACACTAAGGAATTCCTCGCAGAGGGTTGGAAAAGAGAGAAGGAGGGAGAGAAAGACAGAGAGAACTGCATGTGGGAAGAGAGCGCGACCTGGGAAAGACCCAAAACGACCAAAAAAGAAGCAATTAAACCACTTATGCCAACCAGACAATCTTAAATGCCACTGTACTGTTGTTACAGTGCTGACAGACCATTAAAAAAATATGAAGATTTCTAAAGCTAATTGATTCAACATCATAACAAACTAGAACTGAAGTGATTTGGCAAAATATTCTCTCAGCTTAATTCTGTCTCTATCAGCACTTCTGAGAACGGATGTCACGTTAAATGAAATGCATGAAATTTCATGATCGGACAGGTCAAAAGTATATGTAAATGAGACAGAATTTAGGGCAGAGGCTTATTTTATTATTTAGAAATCCACTGGATTGTGAAAATGGGCGTGGCTTAACAGAATCAGGTGGTTGGAAGGGAGGAGTCAGGAAAATAGGAGGGATTTAAGTTGTTTTAGAGATGGAGCAAATAATTATGAATACAAAAGTATGGGCTTTTTGGTTATTTACAGTTTTCTGAACTGCCATTGCTTTGGAAAAGACCTCCTTTTGCATTCCACAAAAAAATAACAGCATGCAGCAACATGATGGTGAGTAAATGAAAACAGAATCCTCTTTTGTTGGGTTGAACTGTTGCATTAAAATAAAGTAAATATGCTCAACTTTGATCTATTTTTTTGTTTGTTTTGTTTTTTCCCCTTCAGCAGACTAAACGTCACTGGAGGACTGGAGACGTGCGAGGAGCAGGCACAGAATAAGACAGACGCTGACAGTTTTACACTCTGTATTTATCGTTCCTGCCGTAAACAGAGCCGAGGGTGGGATTACGAAACACAAGCTGACCTGACGTGACTCGGGGTCTGAGCTCAAGGGTGGATGAAGGGTCACGCTTGGGGTTTTTGTGTCTGTCACAAGATACAACAGCTCTGCTACATACTGTTCTGTATTACAGTCTGTCCTACCATTTCTTTTTTCCCCCCATCGGGAACAGTCTCAGATGTAAAAGAAAACACTTTGTCCCCTAAGCTCTTAAAATATTTCAAACCAGCTGTAAACTTCAAATACAAATCTTGACTCAACAGCAGCTCCAGAAAGTGACTGTGCATTGACATTTTAAAACATTTTTACATTGTATCAAACGAGGTTTAATGTCTCGTGACGAGTATTTGGTGACAGACTGGATATAGGCCATGTGTTTGTGGAACGTCTGATGTGTTTTCAGGGCGTTTTTCCATACATTGTGTGAGGGCATGTAGAATTAAGGAAACAGGAGGTATTGTGGGACGGCGAGGGGTTCAGCTCTTTGGCAGAAGAAGCGTAAACGCCTTCCAAGCAGCAGGGAACTTTTATATTAGACTCTCATAGCTGAGTTCTGACGTTTAACCCTGTCCATGTATGTGAATTGTAACTCAGTTAGTCTCTCATATATTGGTCTTCATGATGGAAAAATGTCAGCAAAAGATATCTGACTTTGAAAGATATTTGATTTCTAATTTTGAATGAATGAAATAAGCTTTTTTGTTGTTCTTAATGAGCATTTTGTCTAATTTTCCTGTTTAAATATTTCAAAATCCTTTATGCAAAATGAGTTTACTTGAGAGGCAATACTACATGAGAAATTAAGACTTGTTTACAGAGAATGTGTTTGTAACTTATATAATAAGTGTATTTTGTCTTACAAAACACATAAATAAAGGTGCTTCAACAGATTCTTCAAGCAATGTCGTAGAAGAACCATTTTTGGTTCCACAAAGAACCATTCAGTCAAAGGTTCTCTTCCTTACCTTTTTATAATCTGAAGAACCTTCTATCGCCACAAAGATCATTTTGTGAAACAGAAAGGTTCTCCAGATGTTAAAGGTTCTTTATGGAACCATTTAGACAAAAAGGTTCTTCTGTGGCATCGTGAGAAGTGTACAGTCCATGGAAATAATATCCTGTGCAGAGTAATTATCTGGAAGCAGGATTTTTTTGTTAACTGAAAAACAAACAAGCTAAAAAACTACTTAAAAGCTCATTAGGAAGTAATTTGTGCAGTGTATTATAATCATTTGAATAATCAACTTTTATTACTACAAAATCTCTTTGATGGTCATCTTTATGACACAACCAGAAAGCTTCTTATTTAGTTAGTTAGTTAGTTAGACACTTAATTAGATAGTTAGTATATTCATGTAGTTAGTTAGTTAGTTTGTTTGTTTGTAGGTAATAGCCATACAGTTTTATAAAAAATAAAAAAAAAAGAGTATTAAAAAATGAAAAAAGACTGTAATTCTTCACTTTTATTAATTATCTTCATCTATCAAATCATTGCTGGTGTTTGTTGTATTGCTGAGCTTAAAGGGTTACTCCACCCCAAAATGAAAATTTAGCCGTAAATCACTTACCTCCATGTCGTTCCAAACCCGTAAAAGCTCTGTTCGTCCTCGGAACACAATTTAATATATTTTAGATGAAAACCGGGAGGCTTGTGACTGTCCCGGTTGAACCACTGATGGCAGATGGACTATTCTGACGATGTCTTTCATACTTTTCTGAACCTTGACAGTGTTAATTGTTTAGCAGTGAATGGGACAGTCACGAGCCTCCCTGTTCTCATCCAAAATATATTAACTTGTGTTCCAAAGACGAACAAAACTTTTACGGGTTTGGAACGACATGGGGGTAAGTGATTAATGACAAAATTTTCATTTTGGGGTGGAGTAACCCTTTTAATTGCTGTAATTTTGAAGGCCAATATGAGTAAACAAACACTATCAAAAAGAGAGTGGCTTTTTAACTGAAACGCTCGATTGCTACAACCACCATAACAAGTGATATGATTTTCTCCCAACGTTTTTATGAATGGGCCCATTTTTACTGCCTCTGATTACTATTTTTACTGTTTTCTTCTTAATTTAAGTGGCTTTTATAGTCAATGAGGGGATATCCCTTAAAATTACACGACATAACTTTAATGCAAATACAGAACAAAAGGAAAGCATAGAGTAGAAATGCATAATTTATAACACCGTAATACTTTTACTTGCATGACAAATTAGTCACTTTGTTTATATCTTGTCCTATTTCACAATAGTTCTTTAAACATCACCACTTTCAATTAACACAGCACTGTTATGTGATTTGTTACGACCAGCGTACGCATTGGCACTTAATGCCCAAACATAAAGCTCGTCAGAGGAACACACAATCAATGCGCCTTGGCAAGAGAGATGAGATTTCATCAGAGCAAGCTGTGCAAATGCCACAGTTCTGTAGCTCACTGCATGATTGCCTTATTAGCTGAGATACAATGCACCACATACACCTGATAATGGGGCTGTTTGAACTGAAATCAGTGGGCTTGCAAACGCACAGAGCCAGGAGTAGAGGCCAAGGTTTATACTGAAGAAACTAGAATCAGTGAAATTAAAAGGAAGAGGATTGGATAAGCTATACAGATGAATCACTTGCTGGCAATGGTTAGCAGCATCATTGGGCTTTATTAGCAGAGTATGACGATGATTGTGGCATTCTTAGGCATTTTTTTGGTCCATTTTACATATTACATAGTGTGACTCACATTTGCTGCAAAAGCAGTCCATATGCATTCGCTATTGATGATGTATAATTAATAACTTTGCATTCTCCCCGTCACAGTGTAATGCAGTGTTATATTAGTATCATTGATATATTATATTAGTTTTGTTAATATTTTGGGTCCCACTTTATATTAGGTGGCCTTAACTACTATGTACTTACATTTGAATTAATCATTTGGTACAATGCACTTATTGTGTACATACGTGTGTTTACGTTGTACTTATATTTTTAAAATACCTATATGTAATAACATCTGTAATTAATTTCTGTAATTACATTTATAATTACACTGTTGGCCCATCCCTTTCACCTTAACCCACCCTTAAACCGACCCATACCACCAAACCTGTCCCTAACCTTACCCGTATCCCCCCTCAATAGCAGCAATAGTGTTTTGCAATACAATGAGAACACAATGAGTACATTGTACTTATTTTTTGATGTAAGTACATAGTAGTTAAGGCCACCTAATATAAAGTGTGACCATATTTTGATTTAGATTTTATTTTTCATATTTTCTGTTTTCAGTTTCACTTTAGTTCCAATTTTGTTTTTGTTTTGTTTGTTTGTTTTTATTTTTTTGGTTTTAATATGTAGTTTTTATTTTTTTAAATATGTCATTATTAGATTGAAATTAATCTTAATATTTTAGAAATTGCATTTATTTGAAATCTACTCCTACTACTACTACTAATTACAAATAATAATTTTTAAGTATTTTATTTAATTTTGGGTAATGTTTATTTTATTTCAAGCAAATAAAAATGTTTTATGTTTTTAGTTTCCGTTAACGCTAATAACCGTTATGCATTTCTTATAGCTGCTTATCTAATATTATCTTTTATCTTATCTTTTAGTATTTTGAATTAAATTTTATTTCTATATTCTGTTTTATTTTAATTTAAATGTTCTAATTTAGTTTTTTTGTTAGTTTGCTTGTTTTTTGCATTTTTATTAGTTTTTATTTTTTTAAATATGTTTTTAGTTTATTTAGTTTTAGTTATTTTATTGCTTAATTTTAAATAAAGGAAAACGAGAAATGTCACCTTTGCAACTAGCTGAAATAAAATAAAAATACAAATTTAAAAAAAAAATGGTTTAAGTTTTGTATGCCTCATTTTATTTCAGTTAATGTTTATTTTATTTCAAGCTAGGTTTTTATTATTTATTTTATTTTTATTTTTTTGGTTAACGACAATAACCCTGGTTTACTGCATTTCTCACAGCTGCTTATCTCTGATATTATCTCTGAATAAATTGCCTTCGGAGAGAACAGTTTGCAATCTTCATGTCTCTAGCAGACAAGAGTCGCTCTGTTTGTGAAAAGTATTTGGTGGTAAATCCAAAGGGACAAATACTCCAGCTGCTTATAAAACTATATTTGTGAATGTGAAAGAAAGTCAGGGGACGAAATCAAACTTGGGTTTCGAGTGTGAGAACAGCATAAGTCTCTAGTTCTCTCTCCACTTATGTAATAAACCAAAAACATCTATCAGAGTAATGGGCTTGCTTTACGTCAAAGATATTAAGCTTCGCCACTACAATCTCTCAGGCAATTTGTCTAAATGGCCATTGGTCAGCCCCTGACTTGTGCTTTTTCCAACTCTGTATCATTTGTGTCTCTCCCCTCCCTCGATCGGTTTTGATTCCCGCCGCCTCCAGCCACAAACAGTGATGCAATCGGCAGACTCCTGCGTGCAATAACAGGGCCTGGAGAGTGCTAGCGGGGCAGGGCGCTCCGCATTTCTCTCGCTGTCTGCAACAAATAAAAAGAGAGCACGAAAGAGCAGGAAAAGGAAAAGCAGAGGTCTGGGATGGAGAGAGCCAGACAGCAGAGAGACATTTCACATTAAGGGTTCATTGTTTGGTTGTGGTCAGGCTTTCTTTGCTAATTTGTGCTTTTAGGACAGAAGCGGATGGTTTTCAGTGTTTAAGCATGAGGGTGGCGTATTGTCAGTGTTATTTGCTTTTCTTCAAAGGTTGACTTAATCTTAAGGCATCTCCTAAATAGACAGGAATGTAATCTTGGAGAAGTGGAAAGCACAAGAAAAACAAGATCCATCCCTGACTAAAATGATCTCCAGAAAATGTATATCCCAGTCTTCAGTGAACTTTACTTCAACTTCAGTTTGGAGTAAATGTCCACAAAGCTTCTTCTAACCAGTCCTGGGCGCCATTGCAATGTTATTTTAGTATAAAATATTTTAGTATTGTGTTCAAATGTTGAGTATAGTTGTATTAGTATTACAGTTGTTGTTGTTTTTTTCAACTGCTTACATTTTATCAAAACTTTACACACAAAAATCGCACACACAAAATGCAAAATGCCTCACATCTCTTGCAAAATGAAGCACTGCATTCAAAATATCACAAAAACACCTCAAAAGCAAATATTTGCAAACTCCTTGAGAATTGTGTTGTGTTTTGCAAAAAGTGTTTTATGAAATTAAAAACTGAGTCAAAGGCCGAGAATTAGTGTATGGTTTTGCAGATTTGGTGTGGTTCTGGTGTTTGAGCGTCAGGTTTCAGAAACTGTGTGACAAATAAAGATTTTGTGTTTAAGCAGTTGAAAAAACTGTAATAATTTGAATTAGCTTTTATTTTTATATTTTCAGTTTTCTTTTTAATTTTAGTTTAATTGTTGTGTGCGTTTGTATTCATTTTTGTTTTATAAAAAATATTTCTAAATAGTTTTAATTATTTTTTAATTACAGTTGTTGTTTTTTTCAGGTTTAGTTTTGTTTAAGTTGGTAATTTTAGTAATTCAACTTCAAATTATTTTACTTAGTATTTCTAATTATAATTTAGGTTAAGTTTTTAATTTAAAATTTTATATTTTATTTTATTTCAGCATTACTTAAAATAACAAAAATGTTTTTTTTTTTTTAATAGTTTTAGTTTCAGATAGCAATAACTTTTCATGAATTGAAATAAAGATGAAACAGAATAAACTATAAATATTAGATGAAATGCTGCCTTGGCCAATAAACTTAAGTAAAATAAATGTATGCTAAATAGAAATATAAAAAATAAAATAAAAATGGCAAATGCACATAACAAAGAATGAAATTAAATCCTATACTAAATAAAATTCAAATAAATTAAAATGTACTTAATTGTAATAATTTACATTAATAATAATAGTAATAAATAATACATATATATTTTATTTGTTTACTTGTCATGTGACCATTAAGCAATGCCAGAGAACATGCAAATGCGTTCCTAAATTATTTAAATATTCATTTAAACAATTACTAAACAAGTAAACAATTTAATAAATTAATATTCAAAAATAAATAGTACTTATAATATTATAATAAGTCTGAGTCTGACTGAAATCAAACTTTTAAAGTGCATTAAAACACAGTTCCTGTATTTAAATCATAGGGCACTAGATTTCCCATTAGAATTTACTACAATCTGGCTGTTTAAGGAAACAATGCTTATTTTTTTCAACAAAGATATGTGTCAGTGTGCTTGTCGGCTCCATGCAGTTGAAGCAGAACCCATTCATTCCATTTTTCCATCCTACGTTTTTGCAGTTTACTCTCTAAAAGCAGGTTGTGAATGGCCTTTGACTGCACAGACCCTGTCTCTCCACTCACCGGTGAACTCTAATGGACCTCAGCGTAGATGGCGAGCGCGATTATGGTCAGTTTATGGTGGTGTTTGTGCATTTTTCTGCTGATTGTTCCTCAGATCCGCCCCTGGACTGGAGTCTGGCCCGGCTGGCCGTGCTGAGACAGACCTCCCCTGGAGGCGTACAGGGTCAGCGCAGGAATGCCGGGGGATTGGCACCTGGCTAAATCCTACACACGCTCACTTTTTCCACTCTCTGCTGAGACTCCACGTGGATCCTACCTAAGAAAACACGGCATTCCTGTGCGTGCAGTCAAACAGTATTCCACAGCCACAACACAGCGTGTGCAGACATGTCAAATCAACAGGTCAGTGAGTGCGTGAAAAAGAGAAATTGTCATCATGTCATATTTCCTGCTTTCTTTCACAGAAAACGAAATCTTTTTAAGAAAGAAGTTAAACAATAAATACATTTTAATTTAAGTTACTCAAATATTAATAATAGCCTATCTTAGTTATTTTTGCCCCTATTTAAAAATTTGTTGTTAATGAATTTCGAATTTAGCAAAAAATACACATCACTTATAATCATAACTGATCGCTGTTAACATTATCAGTCAGTGGTGTCATAATATATATATATATATTGATTTTTTTATTTTTACGATCAATCCTAACTTTAAAAAAATATTTTCAATGATTTTTAAGTACAATCTTGAGTTTGAGAAATTCTTTACAATGATTTTTATAAACAATTCTAACTTTAAAAAGTTATTTAAAATGATTTTTACGAACAATCCTAACTTTCAAAAATTATTTATGATTTTTAAGAACAATCCTAACTTTAATAAGCTGTTTATCATGACTTTTAAGAACAATCCTAACTCTGTGATTTACAATGATTTTTAAGAACAATCATAACTTTAATTTATTTACGTTGATTTTTAAGAAAAATCCTAACTTTAAGAAATTATTTACAATGATTTAAAAACAATCCTGACTTTGTAATTCATGATTTTTAATATCAACAAAGCTATCAACCATAACTTTAAGTTATTTACAATGATTTTTAAGATCATCCCTAACTTTACGTTTTTTATAATGATTTTTAATATCAATCCTCAATTTGTTATTTATGATTTTTAAGATCAACTCTAACTTTATGAAATATTATTTACAATGATTTAGAACAATCCTTACTTTAAAAAATGATTTCATTATTCAAATTTTTCAAAGTTTTTGTCTTTTGATTCATTAAAATTCATTTGATTCATTAAATTCATTAAATCTTCATATTCATAATATCTTCCCTTTGAGGACTTAAGACAAGTTGGAGATTTTTAAGAAAATTCTTCTCAGAAATTCTAATTCTTCTTAGGTTTGCCTTCCTTAAGAAAACAGATAAGAACATTCTAAAGAAATGTTTTTGATGATACAAATATTCCTCACTTTATTTTAAAGTTACAAAATAGGAAGAACATGTTTCGTGAATCCAGCTCCAGGACTTTGAAGCTCTAAAGGGATATGAAGATAGTGTGAAATGAATTCATATGACCTGACCGCTGTATTGTAAGTCTTTTGAAGAGACACGGTCACTTTGCATGATGAGCAGATCATAATTGAACCCTATATTCACATTCAAATCAAACCAAAACACTGATCAGCACATGCATACAAAGACTGCACTAAATATGATGACACAAACCTCAAAGGTCGTGACATGTGAGACATTTGGTCACGTGACATGCCAGAACCAATGAGATTTCATGTTAGTTGACATTTAAAGTCACTGCCATTTTGGTTTATTCTTTGTTCATGTGCATTGATCAGTTATTTGATTCAAAAGTGAATAAAGGCCTAAATTTCAATCTGTCCATCATACTAAGTGATTGTGTTTTGAAAAGAAGACTTTATGGAGCTTGAATGTTTCAGGTCCCATTGATTTTCACTGGATGGGCGAAAACTGCCAAATTATTTTTCTGTTTTGCAGAAGAATCATATGGTATTTTGGATGGACATGAGGGTGAGTAAATCATTTTCCAGTGAACTAACCCTTTAAATACAAATGAGATTGTCAGGAAACTCAAGAGTTCCCACGTTTGGTTGGGGTCTGTCTGAGACTGTCCCATCTGGAAAAGCAAACCCGTGCCTCAACCCTTCGTCCTTTGGGTGGGGTGGTAAACGTCTGGGCGTAGAGCGAGGGTCTGGCGCTCCCTTCCATCCCACAGCGTTAACAGACTCCCAGCCACAGATTTACAGGAGCTGACGAGCGCATGGAAACTCGGCACGCTGGCCGGTGACCTTCTGCCATATTTCAGTTCGCTGTAGCGAATGTCGTGACAAATGCGAGCCTAGCCACTCAAGGGGCTCTCGCTTTTATAAGAGGCATAAAACATCCAGCAGGCAGGCTGCGCTTTGAGTTCGGGCCAACACTGGGCGCAGTGGGTATACTTCAAATTTTGGGAGTTGCCGTCTCAGACTTGCACTCATTTCCTGGATCCGAAATATTAACGGCAGCGCCACATGAGAGGCTCAAAAAACCCCTTTTCTTGGACTGAAAAGCCCAGGATGGGTGCACAAAGCAGTTAAGCTGAAATCAGGCGTAATTTGATAGGAGATGTGACTCTCAGCCGCTCGGCCTCGAGGGACGTCAGTAGTGATAGGATCCCGGCGGAGCATGTGATAGAGTGCTGTGCTGATATTCTCATTTGGCCAGGATTCCTCTGTTGATGGACACCTGTGTGCCGAGTTGGAGCTGACGGGATGGTTTCTGGGAGCAGGGAGCTGGTCAGGAGCGGGAGGCGGGGCCGCTGTTCGGTTCTTGAAACCCAAACACATTGCGATGGAACGAAAACAGGAAGACGAAGGAAACTCAGAACAGAAGAATGTAATTAGCTGACAAACTGAAGTGATGGTAAATCGGGCACACTGCTGATTGTTCAAACCAGGGATTCACAGTCTTTTTCGTCAGCCGATCCCCTTCGACTTCATATTTAGTTTAAGTTAATATTTAAATCATTTAAAAACATATTCATATGTTCACAGTTCTCTGTTGACTTTTATCGGTCACATGACATGCAAGTAAACAAATTATTTTTTTTATTGTATTTAAAATTATTATTTACTGTTTTTTTTAATTATTGTTATTATTATATTTTTTAGTTTTTGTTGTTGTTAATTTTACATTTAACCATAGTGACAAGCGCTCAAACTGGGGTCTACAAGGTGGGCTAATACAAATGTTGTTGTTTTTTAAAATGCTGTTTATATGTTAAAATATTAATTAATATGTGGAACACAATTAATTTTAAAACTCACTTTTTGAATTTATATTATTATATCATTACTAGTCCATTTACTGAAGACTGGTGAGAAATCACAAAATTAATCTCTTATTTTATTTTATTTACAGTATTAGGTTTTTTTAACAGAAAGAAATAAAAACATATATATTTAAAATATAGGTGTTCATCTGTCTTTCCTACGTTTAACAATAATAGTTTGTAAAAATTATTTAAAAATAATAAAATAATTGAAAAAGGTTTTCTTTGAGGTTATGCATCTAAATAAAATGTATAATAAAGGGTAGAAAATGTTGTCTTAATACAAAGAAAATATTTAAGACATTTATTATTATGTATTTAGATTTTTAAATATATATACTTAATTATTTATGAATTTAAAATATTTATGAATAAATATTTTTAAATATTTAAAAATATATTTTATATATGTGTTTGTAATTATATGTATTTATTATTTTATAATTATATAAATAAACATTATAGATAATCCATAATAACTTTTTTTAAGATATTACATTTTTGTTATATATATTTAAATTATACAAAATATTCTGCTTTTGCTTCAGTCCAGTAAGAATATAAAGGACAATTATTTAATTTTGCAAATGAAAGTTATCTTTTTTCACAGTATAAATAGACCTTTATCCATAAAAAAATATATAGCTGCCTTAATATTTTCTCCCTCACAAGGGTTTCATCAAATTTGGGGGTCCTTGAAATCAAAAAGCTTGAAAACCCCTGGGTTGTATACCATAACTCACAACTTTTTAAATTTATACCAACATGGTTGGACCACGAAATAATTTAGCGGAGCCACGGCCGTCAAATCTTCAAACCACACATTTCGAAATGGCCAAAAGAAGCTGAGGCTCCGAAATGTGTGTCTAGAGACCTGGCAGGACCACGATCTGGCCCTGAAAACCACAAATTAATGTTTATTGTCTTATAAATACTTCTTTACGAGTCGTTGGAGGACATAATGGACCCTGGTAGTTACTAGACCTCTGCTGATGTTGCCCATCGTTGCTCCTCTTTTCCCTTTCAGACACCTGCACACACACACACACACACACACACACACACACACACACACACACACACACACACACACACACACACACACACACACACACACACACACACAAACACACACTCTTTTCTTTTCTCTGCCTCTGTTCTTCTTCCCGTCTGTGTCTCTGCCAGCCTCACTGTGTGCCTGTGTTCTCTCGTTCCCCTCGCATGGGGCGCCTGTTTTCTCAAAGCGAAGCTGCCTTCCCCTCAACACTCGCCCCCTCCGAGGCCTGGCAGCCAGACAAGGTCAACATGACAGGATTTTCCCCCCTCCTTCCCTCTTTCTCTCACCCTTTATCTCCCTGCGTTTCTTTGACTTCGCTCAGCTGAGCGGCAGGCTCCTCCCAAACACGAAGGGCCTTTCATCTTCTGTCTCCGTCAGAGAGAGCAAACAAGGGACAGAGCCATAGAGAGACGGGAGGAGCGTGTACCTATAGAGCTTCATCTCAGTGTGAGCGATGGACGGACAGTTTGACGTGCAAAACACCAAATAATGCAGCACAGTTGATGTACATTTCAGAGGCAAGCAGCTAAAATCAGAGCCACATTTATAGAATATACATAACATTTACATAATAGAGATAAAAAGTTTTAAAATATATAATTGCAGCTATTTTTATGTGGGCATTAAGTTTTCTTAAAGACATAAGACCAGTTGCATGTCCCTTCCTTCATTTTAAGACCGAAACATTTTAATAGAGTCTCTGATTTAGTGAAATAAGTTGGATTCATTCCTGTGAATCCCTTCAAACCGATTGTTTCAATGAATCAACTCAACTCTGATTCGATTCATTTGCATCAAAACATAAAAAAAAAATGTTCACAGCTTTTCATATATTAAACTGTTTTCATTTAAATATGTCGCTGAATATTTCTTTATAGGCGGATATAATGAAAATATTGAAGCGAACACTTTTTTATTTTAGATTCATTTTTAGACTAGATATTTTACTGTTTTACTTCTTTACAAATACAGTAACTATGAGTAAATACATAAATATGACATTCAGTATCATCAAAAGGCTGAAAATATCAATATAACTTGCTGGTTGGTTTTTGGGGAAATACAGTACTGTTTTTCAATACTGCAGTGATTTTATTGCACATTTTATTTGCCCGTTAAGTTTTCTTAAAGACATGAGACTCGTTTCATGACCCTTCTTTGTTTTGTGACTCATTTTAAGACTGAAACATTTTAACAGAGTCTTTGATTTAGTAACGAGCGGCGAGTCGGATTCATTCCTGTCAGTCACTTCAAACTGATTGTTGCAATGAATCAACATGACTCTGATTTGATTCATTTGCATCAGAACATTAAAAAAAAAGAAGAAGGTTTTCATATATTAAACTGTTTTCGGGAAAAATATAAGTCGCTAAATATTTGTTTAGTATTTTTGTTGTTTCATTGGTGCATATATAACAAAAATGTTGAAAATAATATGTCTTTGTGTTCATTTATTTATGCTTTTTAGATAGATTTTTAGGCTTTAGGCTACATTTGTTTGGCCAGCAATACAGTAAAAACAGTAGTATTGTGAAATATTATTAAAATTTAAAATAACAGTTCTCTATTTACTTTAAAATGTAATTTATTGCTGTGATCAAAACTGAATTTTCAGTCTTCAATGTCACATGATCCTGATTTACTGCTCAAGAAACATTTACTAGTATTATCAAAAGTTTTGCTGCTTCATATTTTTGTGGAAACCATCATTTATTTATTTTTTGATGACTAGAAACACAATTTATTTGAAATAGCAATCTTGTGTAACATTAGAAGTATCTTTACTGTCAGTTTTTATTAATTTAATGCATCCTTGCTGAATTTAAGTATTAATTTATAATCTTTTTACTGACCCCAAACCTTTGAATAATAGTAGAGGTATGGTCTAGTCCTAAGTTTCCAAAACAGCATGGTACTTTCTTTTAAGGCTAAATTCCTCCAATGTAATCAATAAAGTGTATCTTTACCTCATCAGCAGTTGCACAAAAGCATTTTCAGTGAAACTTTAACACTGTTTTTTAACCAAAAAGCTACTGACAGAAACACTCCTCTTTCTCATAGTTGAGTAGACTCTGACAATGAGCTACAATTCACTGTAGAATTAACAAAAAGTACCAAAGATTCCCGTTCAAGCCATGTGCCAAAGTTAACAGAGATACGAGAGCGGCGGGATAGAAGGACTGGAAAAGAGTCGTATCCTCTGATCACTTTATAATGAGGCAGAACGCACGAATGTTCGCTTCATCTTTCTTTCAAACTCAAGACGTGCTGCTCGTGATGAACAGCTGCGGAGTAACTGCAGGGAACAGCGGATCATGGAAAGAAGGCGGCAATCTCAGGCTCTCGCACACATTGACGGGAATGAATTTGCCCAGACACGGAGCCAAGCCCAGGCCCAGACTTGAGAGAGCCTTGTTTCTCTTTCTGAAATGCTTTACCTCCCTCCCTGCCCTCTTTTCTTTTCATACGGCAGTCTTATGCGCTTATTGTGTTCCAGTCGTGTTATTGTGGCTGTACTGGAAGATCCAGGCTGTTGGCTTTGCAAGTAAATAATAATAAAAGCCAGCTGTGCTTCCAGTTTAACTGCTGAAGCCCTTGGCCCGTTACGATCCAGCGCGCTGCTTATTGCTAACAGCTTACAGTTGGAAAACAATGGTGGTGATGTGGCCCTGCGATTCAGAGTCATGTGGCAAAGACTGTTCTCACGTTTCTTGAACTTATTGGTCTGATATACAGTACCAGCCCCGTTTGTACACACTTTTTCATTTATTACTAATACCATCTTCTCCATTTAAGAATAATCAGTCTTCAAACTATGGAGTACAAATGGAAATTTGGAAATTTAGTAACTAAACATATTGGGCTAAATCTCTCTTATACGAGCTTGTGTAGCTTCATCAACCATTAGCTGTTTTATTGATATATGACTGATTTTATGATATTTTAGCATTTAAGCATTTCAAAAGGTCTTTATGATAATGAGAAACAAAAATTCTGACAAATATGTGTATAATTAAAAATTAAAGCGCACACACACACACACACACACACACACACACACACACACACACACACACACACATATATATATATGTGTGTGTGTGTGTGTGTGTGTGTGTGTGTGCATGTGTGTAAATATTTTGTTTAATTAAATATTTATTTATTCATTTAAATATATATATATATATATAGATATAGGTATATGTGTGTGCAATTATATAAATTATATAAAATATATATATAATTAAAAATGAAACTATGATTGCATGTACGTTTAAGACCTTTTTCCAGAAAGAGTCATAAACTCCTGACCTTTGACCTAAGAACTTCTTTTGGGCCTCTTTTCCTGTTCTGTTAATAATTTTTCTGTCAAATTTCCCCTCATTTTGTTGCAGTGGTTGTAAGGAGAAAGTAAGTGGCTGAAAGACATAAAAAAAACATAAAGTGGAAAGTGTGTGGACGCAGAATCTTGGTCTGTGTTTATTTTGGAGGGCTTCCACCAGAGCACCAGGCCTTTGGCGGCACAGAGGTGCAGGGATGAGTGGCGTGGACCATCCTCGCGTGTACTGTGAAGGTGCCGAAGGGGAGAGAGAAAGAGAGCGAGGGGTCCTCGGGCTGGGGCGGGACCGGGCTCTGCGCAGCAGGGAGGACGTGAGCGAAACGTTCCAAGAGGAAACGGTGAGGCCACGCTGTGATTAGTGGTTGCAGTTTAACTGCAGAAAAATGCATGGTCCAAGCCCAGCGAGAGAGGGTGGTTTCACTGGTCTCAGTGAGCCCGTATGACTCAGGGTCTCTACACTACTATCAGCCCTGGTGAAAGTTTGTTTGCGCAGCTCTTTTCTGCACAACTGTCTTTAAAACAGCGTTTTGTGGCATTTCAAAGCATTGAAAAAAAAAAAAGGCTTTTCCGGAACTACAATAAACAGTCACATTTATGTATTTAGCAGATGCTTTTACCCAAATGGACTTATAACACTGGAACAAAAGCCATTTGTCAAAGTGCCAACAATATTTACGCCAAGTTTATTAGACCACAGTTTTTCCTAGAATATTAAAATAAAGGTTTCACAAGGGTGTTTTCATAGAATAACCATTTTTGGTTCCTCAAAGAACCTTTTTGTGAACTGTTCTTAAAAGAACTGTGTTTTTCTTATCTTTTCCACAATAAAGAACCTTTAGTGCATTTAAAAGATTCCATGGATGTTAAAGGTTCTTCATGGAACCATTGATGCATAAATAGAATCTTTATTTATTTATGTTTTTTTTAAGTGTAGAAGCTGGAATTTTACTGGAATCTCTGATCATTTCAGTGTGGAATTCCATGTTCCAGGACTCTTCCTCCGGTCTTTGTTAAATTCCCAGCCGAACTGACCTCCCCAGGCTCTCCTCCCACCTTTTAGCAAATGCTAAACATTTATTCCAAGTGGATGTCAACTGTCTCTGTCCTGAAGTAATGCAGAAGACCATCTGAAATTCCCATCATCGAGACCATCTTATACTCTCAATACTCTCGATTCCATTGCCGAACCCTCCTGAGGTTGTAAATCTAGCCCACGTGGAGGATCATGGATGTCAGCGTGAAGGCTGAATGCCCTGTATGGGTTGCAGCCTCTAAATACCTTAAGGGTTGTTTAATTGTGGCTTCAAAAAAACCATAAAGCAAATTACTTGGTGCTACTAGATATTTAACAACCACCAGAGACACCCAAGAATGCACTTTTGGTGCACAGACTAGCAATTACCAACAGAAAATGGCACAAATAAAAAGTAACAGTTCACTCAAAATTAAATTCAGCCATTATTTACTCATGTCTTTCCAAATCTGTTATCAAGAGTCCTATTCATCGTAATGGCGAAAGTCCAAAAAATGATGGACACAAAAATAAAGGTTCCAAAAGATGGTTTTCACAGTGATGTCACAGAAGAACCATTTTGAAGATCCACATTTTTCCAATTATAAAGAACCTTTTGTGGAATGGAAAGGTTCCATGTATAAAGGTTCTTTATTGGCATCAATGGTTCCATGAAGAACCTTTAACATTCACGGAAAATTTCGATTCCACAGACGGTTTTTTATAATGGGTTCTTAAGATTTCTAAAATGCTCTTCACACTAAGAAGAAATGGTTTTCACTGAAACATTCTTTAGGGAACCCAAAATGCCTCTTCTATGGTGCATTTTGGATAGAACATTTATTTTTAAGAGTATGGATGTTAAAATGAAAATGTTGTCATCATTTACTCACCCTCATGTCATTCCAAACCTGTATGACTTTAGTGGAACACAAAAGAAGATATTTGGAGGCAAAAACCCTTTGGACTCGATTGACTTTTATTGTATGCACTCAAAGAAATGATACCATAGAGGAACCATTTTAATAATCCAAAAAGCCTTTTTCTACTATAAAGAACCTTCCAAGGTTCCATGGATGTTAAGGGTTCTTTTTGTAACAACAGATGCCAATAAAGAACTTTTTTAAGAGTGTGAAGGCTGAAACCTTTTTTGAAATATCTTCTTTTGTGTTCCACAGAAGAAAGAAAAAGCGCTTGGAACGACTTGAGAAAGAGTAAATAATGACTGAAGATTTTCTTGAGAAGATTTTGCATATAGTGCACAAATTTTATGGAGCTTTTTTGGAGTTTTATAGACCCAGTGTTTGATCATGGTGCTGGTGTTGCACTGATTCATGGGTAAAACTCTCCCAAACATCTTCAAACGCGAACCAAACCAAGCACTCCTTTTGGTCTTTTGTCAAATGTTGTGTTTAGGCCTCGCAGCATGCACACATAAGAACGTCTCCAAAGCCTCACGTATTCTCTCCGTTTGGCCCCACGTTTTGAGTAAAGACCAGGCCGGGGCCCCTCTTTAGTCACTGAGCATAAGAGAGCGTAATGGGCATGAATTCACAGAAGCGCTTCAGGGTGGGTCATATTTGGCAAACCATTCTGAGCATCGAGAGGAACAAGCGGTATATTCACTGGCCAGACCCCTCACAAAAGTACGCCAAAGTCTCTGCGTGCCAAGATCTCAGATTTCTGCAACGTTCAGCTCTGTTTTAGCTTATGGAGCTTCACTTCATATGCGAGCCAGAAGCCTTTCTTTCCAGTATGTCTTTGAGCGCATCGTGAAACAGGCGGCCCTATCGCAGAGCCGTCGGTTCACGCGGCGAAAACACAAGTCGTCGCCAGCACGCACAGCTGGAGGAGAGCATACGGTGAAGTGAGGACTCAGTGGCAATAATATGAGATGTTTGCACAGCGGCATAAGGCAGAAAGCTGTGCACATACACACACTGCTTTCTGTCTCTTAAAAGGCCTGGATTTCACCAAAGAATGCCATCTGGCCAGTTCGGGTCACTTTAGGGGCACCTCAATCCAATTCGAACAGTGATTTCAACAGTGCATGCATTTCTAAACAAAAAAGCACAACATGAAGCGGTCAAATGTCATGCAAACCATTGGACAAACTACACAAGCTTGGGCTTCAATGAAGGCAATCACCTCTAGGGTCAATTAATAAATCAACCCCATGCACAAGCTTTATTCAAGAGCCTTTTTGTCTGAGATGCCCCTCTCGCAGTTGGTTAACTATGTCCTGGCAGGCATCTTCTTTATCAATGGCCCCATGTGTAGCAGCCAATGAGGACGGGCTCCGTTCCAACCCACATCTCAATGTGCTCACAATTAAGCGCAGGGACACTGGAATCGCCTAATTGGATGATGACTGCTTTATGTCCAGGCCTCAACCACTATGGACAATAACAGTAACTTTGCCAGAAAGCATCATATTTGCATGCAATATTTCAGTTTTTTGCACATGCACCCTTCCCCATGTGAAGTGTTTAATTTGTATCCTGCACCATCTGAAGTATTTCTTGTCTAGAAGTAAGAAAACGACAACAAACTCATCACATGATGCTAGATTTAACATGTGCCTCCAGACATTCTGTCTGCTATTAAAGTGCATTAGTGCAAGCATCGTTTCTCATTCTTTGGAGGCACTACAGACGTCAACTGCTAAGAGACTGGGGCATAAACCGAGAACACGCTCTTGGAAAATAGGTCAGGGTCTTTTCTGCTACCCTGAGTGACCGTGCTCGCTGGACAAAACTAAATATGCATGCTTATATTGGCACGGCAATGCACTGGAGATCAATGATGCAAGGTTGCAGTGCCATCTGAGTTCATTAGACTGGCTTACCTTCTGTAAAACCTCCTGGATGTGTTATGGCCCAGCACTGGTCTCCACCTTAAACTTTCCAGAGGGGATGTTTGCTCCAATTCCCTTGGATTGCAAAATAAGGAGTCAGTTTTTAAGCAAGGCCCGGCAGATTATGCAAAAGGTCCTGTAAAACACTGTCACCAGTGGCTGAATAATCTACTGCTGTCTGAAAGCATCAGACTGTTGTCTGGACACGCATGACAGTGTTCGGAAAAGCAGAAAACTCAAGACTTGCGAGGATAAAAAGGCGTCAATCCAGAGTGAATGCGACGGATTTAGTAGTTTATGTCAGTTTCAGGCCATGAGGATATACTCATGAAGAAGAAACCCGTTAAATGCATGTGTGTGTGTGTGTGTGTGTGTGTCAACACAGTGTCCGTACTGTTATTATCGACTCTGGAATGGCTGCTTAAGAATGATGCGCTAAAAAAACAAACAGAAACCGATCGGAGTGATCGTTGTCTTGGCATCAAGGTGCATCGCTTGCTGGCGGCGCTGGTCCAGAGGGGTTTTTAATGGGTGGTCGTGCGCAAAAGGCGATGGAGAGGAGACGTCCCCCTTTTCAGCTTCGTGTCCGGATGGTGTCTCCGTGTCGGGTTCGCGATTTCCTCAGTTCGTTTCCAGTCCCGGGGCCTTAATGTTGTCCTTGGAGACAGTGTGTAGTGAGGTGGGTCTCCAGCACCCCGGACTCGAGCCTGTCCGTGTCTCCTCTCCTCTCCTCGGGCGCAGCGGGCGGAGGGATCAGCCCTGACTGACTGTGACTCTGCCAGCTCAGCGCATGTGTGCTGCTCCGCCCCATCCAGCGCTGAGGAGGCCGGCCTGGGCTCCCATCCAGACAAACTCCCCTCCCTTCCTCCCTCCAGCGCTCTCAAGATTTTTATTGGCATGGTAATAAAGCTTTTTATCGCCGAAGCTTTAATAAACATTACCTCCTTAGACCCTTTCCTCAGATCTATTCATTTTGCTCTAGCACAAAGGACACTCTTGCCTAATTTCTTTGAGATTATTCCTAAAATATATAATACATAAGTTATATAATATTAATATAGTGTATAATATATTGATTATTATACAGTATTACATAATGTATAATCATATTATAGATATATATCATATTTCATACATCATATATTTTGATCATGTAATTTAATTAAATTGAAATAAATATTTTAATTATTATATTTATACAATTATTTACACAATTATTTTAAAATAATTTAATCATTATTTTATAATAAATAATATTGTAATTAAAAACGATTTGCTGTGATTCCAAAGCAACAACAACAAAATATAGAATTAAAAAAATTTAAGAAATATTATGTATAGTACTAAGATGTAATAATAATATAATGAATATAATATTATATTTGTATAATAATACTGATACTCATATTGAAAATGTAAATGAAAATAAAAATTCAAAATGCCAAAACATAGAATATATAAGTGTGGATGTTAAAATGAAAATGTTGTCATCATTTACTCACCCTCATGTCATTCCAAACCAGTATGACTTTAGTGGAACACAAAAGAAGATGTTTGGAGTCAAAAACCCTTTGGACTCGATTGACTTTTATTGTATGCACTCTTAAAAATGAAGGTTCCAAAAGCAATGATGCCATTGAGGAACCATTTTTGATTTCCCCCGCAAAAAACCCAGTGAATAGCTCTTAAAGGAACAATTTCTTTCTAAGTTTGAAAAACATTTTAATAATCCAAAGAGCCTTTTCTATGAAGAACCTTTTGTGGAATGGGAAGGTTCCATGGATGCTAAAGGTTCTTTTTGGAACCATAGATACCAATAAAGAACTTTTTTAAGAGTGTGAAGGCTGAAACTTTTTTTGAAATATCTTCTTTTGTGTTCCACAGAAGAAAGAAAAAGCGCTTGGAACAACTTGAGAATGACTAAATAATGACTCAAGATTTTCTTGAGAAGATTTTGCATATAGTGCACAAATTTTATGGAGCTTTTTTGGAGTTTTATAGACCCAGTGTTTGATCATGGTGCTGGTGTTGCACTGATTCATGGGAAAAATTTTCCCAAACATCTTCAAACACGAACCAAACCAAAGGATTTAATTTGCCGTATTTGTATACATTTTGTTGAGCTGATCTGTATTATGATCTTCAGTTTCAGGCTCATTAAAGTTTGATTTTACTAATAGTCTTAATAGGCCTTCACAGAATACCATCATATTCTCACACACCCTAATGGTTTACTTTATTTTACCCTAGTTATTTTTAAATGTTTCCTTTTGTAATGTATTTCCTCTAATCACCAAAATCTCAGAGGTAGTTTTGATTGTAGTAGAGCTGAACTGGGTGACCACTAGATGGCAGCTGCCCAAAGCAACACAGCTACTCAGCATGAGGACAAAAAGAAAGAAGATATTGTTTCTGTGGAATCAGACAGAAGGAGAAATGGACTGAAAGCAAAACAAATATGTGACCCTGGACCACAAAACCAGTCAGTTCAAAATTGCAAAATTGAGATTAGGCCTAAATAACCTTTCCACTGATGTATGGTTTGATAGGATACGACAATATTGGGCTGAGATACAACTATTTGAAAATCTGGAATCTGAGGGTGCAAAAAATCTAAATATTGAGAAAATCGCCTTTAAAGTTGACCAAATGAAGGTCTTAGCAATGCATATTACTAATCAAAAATTAAGTTTTGATATATTTACAGAAGGAAAATGACAAAATATCTTCATGGAACATGATCTTTACTTAACGTCCCAGTGAATTTTGGCATAAAAGAAAAATCTATCATTTTGACCCATATGTATTGTTGGCTATTGTTACAAATATACCTGTGCTATATGACTGGTTTTGTGGTCCAGGGTCACATATGAAAAAAATTCTATTACAGTTGAGCATATGAAGTAGGCTATTAAAACCTGTAATACAAGATCTAATTTTTCAGTGACTATCATTATTTTGACTATTAACCTCTGCATTAGCAGCCGTTTTAATGTATTAAATGTTAATTTATAGCCTTTTTTCAAATAAAGCTTAATCATTATCTAGGCTATTATTTAATATATTTAATATTATGTATTCTATTGAATATATTTATTATTATTTAAATTTGACATTATTTATATAAATAATGACCTTTCATGACCTTTCTCCTTTATAGCTGTTCATTTATTACCAACTGCTAGGGGGTTCAGTGTGTTTCCTATAAACCCATTCTGTTCAGATTTATGCAGAATTATTCCCAAAACAATCCCAACCTTATATATATATATATATATATATATATATATATATATATATATATATATATATATATATATTTAGTCATGGCCAAAAATATCAGCACCCTTGGTAAATATGATCAAAGAAGGCTGTGAAAATTAATCTGCATTGTTAATCCTTTTGATCTTTTATTTAAAAAATTCACAAAAATCTAAACTTTCATTGGATAATAAGAATTTAAAATGGGGGGAAATATCATTGTGAAATAAATGTTTTACTCTAATACACATTGGACACAATTATTGGCACCCCTAGAAATTCTTATGAGTAAAATGTCTCTGAAGTATATTCCCATTCATATTCACAATTTTGAGCACTCCAGGGTGATTATGAACATGAAATTATCCAGCCATGGCTTCCTGCTTCACAGAAATATAAATAGGAGGGAAAACAAAGCCCAAATTCCCTTAATCATCCATCACAACGAGAAAAACCAAAGAATATATTTCTGATGTGCAGCAAAAGATAATTGAGCTTCACAAATTAGTGAACTGGCTTTAAGAAAAGAGCTAGAGCAGTGAAAGTTCCCATTTCCACCATCAGGACAATAATTAAGAATTTCCAATCAACATAAAATGTTACGAAACTGCCTGGAAGAGGACGTGTCTATATCGTCCTAATGCACGGTGAGAAGGAGAGTTTGAGTGGCTAAAGACACTCCAAGGACCACAGCTGGAGAATTGCAGAAAATAGTTGAGTCTCGGGGTCAGAAAACTTTTTTAAAAAATTGTCAAACAGCACCTACATCACCACATGTTGTTTAGGAGGGTTTCAAGAAAAATTCTCCTCGCTCATCCAAAAACAAACTCCAGCAAATTCAGTTATGAGACACGACTGGAACTTCAAATGGGACTGGCTTCTATGGTCAGATGAAACTAAAAAATGAGCTTTTTAGCAGCAAACACTCAAGATGGGTTTGGTGAACACGGATAAAAAGTACCCCATGTGTACAATGAAATATACTGCTGTATTTTTGATGTTGTGGGCCTATATTTCTGCTGGAGGTCCTGGACATCTTGTTTAGACACATGGCATCATGGATTCGATCAAATACCAACAGATAAAAAAATCAATAAGAGACTGACTCTGTTAGAAATCTTATAATGGGCCATGTTTGGATCTTACAACCGTACAATAATCCAAACACAAACCTCAAAAACAACACAAAAATGGGTCACTGAGCACAAAACCAAGCTTCTGCTGGCCATTCCAGTCCTCAGACCTGAACCCTGTAGAAAATGAGTGAACTGAAGAGAAGAAGCACCAACATGGAGCTGGGAATCTAAAGGGTCTGGAGTGATTCTGGATGAAGGAATGATCTCTGATCTCTTGTCAGGTGTTTTCTAACCTCATCAGACATTATAGGAGAAAATTTAGAGCTGTTAAACTGGCAAATGGAGGTTTCAAAAAGTATTGAATAAGAGGGTGCTGTTAATTGTGTCCAATGTGTATTAGAGAAAAACATTTATTTCATAATGATATTTCCCCCCATTTTAAATTCTTATTCTCCGATGAAAGGTTACATTTTTGTGAATTTTTAAAATAAAAGATCAAAAGGATTAACAATGTAGATTAATTTTCACAGCCTTCTTTGATCATATTTATTTTATTAAATAGTGGGAATTTTACTCAGACTGCAACTAGAATTTATAATAATAATAATAATAATATTTTATTAGAAAATTATATAAAACATATAATTTGTATAATTGCATTATGATACCAAATATTATTTTACTATATTATGTATAAAATAATGTAGAATTGTGTATAATATTTAACATAAAACACATTAAAAGTGGACATATGAATTCCTTTAAGTTCAAATGTATTTGTATAGCGTTTTTAACAATGCATGTTTCAAAGCAGCTTCACATAAACATTTTGTGCAGAACTTGTAACAGATGACATATGTAAACAGTGTCGTTTCCTCCATAAGTTTGTGTTCATATATCACAGCCTGCATGTTCGTCCACGATCTCGCCCTCAGCGTGTGTTGAGTCACAGTAAAACACATTTCCGGGTTCTTCATGACCGCTCCCATTTTGTCTGTGTGTGTGATTTGTGCTTCGAGCATGCGATTAGGTAACTCCTGTTCCTCCTCCTACAACTACAACTTTCATGCACCCAAAATGGTGTGTGAGTGTCAGCCCTCTCTCTTCTCTTCTCTTCTCTTCTCTTCTCTCCTCTCCTCCTCCTCCTCCGCTGGTCGGTGGTGTTGTGTTGTAAAGCCCTGCCAGCATGTCAGCTGATCCCGCATGTTTCACCCCCCAGTCAAAGAAAAAGAGCCTATTTACATTCACTAAGCGACATAACAGACCTAGAGCGATGTTATCACTCATTATGAATTGCATCGCGCATTGATTTTTAACGTGTTTACATTCGCTTTAAAATGAAACGCGCCGGTAACTTACTAATAAAATAATCTATTTAAACACATGCAGACAGAAGATTTTAGGATGCGCATGCTCTGTGCGCCGATATTTTACATTATGGTAAACTGTAAATATATGATTATTGCTTTAAAAAAAATCAATCAATAAAGCTAGCTTATAAAAAATATAACCTGCATCATTTTAACATAAATAGATTAGTAAATGTTTAACAAAAGGAAGAAAATAAAATGTAGAGCTTAAGAAAAATATTACCTGTTTACATGCACTGATCATTTTAACAGATGTAGATCAATATTTTTTATTTTACTGATAAAAAGCTAGCTTACAAAAAAATATAACCTGTTTACATGCATTAATCAGATCTTGATCAATATTTTTATATTAATGATTTAAAAAATAAAAGCTATAGCTTACGAAAAAAAACCCTGAGCACTAATGATTATTTTTATATTAAAATGCAACAAATATAGATTTATATTTTAATATGCGTGCACTGATTTCTATTTAGGTACATGCTTTAAAAGTTATTTAATGTAAAAAAAAAAACTTGCTAAATGTACATTTCAGATCTAGATCACTATTTTAAGATATGCATAATGCTTTAATTTATATTTAGGTTCATGAACCAACAATATATTTACGTGCAGTATATAGAAACACTATATTTAACGCATACAATGAATTTATGCACAGAATGTTATTGCACACAAGGCAGGTATTTAAATGCATTTAAATGCATCCATTACAAGACCCTTTCTGTCATGCAATCAGCATGAAACTGATTTCAGGAAAACATGGTCGCTGTTGCAATACTCCTTTGTTTACATGCAAGTCCTCCTGTTCGGCGGAAGGAGGCTTTTTGGTAGTGCAGTGCTGTGTGTGATTCCTACCAGCTGTTTCCCGCCTTGAAAGACATCCGATCAGCTGCAAACACACACATGCAGAAGGAGGGAGGGAAAGAGAGCGAGCGAGCGCCACACACACACTACGAGGGAACCCCATCAGCTGGAAGAGTAGAGTAACCTTACAACTCAACACTCATCTTACGCGCTCATGCCCCAAATCAGCAGGACACGCACAGCTCTGCTTCTTAAATGAGAAAGAGACACGAAGAAGCTGTTTTGTTTTTAAACCGATAAAGTACAAGAAGAATCGAGGAGCCAGAGCTGGAGAGAAGCGGGGAAGCATGGAGTATTTCATGGTACCAGCTCAGAAGGTGCCCTCCTTGCAACATTTCAGGAAAACCGAGAAAGAAGTAATAGGGGGCTTGTGCAGGTACGTGAGAGCCTCTTTTAAATAAATGCGCATACGTATGTGCGCGTTTCTTTAATAGCGCGCCAACAGCAGCTGCGCTACTACGAGAGTAACATGCATGCATGATTTCTGTGTTATTGTGTACATGCGCCTATCTAGTGGCTTAAGACGGGACGGAACCCATGCGAGACTCGGTTTTCTAAATTTGAAACATCTCGCGGGGGTCTATGGAAGCCCCTTGGCTTGTCAGGTCAGTGTTACCTATGAAATATCTCGGCGAAATCGATGCATTTTGTGTCTAACAAACACAAACCACGTGGTTGCATGCACACACACCACGCTGCTGGTCTCGCGCGTGTATTTAATATCAGAAACCGCGCTTATTTCGCCCCACCAGTGAATTTGTCGTCGTATAGAGCGGTTTGTGGATTAAAAGTGCGTATGGGCTCAAGTTCGCGTGTTTTTGGGGCTTAAGTTATTGTGGGCAGTGCGGCCATGCTTGTGGCTCGTGCATTTGGCGTCGTCTGTTTCTCATTGCTATTAAACATTAAAAGTCTCCAGACTGCCATTGCATACGAGTATCCCCCACATACGAGGCTGAAATGGGCGTTAAGCGCGAGAAATCTCGCCGAGCGTGCGGCGGGAGAGAGATCAGATGATATTTGGACTGCGTCGCTGCTGCCGCATGGACGGAGGAAGCGCATTGTTGTAATGGCGGACCGTATCATCCGCGAACACGATGTATTTTATTTAGGCCAGCGAGTATGTTGATCATTTCGCTCGACGTTACAGTTTCGGCTCATTGTGAGTGGAATATGGGGTATTTAGAGGTTAGTAAATTAATAACTGGTGTTATTTTAATAAGGGGGTGTGTATGCTGTTGAAGGAAGGCCCCGTCAATGCGTCTGCGATCCATTCTCAGAAGGGGGCGGGGCCAGTGATCCGATTAGCGCAGGGCGTTCTGGGAATTGTAGTTTTTCCCCAAAGTAAATCGCATACAAATGATGCGTATGGTCTTGGTTATGTTTGTGCTACTGTTATTCACTGGAAACTTTGCAGATTTACATGGGTTATCAATCTATATCGGTTGAAGTGATCCAAAGTACATAGAATAGCATGGTTTTGCAAGTGTATAAAACACAGAGGTAGTGCGTGGTACTTTTGTTGTTGGTTAAATGTTGCTGTGCTTATGAAGTATACACATTACTAGCAATCTGGCAATTTTATGTTTTCCTTTTTGGTTAAAACCATGTTTAAGTTTGTCTGTGTTTTGAAAATGTAGAAAGCAAAGACTGTTGTTCCTTCTCTAATAGCTATTTAAACTGAGGGATGCATATTTTTTATTATTTTAATAGCAGTTAATTTATTTCATAATGTTATGAGTAAAAACACCCAGACATATGAGCAGTGTTCAGTAGTATTTTATCAATCTTGTCATATATCATTACAAGCTTGTACCATGGTCCTTTGTCAAATTGAACCAAATTTGTTAATATTATTATTAAAACATTATTTTTAAAGTAGTATTAAAATATTAGTTGTAAATTATTATTAATTACTATTATTATTTGTATTATTTTAAAATATTATTTGAAATTGGTGTTATAAGTTGATTTATATTTAATGTAAAATGTTTAATGTTGTATGTATTACTATTTACTATTGTAAATGATATATAATTTTTTTTTTTTTTTTTTATGGCAGCTTTAATTACACACATGCAAAGTCTCTCACCCCAAACTGAAATTTAAACTCCCTTTTGACCATTCTATTTTCATGCATAAAAGAAGTTGGGCCATATTCAATGCATATGACTGGAAACGGCTGATCTGACCGTATCTCTCGTTCCACAGTTGGCTCTAGTTGTGATTTTGGCATTGGATCTGTTTGCTGGGTTTTGAGCCGCTTGGACATAAGGAAGCGAACAGGGAAACCTCTCTCTCTCTCCCCTCACAATTGTTCGCCATGTTTGTCCTCGTGCAGCTGAGGCGCTGCTGATAAGAGAGGCTTTCCAGAGATACCCCGTGAGATGCCCAGACAGGGAGGAAGTTCAATTAGGGTTTGATTTCCTCGGCCAAAGCACGCGTGTGATCGTGCAAGGCAGAGATTTCCAGGGGCTCGAATTTAGAGACAATGGGCTTCAATGAGCATTCAGGAAAGTCAATATTTTCTACTTCGCACTCTGATGTTTCTCTCTCTCAAGGTTGCATCCTGTTTTAGAGATGTAAGCAAAAGGAAAAAGATAACTTTTATTTATTATATAAACAGTATAACTTAAATTCATTTAACGTTATTCAACTTTCTTTGAATCTCAGTGTTTACATTTCAGACACATTGTCCAAAACAAAACATCTTGCTGAGTTTCCTTCATAAAAAGTACCTTAAAATGGGGAAAATTATCATGGTATGGTAGTACCATGGAATTCTTTGAAGTACATTACAGTATTATTTAAACAACATGGGGTTTCAATATAGTAATCAAACAGTGCGATGATATAGATTTTAATTATATATCATTTTAACCTGTTTTTGCAATTTCTCTTAGTACATGATTATAATACATGTGCCGTTTTGACCCATGAGGTTAAATGTAATAATTATACTTTTAAACTGAACTAAAGTGCTGTAATGTCTCCTCTTCACAGCTTAGCAAACATTCCCCTCACACCAGAGACGGCGCGGGACCAGGAGCGGCGTATTCGGCGGGAAATCGCCAACAGTAATGAGCGCCGGCGCATGCAGAGCATCAACGCTGGCTTCCAGTCTCTGAAAACACTCATCCCGCATAGTGACGGAGAAAAGCTAAGCAAGGTGAGTCAGAGAGCTCTTGTAAACAAACTGGGAAGAGTGTAAAGCAATTGTTGATTTGAATGAGTAGTTCACTTAAAAATGAAAATACTTGCGCACCCTCAGGTTCTTCCAAATCCATATTTGTTTTAAGCTCTAAACAAAGTTGGAGAAGGGTCTTAGAAGTACAACAGTGGTAGTCAACATAGCTTGTAATGCTATAGTGCAAATCTTCTCGAGTAATATAGTTGAGTGTGTGAAATTTTCTTGGTTATTCTCTCATAATCTTCTCCTCCAGTGAACTGGGATTGGATCCTTTACTCACTGAGTTGAATCTGATCAGTCCAATGTGTGAATGAGTCATTCAGAAAAGCTTTGAGAACCAGATCAACTGATTCATGGAACTGATTAAAAGTGACTCGCTCAAAAATCAGAGGCTGTTCACTGAAAATCTTGACATGGAAGTATCACTGGTGCGGATGTCAAGATTTCAGTAAATATATATATATATATGGTCCATATTACAGTCTTTGGTCACTATGATAGCTTTTTGTGAGAAACAGACTGAAATATAAGTCGTTATTCATTGATAATCTTACAGTCTGTTTTGTATGTAAGTGTAAATGCTCCCACAAAATTAAAATGTTAATTATGATTTTCTTTAAGTTTAAATGAAGTCTGCTTGAATTTCTTTTTTTTAATAAATTTTTTCTCACCAGTGTTACCACGTCATACATCAGTTATACTTGTAATTGTCTATTTCCCCTCCTTATTACTTAATATTTGCTTATATGTTTTGAAGCTATATTTACTTTATTTCTTAAAAATAATTAATTATATATGAATTAATATATTAATCAACGTAATTATTTTAAAAAGTAGCCTGCTTATATAAATTAATAAAAATGCACAAAATACATTTGATATAATCGTGATGCATTGTGATATCGAATCGTTGATATGATAATCGTAATGGAATTGAATGGTAAAACCACTGCCAATTCACACCCCTAATCATTACTCCAGTCTTCAGTGTTACTTGATGCTGAAGAAACATTTCTTATTATTATAAATGTTGAAAACAGTTGTGCTGCTGAATATTGTTGTGGTCACTGGAGTTTCTCAGGTTTCTATGAACAAAGTTCAAAAGAACAGCAGAAAATCTTTTGAAATGGGAATCTTCTGTAAACTTAAGTGCCTTTACTGTCACTTTTGACTGATTAAATCCATCCTTGCTGAATAAAACTCTACATTTCTTTTTTGAGAAAACCTTTCTGACCTCAAACTTATGAACGGTCGTGTACTTCTAGCATCCATCACTTAAGATTTTTGGCATCACTTTGACTGAAACATTCAGATCAGATGGATGTAATGCGATCTCTTTCTCTCTCAGGCTGCCATCTTACAGCAGACGGCCGAATACATCTTTTCTCTGGAGCAGGAAAAGACGAGGCTGCTGCAACAAAACACCCAACTGAAACGCTACATACAGGTGAAGCTCTTCATATAAATATAATATCTTATCAATATAACAGATGAAACATGACTGTTATGAGGACAGTCCTGTCATCTCATGTTTTCCTCTTCCCATCAGAAGGAGTTCAGTGGCTCATCCCCGAAGAGGAGGCGTGCCGAGGAGAAGGATGAAGGCATTGGATCTCCAGACATTCTGGAGGAGGAGAAGGTGGAGGATCTTCGGCGAGAGATGATCGAACTCCGACAACAGCTGGATAAAGAGCGCTCCGTTCGCATGATGCTGGAAGAACAGGTATTGTCGATAATTATTGATAGCTAAATATTTTTAAGAGATGTTTAAAATGATATATACATGTATAGAGAGAGAGAATTATATTTAAAATTAACATTATAGGTCAATTCCAGATAAATGTTAATATATTATGTAAGTAAGATGCAGTCGTATGGGCTAAAATTCCCATATTAGTGTATTTTGTAAAGGATATGCTCAAAAAAAGTAGGGATTTCTTAAGTCCTAAATTAATTGATTGTAAACTTCCTTTTTAGCTTGCTTTGTACCCCATTACAGAGAGAGTTCTCAGTCATAATTTTTTGTCGTTATTTGACAAATTTTGCAAATCGTCAGTAGAACTTATTGGGAGCTGTTTGATCTGTCACTTGCAGTTTTGCTTGACTAAATCTCGCATATCTGTATTCATCATGGCCTGGTGCTGAAGAGTTGTCATCTGTGAAATCCATTATCAAACTTTTCTTTTGCTGCATCAGTTTGCTTGCTAAAATTAGCTCGCTTTAGTCTTTGCATATTTAATGAGATATCACAGAAGGTGCACAGCTCCCCTGAGAGCTTGAATCGTTTCTGAACATCACACTTGAAGTGCAAATTACACCCCAATCTCTGCTGCTATCCATGAAATGCGCTAGAGAAACTTCCTCAGGCAAAAAAAAAAAAAAAAATATTAGGAGGAAAGACTCTCTCCAGTGTTTTCTGGATATGTATTGAGCTGTTTCCTTGTGTCTTTCTGTTAGATCCGCTCGTTGGATGCCCACTTGTACCCAGAGAAGCTAAAGGTGATCGCTCAGCAGGTCCAGGAGCAGCACGTGCAGACGCAAACTCTGCTTCGTCTTCAACAACACCAACAAGAACAGCTGGGAAAAGAGACCACGACACCTGCTCGCAGCCCGCTGGTCAGACAGACTCTCGGTTTTTATTGATAAACTAACATTGACTGATAATATGAATCAGTATATGAAATACTTCATAAAAGAGAGGTTTTGCAGTGCAGTTTGTAAGTCTTGATCTGATTTGTTGATCCACTAGAGGGCATTAGAAGAGTTAAGACATCAAATTGCATTTGCAATCCATTTAACTTCTATAATGTGACAGATTTCTGAGTGACACAATCTTCAGAAAATAATGTAGGGTGGGACTTCATTTAACCTATGAGTATTTGACTGTGTAGTATATTTTTGTATTGTTTTTATGGAAAGAGAAGCTGATTATATTAATAAGAAGAATTATATAATAAGAATCTTCTAATAAGAAGTTATTAACTTATTCAGCAAGGGCACATTAAATTGGTCAAAAGTGACAGTGAAAACAATTATAATGTTGCAAGATTTCAATTCCAAATAAAAGCTGTTCTTCTGAACGTTCTATTCATTGAAGAATCCTGGAAAAAAATGCATTGCGTTTTCCTCAAAATATGAAGCAGCAAAACTGTTTTTAACATTTATCATGATTATTAAAGGTTATGTGAGCAGCAATCAGCATATTAGAATGATTTCTGAGGAATAAAGTGACACTAAAGACTGGAGTAATAATGCTGAAAATTCAACTTTACACACAGAAATAATTTTCATTTTTAAAATATATTCTTATAGAAAACGTAGTTCAGGTAGTTCTTTTAAATTGCAATAATATTTCATAAAATAATTGTATTGTATTTAAGTTAATTAAATGCAGCGTTGGTGAGCATAAGAGAAAACATAAAAATCTAAAATCAAAAACATCAAAAAAAAAATCAAAAACATAAAAATCTTACCGACTTCAAACTTTTGACCACTAGTGACATTTTTTTTTTCTTTTGAATGTGTACTTATGAATCATGCACAATGTGACTATATACATTAAGTAAATATATACAAAAAGTGTCAGTTCTGATTTCATAGAAAAGGTCTCTGTAATTTATCGTAACCCTCCGTCCTGCTGTGTTGCTCAGGTGTTTTCTCCTGCCACGCCGCCTGCGCCCACTCATCACGCCACAGTAATTGTTCCTGCCCCTGCGCCGCCGCCCCCTCCCCATCATGTCACCGTGGTAACCATGGGCCCTACCTCTGTGATCAACACAGCGTCCACATCACGACAGAACTTGGACACCATTGTGCAGGTAAAGCACATTCCTGCCCAGCTCAAGGAGAAAGTCCTGGTGGAATGAGATTTAACTACCAGATTCCCATTGTAGAGATGGTGTGGCTTAGTGGCCATATATACAGGTGCATCTCAATAAATTAGAATGTCGTGGAAAAGTTCATTTTATTCCAGTAATTCAACTCAAATTGTGAAACTCGTGTATTAAATAAATTCAATGCACACAGACTGAAGTAGTTTAAGTCTTTGGTTCTTTTAATTGTGATGATTTTGGCTCACATTTAACAAAAACCCACCAATTCACTCTCAACAAATTAGAATACTTCATAAGACCAATAATAATAAAAAAAACATTTTTAGTGAATTGTTGGCCTTCTGGAAAGTATGTTCATTTACTGTATATGTACTCAATACTTGGTAGGCTATACTTGGCTCCTTTTGCGTGCCAAATCCTGCTGGAAAATGAAATCAGCATCTTTAAAAAGCTGGTCAGCAGAAGGAAGCATGAAGTGCTCCAAAATTTCTTGGTAAACGGGTGCAGTGACTTTGGTTTTCAAAAAACACAATGGACCAACATCAGCAGATGACATTACACCCCAAATCATCACAGACTGTGGAAACTTAACATTGGACTTCAAACAACTTGGGCTATGAGCTTCTCCACCCTTCCTCCAGACTCTAGGACCTTGGTTTCCAAATGAAATACAAAACTTGCTCTCATCTGAAAAGAGGACTTTGGACCACTGGGCAATAGTCCAGTTCTTCTCCTTAGCCCAGGTAAGACACCTCTGACGTTGTCTGTGGTTCAGGAGTGGCTTAACAAGAGGAATACGACAACTGTAGCCAAATTCCTTGACACGTCTGTGTGTGGTGGCTCTTGATGCCTTGACCCCAGCCTCAGTCCATTCCTTGTGAAGTTCACCCAAATTCTTGAATGGATTTTGCTTGACAATCCTCATAAGGCTGCGGTTCTCTCGGTTGGTTGTGCATCTTTTTCTTCCACACTTTTTCCTTCCACTCAACTTTCTGTTAACATGCTTGGATACAGCACTCTGTGAACAGACAGCTTCTTTGGCAATGAATGTTTGTGGCTTACCCTCCTTGTGAAGGGAGTCAATGATTGTCTTCTGGACAACTCTCAGATCAGCAGTCTTCCCCATGATTGTGTAGCCTAGTGAACCAAACTGAGAGACCATTTTGAAGGCTCAGGAAACCTTTGCAGGTGTTTTGAGTTGATTAGCTGATTGGCATGTCACCATATTCTAATTTGTTGAGAGTGAATTGGTGGGTTTTTGTTAAATGTGAGCCAAAATCATCACAATTAAAAGAACCAAAGACTTAAACTACTTCAGTCTGTGTGCATTGAATTTATTTAATACACGAGTTGAGTATTGAGTATCGAGTATTGAGATGCACCTGTATGTATGTGTTAAAGGGGTGGTTCACCCAAAAATAAAAATTAACCCATGATTTATTCACCCTCGAGCCATCCTAGGTGTATGTGATTTTCTTCTTTCAGATGAATACAGAATTGTAATAAAAAAATGTCCTAGCTCTTCCAAGCTTTATAATGGCAGTGAGTGGCTGTTTATATTCAATAGTCCAATAAAATAAAAAGTACTCCACACAGCTCCAGTGGGTTAATAAAGGCCTCCTGAAATGAATCGATGTGTTTTTGTAAGAAAAATATCCATGTGTCAAACTTTATAAACCGTTATCTCTAGCTTCCGTAAACTGTTGTACACATTCACGAGAGAGTGGCGTTCAGCGGATTACGTAGGCGTATAGCGTAAGCTCTGAAAAGAAGTGACGAACGCAGAAGCGCAGAGGAGAAAGCAAAACAAGACACCGCTTGCGAATTAAGCCCAATTTATACTTCTGCGTCGGACCTACGCCGTAGCCTCTAAATATCAAATCATTAAATCATTATTTAAATCTACAAAAAGGAGACAACAACAGAACAGGAGAAGATGACATTCTTTCAATCTCCACAAGGATGTGTACCACGGCAGATCAACATTGTTTGTTGCGGACAACTAGTGATGTATAATGTTATGTAGTATAATAAATAAGACACTTGTTCTTTGCTTTGTTTTATTTTAAATAAGAAGGTGTAACATTAAACTGTATTACAGTGCTCATAAATGCACACAAAACGTAAGTGCATACGGAGGGAGGGGTTCTAGCAGACCAATCACAGAGCTTGTTAGATTTTTGGAGAGGTGCACGTCAGGTACGGCGTAGGTTACGGTGCAGGCCTGTGTCTCTCTGCGTAGGTTCGACGCAGAAGTATAACTTGGGCTTTAGAAGTACAAAATGAAGATTTGTAAAGAAAAATGTCAGAAGGTTTCAATGTATGTGAAGAGGAGACTGGTTTTCCATTGCTGTAATAAAAACTTGGTTCTCGCGAGACTAGCATGCTCTCACTGGAGTTTACGCTTCGTCTGCGTCATCCGCTAAAACACCACTCTCTTGTGAACAAGCGTACGACAGTTAGCCGAAGCTAGAGGTTACTGTTTATAAAGTTTGACACATGGATATTTTCCTTGCATTGATTCAGTTCAGAGGGCCTTCATTAACGCCCCCTGAGCCATGTGGTACACTTTTTATGATGAATGGACGAACTTTATTGGACTTCTATTGGACATTCATATGGCCATGCACATATTCTAATATAACTCCAATTGTATTCGTCTGAAAGAAGTCATATACACTTTGGATGGCTTAATGGTGAGTAAATCATGTGGTAATCTTCATTTTTGGGTGTGAACTATCCCTTTAAAGGGATACTCCACCCCAAAATGAAAATTTTGTCATTAATAACTTACCCCCATGTTGTTCCAAACCCGTAAAAGCTTCATTTGTCTTCGGAACACAATTTAATATATGTTAGATGAAGACCGGGAGGCTTGTGACTGTCCCATTGACTGCCTAACACTGTCAAGGCCCAGAAAAGTATGAAAGACCTCAAAACACTGGCCTCAACGTGAGTACGTCACAGCGTTTGTGCTGCATGCTTGTCGTGTTCTGCTAGTGAATTCATGAACGCGCTTGCAGGAAGTGTCATGGAGGAGCAGAAAAAGTTTTTTTTTTTTTTTTTTTTTTTGCGCATAAAAAGTGTTCTCGTTGCATCATAAAATTCAGATTGCACTGATGGCAGATGGACTGTTTTGACTATGTTTTTCATACTTTTGTGGACCTTGACAGTGCAATTTACTATGCAGTCAATGGGACAGTCACAAGCCTCCCGGTTTTCATCTAAAATATATAAAATTGTCTTCTGAAGGCAAATGAAGCTTTTACGGGTTTGGAACGGCATGAGGGTAAGTGATTAATGGCAAAATTTTCATTTTGTGGAGTATCCCTTTAAGTGCATCTTAACACTTCACAAGTTTTGGTGTGGACACTATGGAACTTGCACCCGAAGTCGTAGATTAAAACGTGAGAATATCTTACATTTACATTTACATTTATGCATTTAGCAGACGCTTTTATCCAAAGCGACTTACGTTGCATTCAAGTTACAGTTTTTACATTTTTTTTATCAGCTCTTGCTTTCCCTGGGAATCGAACCCATGATCTTGGCGTTGCTAGCGCCATGCTCTACTATTTGAGCTACAGGAAAGCTAAATATCTTGAGCTTATGCTAACCACAGACCAAATGTAAAACCAGTTGTTTTTGATAAAGTGAATAATTTGGATGTTTAACAAGTCAGCTGACAGTTTCTTCCTGTTTTCCCGCAGGCTATCCAGCACATCGAAGGCACGCAGGACAGGATGGTCGTGCCCGAGGAGGAAAAGCGTCGGGCGGTCATCGTCACCCCGGGCCGTGTCCTCACAGACACCGGCGACTCCGACACCGCCTCCGACAACGAAGGATCTGAGGACTGTTAACTGCCCCGGTCACCCCCACCTCCATATCGCCCCACCACATGTAACAGGGGGCACGGAAAGGGGGTGAGGGGGTCTGTGGCGAAGGGCCTCCCACAGAAATACTCTTTCTTTCTCTCTCCTCTCTTTCTGTCGCTGTCTTCTTCACACTCGCATACGGGACTCACAGACTCAATGACTTGAAGGTTTCTTGGGGGGGTGGGGGGGAACAAAACAAGAAAAAAAGGAAATGTTACAGGAAACGTGCCACAAACAGAACGAGCACGCTTATGTATACTCACACAGTACACTATAACCCCATAGCACTCTGGTAACTTGTTGATACATTCATATTATACAGCTCTTACTCATACTCCATTGAATTGTCCTCTGTTTCCACAACGCACGCTCCTAGGTAAGCGATTTTGTGAGCGAATCACAAAATCTCCATCAGAATCTGCCACAGGTCTTCCAGGCCTCTGCTTCATCACTTCCTGTTCTACATCCTGCCCATAAGAGGGCAGTAGAGTGTTCTGATTGGAGGAATCCCATTACCGCTTCTCATCTCTCAAAATGAACCCTTTGCCCCGCCACCCTCTGGTTGCATCATATTGCTCTTTCCGTTCTGGGGAGGCTTGAAGCATCACTGTGAGCCAATGAGACTTCAGTAACCTGTTCCACACCATGGCTTCCGAAACTTTAGAGGAAATGTTACCTTTGTTTTGTTTTTTGGCACAGACGCGCTCCTAGATTTCCATTTGCTGGTGGGCACCTTTGATTGTCATGTTGTCAATGGAGGGACAAAGACCGCCTCTCCTTCGAGGGGCTTCGAGCACTTTGTAAATAACACAAAGTTATTACGCAAAGAGGGGGGACTTTGTGCACTTAATGTTGCTCACCTTTACTGGGCTGGGTTCCCAGTATACTTGTTGGTGTAGGGTGAAGCACTCCCTCCGTCACGTCAAACGCCCCCCGATCCTGTCCTCACAGATCTGATTTTGAAATTCTGGCCGAATTCTTGTCGTTTGTGTGTCAAATGAAATAAGCTAACCATCAGGTACTTGTACCTGCGAGGAAATTTGTGTGTCGCTTTTAGCACACTCGCTAATGTAAACGTAAAAGTCTTGTTTTTTGTTTCTTTGAGAAAGTGTGAAAATAGCACTACCAGGGTTGTCGTGGCCCGATTTCAGCCTATGCAGCTCTTTTGGTTCTCGTCCCCCTTTTGAGAGCAACTTCGTGACCCCTTTGGTCTTCTCCCGGAAGTATTGTCCTGTCCATTATTCATGTCCGACGCTTCGTAATAATGTTTACGGCGACACCGAAGAGTGACTAGCCCGTAATCATGTAATCATGCGCTCAAGCTCTATGCACTCGCTGGTTCACTCTGCTCGCTTGAATGTTTCAGTTTCCCTGTATCTCTCGTCATACAACAAGGACGTTCGTACATGCCGCAGATAATCACGTGCAAGGTGGTGCTACTCCTGCGTGAGCTCCGGATAAGCCAAGGATGTCCAATCTGGCTTCCAGAGGGCCACTGTCCACTAGAGTTCGGCTTCAACTCCAATTATACAGGATTACTACATGTATGGAATGGGACACGTTGGAGCTAAACTCTGCAGGACGTTGGTTTTTGGATCAGGCTTGGACACTCCTGGGATAAGCCATGCGATACTGTGAGCTCTTCATACCCCTGGTGGGATCGAGAGACGGAGCATATCCAGTGCCGAACAATGGCCAGTGGCTTGCCTTAAAACAGCTTCGGTGTGCACGGTGAGGCACAGAGGCCTGCCTTAAACTAGCCCTGAAGGTGGCGCTAGAGAGCAAGGCTGGAGGACGCGGCACCCCACGTTCATCTTTTCTCACAGTTCACGTTTCCAAACATTCCAGAACGGTCTACCGTTGTGTTTTGCGTTTAGTCGTTGATGCTAAAGTTGGTAAGATTTGGCCATAGACGAAGGTGAGAGGTGTCATTTTTTTTGACTGAAAATTCAAAGTGTGCATCCCTTCCCTTACGAAATATTACAGGGAATATTTTTGCTGCTGGACAGATAGTTTTTTTTTCTTCTGGATTTATCAGGTGCTGTCAGCACGCTGGACCTTGTCATTCATATTGCGGTGAAGACTGCAGGGAGTCAGGGCTTCCAGAAGAACGGGCTGGTCTAATTTTGGCAGATTTTCTTTTTTGTTCATTTGTACTTGTGCGTTTTTATTTTGGATAATGGTTCGTAGGGACTAGCGTCCTGCTCATGCCGTCTTCTCATGTGTAAGTCTGTAATAACGGTTTTTTTTTGTCTTCGCGAAAAATCTCTTTCCCTCTCCCACGTTCGAACATTTCCTCTACCGAAGCCACAGGGTGTCTATTTTTTTGTGTATTTTCTACTCACAGAAATCACTGTAAGAAATCTTGAGGACATATCAGAGGTTGGGTGTGTCGAGGGGAACGGGGGCGATTTTATGAACCTGAAGCACTTACTGTAGTATAACGAGGAATGACTCTTGTTTTTTCAAAGAGATGTTGTCCTCGACCGAAGCTCTTCTCGCTGTGATTTTTGAACCACACAGCTGTGTTTAACCCTCAACGTTTGTCCTGGCACACCACACGTCCTCTGGCCGTCTCCGCAGTCTCCAGACTTGTCCTGTTTCTCATCCTCTCCCTATTGTCTGTCATCTCTTTTAATATTTTTTTGTTTCTATTTTTGTTGTTTTTCTTTATGTGGGACAGTCAGTCCATTTGGTTGAGAAGCTATTGTATTTTTTTTTTAACTGGGGAAAAGAGGCTTGTGCCTTTGTAAAAACAGAATAATAAAGTTTGTACTTTGTTTTTTACAACTTCTCAGTCTATCGTGTCAATATTTTTGTCTTCAGTATGCTTTGCCTGCATTACACTCACATTAACAATCAACATTATAAAAAGCTCGCTAGATTACACATCAAATAACAGATCAGTTCAACTTTAACATTCAAAGGAATATTTTTAAATCTAAGAGTGACGTGCAGCTGTAGCATTTGAATTGCACTTTGGGTACTTCATAAATAGGATGACAAGCTCAGATTTCTTTTGGGTACCATTGGAGTGTGTTGTACACTGTACACGAGTGAATCCCTGAGTACTCATTTTTAACATTTTACGAGTTCTTTAAATGTGACGTTTAAGCGATAAGTAAGCTAAAAAGTTGTTTTTCAGAAAAGCCAGTGTCAAGGAGAAGTAAATGGTTTAATACTACAAAAGATTTACCTAGGTTTTCAAACGTCTAAGTAAATTCAAAATTAGCATGTGTAGTTCAGGTGGCTAAGATTTGGATGGTTTCCTTAATTTATTTTTTTTTACATTTTTTCAAACATAGTCCTAACCTACCCATAAATTTGGTACAACACGCAAAGTTATATAGAAATTTGTTTCCGCCATGGGTTTAAAAAAAAAACTTTTTTCCTCACAATTCTAAGCTTGTCAGAGTTCTGGGTCCATATCTCGTAATTCTGACTTTTCCCCCAGAATTGGAATGAATAAAAAGTTCTTACTACCATTTTATTGTTTTTAGTTCTGTGTTGGAAACAGGTTTCCATACATCTTACATTGCTTAAAACTAGTAACTGAATGCTAATGCTTTCATGTACTTGCATTATGTTTCTAGCCTAAGTTCACAATTAGCATGTCTGGGGAATCACAGGACGTAGGAGTCATGAAGTTCATTAGTTGTAAATGATGATTATTGTTATTAAATTGCTTCATTTATAACGGATTTGCATAATTTAATCAAAATCCCAGAACAACAGAAAACGCTAAACAAAAGAAACAACCTCCTGCTGATTGTTTCATGCTTGTCTTTTACAAGTGAATTTTTCCATGAACACGTTAGTGTATTCACAGATTAATGAAGGGAGTTCATTTGCCTGCGAAGTGCTGGAGTCGGCGTCTGCTGTGTAATGATAAGGCGTTAATCTCCACTCTCCGAAGAAATGATGATGCTGACTTTTACACCTTATTCCCGACTGTCGACTCCTGTAATCCTACCCAGCATGAATGCTGGTGATTAACAGCACCGACTCGAGCCTGTGATCGGGTTAAAGTTCATTAAATAGGACAATAGTTTATAATGACCAACAAGCTATTTGAAACCATACCATCAAGTAAATTCTTCGTTAATTGTATTATTATTTTTTTTGATCAAATTCATCAATTGTCTTTTTAAAAAAGTGGAATGCCATGTCACAAATAGTGTTGTCTTGTCATACCTCTTGTACAACATTCCTTCTTAGTTGCCAAAATCAACACCAGCTGATGTACCAAAGCGCTCTTGTGCTGGAGATGGCTGCACACCCTTGTTTTGACGTCACTGCTATGATGGCTTTGCTAAAAGAGACAGTCAGCTGCTCGGGTGCGCCCTTTTCTGACACCTATGGCACCAGCCCCCTCCATGTAGTCCTGTCTGTAAGACCACCCTCTTGCTGGCACCCTCTGACCTTATCAGCCCAGTATATATAGCCAGAGAGGCAACCAGAGGTCTCCTGGCAGCCAACATGAAGGTCTTAGTCTCGCTCTGCGTCTTTGTGCCCCTGCTGGCATTGGCCACAGCAGGTAAGAGCATTTTACAGTTTGCTCAGTTCAGTAATATGGATCTGAGATGAGGTTTACTTTGTGTAGTTGTCAAGAGAGTACCATTTCCCGTCTTGTGGTTTGAAAAGTTTTAGCGGGAAAACGCTTGGATTCCAAGAGTGGTTGAAACTGAAAGTTGAAAGCATGTTAAGGTTGTTCTTGTTGTGCAACATGTTAGTCATTTTGACATGAAACTCTAGGACGTTTGAATGAATTAGGCATGGCAGCATGCCTTAAACCTATGACGGTCACCAGCAGAAGATGGGCCGTGTCACCATCTGCTCAGCTATTTAAACCTGCAGTGTTCAATAATAACTCTGGACAAGGATGAGTTATCTTAGGACTTGGCATGTGCAGTTTAACAAAAAGTTGTCTGAATGCTAAACGAATCCTTTATCATTTAAATTTTACGATATGTGTTCCAGTTTAAGCTTGTAGAATCTCTGGGCTGATCGTGGGACAAACGACGGGGTTTATTTTCGTTGGTTTCACCCCATGCATTGTGTGTCAGCTGTTGTGAGGCATGGCATCAGCTTATGGAAAGAGCTAGAGCCTTGGGACGACTGTTAACCAGTCGCTCTTCTCCTGTTTCCAGCTCTTCTTGAGTCCCGAAACATCCCGTATCCTAATTTCAGAGGTTTAATAGAGGGTTCAACTGGTATTTATGCAATGTTTGAGGTGCTTGTATTCACAACTTTGGTTTTATTGATTTGCCAGTGTGAGACAACTAAATCCAATCATTCTATTTCATTCAACAAGGTCTTGCATTTTTAACCCTTGCTCTTGAAAATAAACATTCTTAATTGGCATCAATGATTCCATGAAGAACCTTTAACACCCATTGAACCTGTCCATTCCATAAAAAGGTTCTCTATAGAAGAACTATTTCAGAACTTCTTTTCACTGAAAGGTTCTTTGGGGAACCCAAAATGGCATTGCAGCAAAAGCTCCATTTTAGAGCCTTTATTTTTAAGTGTGTCAGCTATAAAAGTCCAGCTACTCCGGCTTTGCATGTGATTTTCAAGGGCTCTGGCAGCCGCCGTTACCCTTGTTCCGTCCTTGGGTTCCTCTCGGGCCCGGCATTGGACCTTTGTAGGCCCAGGCTGCCGTCAGGTGTCTAAGATTGGAAGTTGTCCTGTAACCGGACACTGTCTACTATAGATTTCCCCGTCGTCCTCTTCCTCTCTCCCCTCCCCTCCCCTCCCCTCCCCTCTCATCCGCGCATGTCTTTGGATCCAGCGTGCAGCTGCTGTCACCCTGACACAATCACAATTTATTTATTCCCAGCCACTGGCCATATAAGGACATGCATTATCTCAGCAGGAGGAGCCGCGGTGATCTATGCCAGTCTTGCTGCATTAGTGTGTGTACAGCTAGAGAACTGAAGCACTAGTTGCTTCAAATGGACAAAAATTTGATGAGTTTAGTGCCATTGTTGAATGAGAGTTAAAATTAGTGCTTATGCTTCTAAGCTTTAGTTGATTCATTGGTGAAAAGGAGTTTTCAATCTAATTATGTGCAGATAAAACTTTAAGAATTTTCCATGAGACAGTTTTCACTTCACGTTCATTATTGGCATCTATGGTTACACGAAGAACCTTTAACATCCATGGAACCTTTCCATTCCAAAGGGTTCTTAATTGTAGGAAAAATTCTTTAGGTTTTATAAAATGTTCTTCATCGGTCTTTGAAGAAAAAGAAACTAAGAGGTTCTTTAGAAGAACCATTTTTGGTTCCCTATGGCATCACTGTGAACCCCCCACCCCAACACCACCCTTTTAAACCTTTCTTTTTAAGATTGTTGCAGGTCACTTTTCACTAAACAACTGGAAAAAGAAACACATTTTGTCAAATCCCATAGTTTTATACTGGCTTTCTCTTTGTAACAAGCATCAGAATTTTGGCGTCGGTTCTTCTTAAGACTGGGGCATGGCTTCATTTGTTAAAACATAATCTGGATCCAGTTGTAGTAGGCCAAAGGTTTACGACCTTATGACCTCGCATCTGTTCACCTTCCTCACCTTCCTCCTGTTTAGCCACATCTTCTAGGTGACGAGTTTCCTTATCTTGCATATTAGGATGCTCCTTCAAGACATTTCGCGAGTATGGTGTTTGATAGCTGAAATAATTGATCCAAATCCTGAATGGAACAACTTCTCTCAAGCAAAGAACATTTTAAAAGAATTGTTTTCCACTATAAAGAACCTTTTGTGGAATGAGAAGTTTCCATGGATGTTCAAGGTTTTTCATGGAACCATCAATGCCAAAAGAATCTTTATTTTTACGAGCGAACCACGAGTAACGGAGGAAGTCGTCTTTGACTACACATCTGATATGGGCTCTCCCCGCCTTTCAGCAATGTAGTACAGCAGGCATGCGGTGCCCCTGCTCTTTAGGGACTTCCCTCTGCTAGGACGGGCAGGGACGGGCAGCCAAGTGCTTATTCCATAAAAAGGCCAATGCGACATGGCTTTACAGAAATGAGTCATGCTTTCAATCCCCTTTACCCCCTTGGTTCCATATGATGTTCTTACGCCATTTCTCTGATGCCCATGATTCCTCTGAGGAATTATCTCCTGGATATGATCCTGGTTCTCGGATTCAAAAATGTGTCACACAAGACACTGTCATTTTGTCACGCTATTAAAAACTTTGAAGTAACAAGCTAAAAACTGGAATCGATTTCTACAACAAAATATTACTGTAATATTTTGATTCATTTAGATTTATCGCTTCTGTTGACTTTAATGTATGTAGATGCTGTTTACTATTGAAGAGACATAATATCTTCATCAATTGCTAATTTTGGAAGTGTAGAATCACACTTCTGATTGACAGAAAAAGGCCAGTTAGACTCCGCCCCCTGGAGGCATGATCCATTGTGGAGCTATTTCTGTCATCAAGTGAGACCAGAACCTTGGCACCTGTTGCTATTTATGTCTCTCGGTGTTTTGCCCCATAGATAGATTAGACAGACAGACAGATAGATTAACATTTGCAGGTATGCTTTGCTTTGTATATGATTTTTTTTAAAAATGGTATAAGTATGTATTTTTAAAAAATTATATACGTATATAAATGTTGTTTTATGCTGAATTAAATTTATATTTTTAATATATATATATATATATATATATGTATATATATGCTGTTTTATGCCTAATTTTTTTTCTTATTATAATATTTCTAAATATAATAATATTATTATTTCATTATGTAATATTTAATTTTTTTACTCATAATATATTCATATTAATAAATTAATATTTAATTTACAATATACATATTTTATGCTACATTTATTTTACATATGTAATTCTATGCAATATTAATATTATGGTCATACAGTGTATTGAAATACCATGGTATTGCTATTTTATACCATCATTGTACTTGACTTTTTTTTGTAAGGCCTTATGTAGTTTGATTAACAACATTTGTAGTTATGCTTTGCAGTTAGTTTCTTTGTTCATTCATTCATTTAATTTTTTTTGTTTTAATTTAAATTAAAATTTTATGCAAGATTTAATTTATATATGTCATTTTATATAATATTACAATTGTAAGTGTACTGATATAGGCCTATGTCAAAAGACCATGGCAGTGCCATTTTTAGTATGATACATTTTTTGTAAGGGCTGTAAAAGCATTTCAAGTGAAGTTTAGCCGCTGATTTTGTGAAGTTTAGCTGCTGTGTAATGCAATGCATTTAATCTCACAGCAGCTTTGTTCACTTGGAAATCCCTTGGCCTGCTGTAAAGGTTGTGTACGCTCTCCCTCGCTGCCGGTAAATCCTGCGGGTTCAGACTGGCTCAAGGCTCACCTCCCTAACCACACTCACATTAATTCAATTTACCTCCTGCATCCGCCAGCGCAACATGATCAGGGGCTTTAACCCTGATCCACTGAGGAGAACACACCTATGGGCCGCAGGAACGAAACTAGATCATTTGCATGAAAGTTGCTAGTTAGAGAATGAATGCATTTTTGTATTTATTGCCTACTGTCAGAAGCCTAAACGATCACCTGCAGCTTTTCAAGGATCTCCATCTGTGTTTATGCAATCATAAACATCCAGAGAGCCTAAACCGACTGGTATTTAAACACCTGTAAGCTCCGCAGATGATACTAAACCATGTTTCCTCACAAAAGCGCACATGTGTGTATTTGACCAATTAGCCGCAGTCTACAGCAGTCCGATGGCATTCCGGCGAGATGAGCTCTAGCAACAGCTGTGTTTTTTCCAAAGCCTCTGTTGCTAGGCGACAGGCTCATTGGATGTCCGTAGACCCTGCGACAGATGCTGGCGGTTTGCGTATTTGTCCTTCCAGTGCGTACAGGGTTAAATTAAAGCTAACCCCCGTGGACTGACATTGTGCTCGCCTGAAGCGGATATATTTGTAATTGTGTTGGTGCTATATTAGGTGCTGGAACTGCTGCCATTGCATGCTATGCACCCGAGGGCACTGAGTCTCGTCATGAACTCCTTGATGCCCTTTGAGCGGATATTTCACAGATTTGATGCTGTGTAGATCTAAACTTGGCCCGCATGAGAATAGATTACACAGCTGTGATGTCTGCCTTAAGACAAAGGTCTTACAATTTCTTTTTGTGACAAGTCAGCTAGTCTGCAAGGTGAAGGGAGGGACATTTTTACAGTGTACTTACTTAGTCTTTCTTTAATAAAATAAATGGTAATTTTGTGAGTTTAAAATAAACTTACAGTAACAACAGATACTAATATATATATATATATATATAATATTTTGTATATTAAGGTTATATAATGCAATGGCATACACTAACTTGTAAAAATGTAAAATAGAAAATGTAAAATATACAGTCACTTCCTTTTTTTATTGTAAAGTTTTGGCATCCACATATGCCAACATTTTACCATACTTATTTTTATAAAATGTATAAATGATATTATTCTAAATATATAATATGTTATTAGTATCTGTTTTATTATTAGTGTTTTATTATTAGTAAAGTTTTATTATATATTTATTTATTTCTGCATTAAACATCTTTCTATAATTAGCCTAATTCATACCATTTTCTTTAACATTTTATAATACTGTTTTCTTTTAACATTTGTTTGTTTGCTGTTTATTTATTTAAAATGTTTTCCCATATATTAACACATTTTTTACCTAACATTTATTTTTTCTTTTAACATTTGTTTATTTGTGGTGTTTATTCGTTTATAATATATTTTGCCATACATGAATAGATATTTACCATGAATTATCATGCATGCATTCTTTCATTCATTCATTTTTTTTTTCATTTTGCAGATACTTTTAAAAAAGCATAAAGAGGTTTCCTTTGCTTTTTTAACATTTATTATATAATTTTTACACATTGTCTCTATACCTGTGTGTTTCACACTAGGACTTTTCTATGTCATCACATTAGCCATTAAAAACCCCACATAGTTCACAGTTCCTCCATTTAAACTGCACACCTTTCCGCTAACCTTTCGCCGTTTTAGCGCCATGCTGAGCTCAACATTACAGGGCTGTATTTTTAGCAGCTTGACTTGGCTCGCGTCGGCTGAGCACTTGTATGCTTTAACCAGCACGTTGTGTCATCACAACAGGCCTGCAGTCTCTGCACTGAAAGCCCATCTGCTCTTAACAATATGGCATTGCGTTCGGCGGGGTGAGTCCTCAGCAGGCTGGAGAAACGTGTCAATGCTGAGCTGTAGAATTTAACCGCGGCGAGCCGTTGAAAAGTCTACAAAAGATTAAATTATATATATACACACATGTATATTAAAAAGGGCAGCTGTGGAAAATGTGAAGTTGCTTTGTTAGCCACCTCTGTTGGAAAATTCAGCTACCAGCTTTGAATAGCCTACTCGTTTTTACATGGTTTCTAGTCCAAGCCAGTTTATGTTAGCTAACTTGGGTAAAGATGTTTTAAAATAGAATTGAATACATTTATTCAGCAAAGACGCATTAAATTGATCAAAAGTGACAATAACATTACAGAGGATTTCTATTTAAAACAAATGCTGTTCTTTTGGACTTTCTGTTCATCAAATGAATGCTGAATAAAAATATATCACAGTTTGCTCAAAAATATTAAGCGGCACAACATTTTCAACACTGATGATAATCAGATATGTTTCTTCAGCAAATCAGCATATTACAATGATTTCTGAAGGATCATGTGACACTGAAGACTGGAGGAACGATGCTGAAAATTTAGCTTTGAATCAGCTTTTTAAAATACATTCAAATAAAACCAGGTATTTTGAATTGTAATATTACTTTTTACTGTATTTTTTTGATTAAACAAATGTTGCCTTGGTGAGCATAACAGACTTATTTAAAAAAAACCTTAATACGCTTTTAACTTTATTTATTTATTGTTTATTTGCTGTTTGTGTATTAAAATATTTTTACTGTTTTAACAGATTTTTACAGTTGCTTTTTTGTTGTTTGTTTTTTGCATTTGTACGTTTAATTATTTATTAACATTTATTTTCTTTTAACATTTTTGTTTGTTTATTTAAAAAAAATTGTTTTGCCATAGATGCAAAGAATTTAGCTTTGACACCTATAGATAAAAACAAGTTTTCTTTCAAATCTGTCTGATTTTTTTTCATTGGACAGACAGATAGACAGACAACCAATTAAATGTTGGCAGCGGCTATTTGCACTGTGTAAATAGCGATAGATGCTATTTACACTAAGTGCAATTTGATTCTATTTACATTAAGTGCAAATAGCATATTTTCTTAGCAAGAGATGCAATGGCAATGGATTCTATTTACACTAAGTGAAAATGGCAGTATTTTTGAATGATATGCTATTTACACTAAGTGCAAATAGCTAGATTCTATTTACACTGTTAAAATAGCAAGATATTCTGCTATTTGTACCATTGCAAATAGTGGCAATTATATGCACCTCAGTATTGTAGTACATTATAAAACATTACGCAATAATAACGTATTAAGTGTAAATTAATTCATATTAGGCTATTAAATGGATGCCACCTTATTGGGACAATAAAGCTCTCCCTACACCTACCCTAACCCTACCCGATACTTTATTTTCAGCTTGATTATTTCCTTAATTTTTATTGAAAATAAATGCCTTTCCAATGCGATAAGAGATCTGAAAAGAGAGAAAAAAACTTCGGCAAAAGGCAGGTTCGAACTCGGGTCGATCGCGTCAAAAAGCACATGCCTTATTATCTATGTCACTGAAACTGACGATCAACAGGCGTCTTTTTTCAGTGGTCACCATCCCAATCACACGTTAGTGGGCGGAGTTAGTGAAAATAGCCTTTGCCAACAAGGTGGGCTATTTGCACTTAGTGTAAATAGACACTCCGTTAAATGTTTTGTCATGACAAATTTTGCTCTTCCAGTAAAACAATTGTCTGAATTTCAGTTCATTTGACTTCTTCCTTGCATTATAATTCCAACTGCAATGCAGTTAAGTTCAATTCAAATTCACTTATACATAGCAAACAATGTGAACCCATGGCTGGTTTGATCAGCCTGAGTTGAACTCTATAGATGGGGGATGTAAAAAGATTCCGGGCTCTTCAGAATCCTGGCTGGCCCACATTCACAGATGGTTTTTAAGTTGTGCTGATGCAGGTTGATTAAGCATATATTGCTTGAACTGTCAGTTATTTTCGTCGGCAGCCAGCGAGGAAGGTTAACGGATGCCCAAGCAAGTTTCAGATAAGCAAATAAATGCCAATGGACACCCGAGAACTAAATAAATACGCCATTTAGCTGTATGGGTCACTAGGGGGGTTGTGAGAAGGGATGACAGATGAGCTGGACTGGACTGTATGCAGATGAGCCAAACTTCACTTCTAGAGCTTTCCAGGCAAACTGCATAGCAGCAAGTACACTACACTGTATGCTGAATCTAGTCACTCTTTGGTGTACTGGGTTGAATTTAATAATTATAATTGAATGAAAGAGGATTCACGGCTTATCGCAAACAATTTTCTTGGGCCAAAAAATCCTCTATTGTGTGGTGTCATTTTTGTTTTTGTCTCTTAAGTCCCTTATGCTCACCAAAGCTCTATTTATTTAATAAAAAATACAGTAAAAACAGTAATATTGTGAAATATTTTTAAAATATGGAATAACTGCTTTCTGGAATTTATTTTACAATTCGTTCCTGTGATGCAAAGCTGAGTTTTCAGCATCATGACTCTTCAGTGTCACGTGATCCTTCAGAAATCAACCTAACATGCTGATTAGCTGCTCAAGAAATATTTCTGATTATTATCAATGTTGACAGTTGTGCTGCTTCATATTTGTTTTGTGGAAACTGTGATAGATTTTTTTCATGATTCTTTGATGGATAGGAAATTCAGCATTTATGTGAAATATCAGTTTTTGTAACATTATAAATGTATTTACTGTCACTTTTGATCAATTTAAAGCATGTCTTCTTATGCAAGTACATTTTGATGCCAGTACATCAATTTATACTCCAACTTCAAAAGATACAATAAAATATGGTACTCCAAAAGATACCATACATAATGTATGGCAGAACTAGGATTTTTAGGCACCACTAGCATCTTGAGGTAAATCTTCATTTGTTCTGCTGGTAAACTTGCATAGAAAACAGTATAAAGCAGATACAGTGATACAGCGTGTTGTTGGGTGCATAAGGGCAGCTACCCACTGCTGGGTATATTTAGGGTCTGTTATCTCTCTTATCAGCATATAATCCAACTATTTGGTAGCCATGTGTCCATCATTGAAGCTCCAGCTTGTTATGAAACCAGGGAGTCCCCGTATACACCAACACCGTTGTGTTATGAAACCAAGGCTACATTACACTCGACCATTGGCTGTTGGCTGTGATGGTTTTATTTTTAGATTTAATACTCTAAAATAAGACCGATGATAGTTAAAAACTTTTACATTGCTACAAAAAAATTGCAGTTCTTTTGAACTTTCTATTCATCAACAAATCCTGAAACAATGTATCACGGTTTTCGCAAAAATATGAAGCAGCACCATTGTTTTCAACACTGATAATAATAAGAAATGTTTCTTGAGCAGCAGATAATGGTTTGATTTTATTTTTAAATTTGATACTCTAGAATAAGACTGATCAAACTGTCAAAACAAAATGGAAATGTAATTATAAACAGGATATGTAATGGATGTTATTGTGTTCTCTCGTCTCCTTCCTCCAAAAGAGATGTCGTGCTGTTAATATATGAGGAACTTGTAATGAATGGCAGGGCTGCTAAATATAAATGTGGAGGCACGGTGTCTTCCTATTAGGCTCCATTTATGTCTTCGGTCTTGATAGCAGCCTGGCAGGAACGCCCTGAGGCATTGTGGGTAAATATCTATGAACAGAGGGGGGAATATTGTGGCATGAATATCAATAGTCTGACATTAATAGTACAACAATGCCCTGATGAGAAGTGTGCTAGACAAATGTTGACAGAAAATAACTGTATTCATAAGAGCTAAGATAAAGCATTAGGCTACAAATGCTGTTGCTTGTGAACTATTAAACTTGTGTTACGGACATAAATGATAACTCAAATTAGGGATTTTAACATTGTTCTTAACCCTGGTATGTTGTTGTTCTAAACCCAGGAAACTCTGGGTAAAGTAACATTTCACAATTGTAATTTACATGCGGTATAGCACCACTTTTTACCCGTGGTTATGAAACCGCCTTTTACGTTTTTAACCCACATCACAGTGACAAACGTGTACAGTGTGATACGAAGCTTGGTCCTAATATTATGACTAGTTGCTCATTTACATGCTTTGGACAGTCTCGGAAAAACCGTGCGTTGATTGAACACATTTCAGCATTTGAGGCAAAATTAAAAGAAATAAAAATAATGGTGACGAAAAGGGCGTCAACTGTAGTGAAGAAGAGACCGTTTAATTCTTACCTTTATAATCCAAAAAGCAGTGTTGAGGAGCTAGCTACGAGTAGAGACACTACTAACGTAGTATACATTTTCTCAGTAGCTTGACTGTAGCTCAACTACTTTTAAAACAGCGTAGCTTTAAAAATTACTTTTTTTTTTTCCAGCAAGTAGTGGTGTAGCGCGACCAAGAGCTAATTCTTCATTTACAATTATTCAGTTATTTGTAAAGTTAAATGTAAAAAAACAACAACAACAACATTAAAATAAGAATAATAATAAAAATTGAAAGTAGTTTCAGTGTAGCTAGCTACATTTTGATAGTAAAAAATATCTAATATGAGGAAGGGCAATGCTAGAGGCATTGTGTATACAGTTGGCATGCTGCGTTTGTCAGTGACACTGACACCGTAGATATGCAAATGAGAAGGTTAACCTGGGATTTAGGAACATACAGAGTGAAACGCAAGTTTATAAATAGGATTAATGGCTGACCCCAGGTAAATTATGAGCAGTGTGAAATATGAAGCAAAGTTACCTAGGATTCTTTTTACCAAGTGTTATTTGAAATAACCCATGGTTAAAGGGGTGGTTCACCCAAAAATGAAAATTCTGTCATTAATTACTCACCCTTGCGTAGTTCCAAACCTGTAAGACCTTCAGTCATCTTCGGAACACAAATGAATATTTTTTGATGAAATCCAGGAGCTCTCTGATGACCCTCCGTAGACAGCAATGCAACTGACATGTTGCCAAGTCCAGAAACATAGCAAAGACATCGGTAAAATAGGCCATGTGACATCAGGGGTTCAACCGTAATTTTACAAAGCTACGAGAATACTTTTTATGCACAAAGAAAACAAAAATAATGACTTTATTCAACAATTCTTCTCCTTCTCATTCCATCCTGCAGCATTATGGAGAATACACGACGCATTCGCATTGCATTCCTCTGCATGTAAACAAGGCACAGCCTCAGCACAGTTCTGCAGCAGCAGCATGCGCATACGTCGTGATACTCTCCATAATGGTGGAGGACAGTCCCGGGAGAGAAGAAATCGTTGAATAAAGACTTTTTCTTTTCTTTTCACACAAAAAGTATTCTTGTAGCTTTGTGAAATTACAGTTGAACCACTGATGTTACATGGACTATTTAACTATGTCCTTACATCTTTCTGGGCCTTGACCATGGTAGGACCCTTGCTGTCTATGGATGGTCAGAAAGCTCTTGGATTTCGTCATAAATATCTTAATTTGTGTTCTGAAGATGAACAAAGGTCTTACGGGTTTAGAACAACATGAAGGTGAGTAATTGATGACAGAATTTTCATTTTGGGTGAACCACCCCTTTAACTATTTCAAGTATGAACAGTCCTAATATGTTATTTTTTGAGAAAATCTGTGCTAATTTGTCTGTTGGACAATAAAACAGGTGAAAAAAATCCCAAAATGTACAAAAGACACTCAGAACACCTTTGTAACTGCATCGCATCGTTCTTACAAGTTTTTAAAGAAAAATGTGTTAATAGATTTGTTTCTGAAATTGTAAATAAAAGCGAATGATTATGCTGTTAAAGCCCATTCACACCAAGACCGATAACTGACTATAAAGATAACTATATTAGTTGGTATTCCACACCAACAAATGACAATGTTGTTTTTTTATGAGCATGCGATGCAGCTTTGTCATCTGCCACTTTAAGTGTTTGAGCCCTTTAAAGTTACAACTCGAATTCTGGAAATGTTGGGACATTTTTTAAATTTGAATAAAATGAAAACTAAAAGACTTTCAAATCACATGAGCCAATATTTTATTCGCAATAGAACATAGATAACATAGCAAATGTTTAAACTGAGAAATTTTACAATTTTATGCACAAAATGAGCTCATTTCAAATTTGATGCCTGCTACAGGTCTCAAAATAGTTGGGACGGTGGCACGTTTACCATGGTGTTGCATCTCCTCTTCTTTTCAAAACAGTTTGAAGACGTCTGGGCATCGAGTTTATGAGTCTCTGGAGTTTTGGTGTTAGAATTTGGTCCCATTTTTGCCTGATAAAGGTTATCAGCTGCTGAAGAGTTTGTGGTCGTCTTTGACGTATTGTTTGTTTAATGATGCACCAAATGTTCTCTATAGGTGAAAGATCTGGACTGCAGGCAGGCCAATTCAGCACCCAGACTCTTCTACTACGAAGCCATGCTGTTGTAATAGCTGCAGTATGTGGTTTTGCATTGTCCTGCTGAAGTACACACGGCCTTCCCTGAAATAGACGTTGTCTGGAGGGGAGTATATGTTGCTCTAAAACCTTTATATACCTTTCAGCATTCATAGTGCCTTCCAAAACATGCAAGCTGCCCATACCGTATGCACTTATGCACCCCCATACCATCAGAGATGCTGGATTTTGAATTGAACGCTGATAACATGCTGGAAGGTTTCCCTCCTCTTTAGCCAGGAGGACACAACATCTGTGATTTCCAAAAAGAATGTCAAATTTGGACTCGTCTGACCATAGAACACTTTTCCACTTTGAAACAGTTCATTTTAAATGAGCCTTGGCCCACAGGACATGACGGCGCTTCTGGACCATGTTCACATATGGCTTCCTTTTTGCATGATAGAGATTTAGTTGGCATATGCAGATGGCGGGGCGGATTGTTTACCAACAGTGGTTTCTGGAAGTATTCCTGGGCCCATTTAGTAATCTCAATGACAGAATCATGCTGATGAGTGATGCCGTGTCGTCTGAGGGCCTGAAGACCACGGGCATCCAACAAAGGTCTTTGGCCTTGTCCCTTACGCACAGAGATTTCTCCAGTTTCTCTGAATCTTTTGATGATGTTATGCACTGTAGATGATGAGATTTGCAAAGCCTTTGCAATTTGACGTTGTTTTTAAAGGTCCCATGAAATCAAAATTGAAGTTTTTTGGGTGTTAGTGTCAATATGTTAGTCTTAAGGTTATCTGTATGCCAGTATGCTTCAAAACAGTGACAAAATTTGCATTTAGAAGATATAAGCATTCAAAGCTTGCAGTTCGTCACTTCCGCCAAAACGGCTCAACGATTTTTCTGACGTCACATTGTACTTCATCTTTTCATCAAACTTTCTGTCCAATCAAATGCTCTCTAGAATTCAAAGCGCCTGCTCCCTGCACTATAAATAGACGCTGAAGCCGAGGCTGAAATAGGTCACTTGTTCACAGAATTATTTTCTGTACAGTGAATGGCACATAGTGCACTATATAGGGGACAGAGAACGATTCAGACAGTGTAAATATGCTTTCCATTGAGTAAAAAAAGAAGTCTTGTTTCGCGCTGTCACGCTAACCACCGCACCGCACACACACTCTGCTCCGGTCCATAGACACAGAAATGTATCGGAATTCTACACAGAATGCTATATTTTATAGCCATATGAATGAGATTGTGGCTGTCATACCCTGTCAAATGTGGCTTTATTGAGCTCAACGGCTCTGAACGGCTTTAGCCCAAGCTGTGATATAAACTAACGCTATTGGCTATTTTAAAAAGGGGCGGGGCTGCTTGATATGTCCCACCCTGTCTTCCTGTTTCAGTTAAAATGACGTCAACTCATAGAATAACGCTGCGTGTTTCAAAGCATTTCAGGGGACCTTTAAAGTATTCCACAATCTTTTTACGCACTCTTTCACAGATTGGAGAGCCTCTGCTCATCTTTACTTCTGAGAGACTCTGCCTCTCTAAGACATCCCTTTTATAGCTAATCAGGTTACAGACCTGATGTCAATTAACTTAATTAGTTGCTAGATGTTCTCCCAGCTGAATCTTTTCAAAATTTCTTGCTTTTTCAGCCCATTGTTGTCCCCGTGCCAACATTTTTGAAACCTATAGCAGGCATCAAATATGAAATGTAGTGGATGAAAGTGTAAAATTGCTCAGTTTAAACATTTGTTAAGTTCTCTATGTTCTATTGTGAATAAAATACTGTCTCATGTGATTTGAAAGTCTTTTAGTTTTCATTTTATTCAAATAAAAAAAAAAAGTCCCAACATTTCTGGAATTCGGGTTGTAGTTGGATTCCGATTGGTTGACTCAATCGATATTGTTCCTCTGCTTTGTTATCGTTATAAATGTGGTGCGAATTCTGCTATTCTTTTACATTCTTAAAACTATATCTTTGTCATTATAGTTATGGTCCTTGGTGTGAAGAGGCCTTTAAACCTTGTGCATTTGTTATTATATTTATTCTAAGACAAATTACTACAGTCTGGGGTAGCCATGCACATTTGCTCATATTAACTTTTTACAAGGTGTTTTAAAGTCTGTAAAACTCTTTGTAAATCCCCGTTTATCCATCCAGAAAACACACAAACAGATAGCTTGTCGATGGGCCTTGGCAAAGACTAAAAGGACTGTTTTATCACAGGATACTAATCACAGAGACCTCAGGAAGACCTGCTGCAGTGAATTATGGGCTGAGCAAGATTTCCTCAGGCTTCGAAGGAAGTTTTAATGTGTGTCTTTTTGGCTTCTCTGCAGAGGAGGAAGCCGTTCTGGAATCCATCCTGAGAGACAGATCTCACATCGAGGAAACTCTGAGGCTTGCAGCAGATGAGAAAGCAGGAGATTATGCTGGTGAGGACATGAAGCCTGTGTCTTAGACAGATACACACATAAACAGATCGTTAGCTAGCAGGTGAATGTTGCCTTTAAACTTGGATTAAGCAACATTTCACACTAGCATGCTGTTAAGAAACAGCTTAACCATCTTAGACTGGTTTAAACCAAGAGTTTGCAAAATTTTCAATGACTAGGACCCAGAAATAGGATGATATGCTAGCAAAAGTATATAAAATTTAAATATAAAATTTAATTTATACAGTGTGAGAAAACTATTAAGTGTGATATTATAAAGAAAACATGTTTCCTAAAATTAATTTAGTGGTTTCTGTGTGGACAATTACGCTAAAGCCAAAACAAATTATTAGGGTTTTTAATATTATTTATACCCATTATTAGAGTAATGTTAGCTATGTAAACCTGAAAAGAGGCATTTTCAATTCAAATTTATTCACAATAAATAAGATGCCTTATGATTTTTGTAAGTATAAAGTTGTAATGTTATCGAATTCTGTAAATGTGCTAAAAATCAACCATTATATTTTATTAATGAATACAATATTTTAATATTAATATTAAAATGCTGTAAGGTATTATGATAACTGTGATATCGTAAAAAAAAAAAAAAAATTACATTTTTTATAGCTCCTTACGAACCCCTTTAGCCACTTTTGTTATCGTTTACTTTTCATTGATTGAATTGAATAAAAATATTAGATGAAAAAACTAAAATTAAAAAATAGCTCCCTTGCCAACTAAATAAAATGTAAAAAACATTTTAAGTATAAAAATCACTGAAAATAATTTTTTTTGAATATCTATCTATCTATCTATCTATCTATCTATCTATCTATCTATCTATCTATCTATCTATCTATCTATCTATCTATCTATCGTGACAATAAAAAAAGACAACATCACATAAAATTCTTAAATTAAAATTAAAACAGTAAATATTTAAAATACAAAATAAATCAAAATATTCATAAATATGTTAATAGTAAGATATACTGTAGATACAGAGGTCTCTGATTACTATTTAAATACACTGTAAAAAATGAAATAATCAGTAAGTCAGTTTATGTAAGTTATGGCAACATTAATTCTGTGTGTGGAGGCAAAATCTCGAGTAACTATCACATAATTTGTTTTTACAATCACAGCAGTATTTATTTGGCACAAAACAAAAACCTTCAGCTAAACTACTTTTTGAGCAGCTTGTAGGATGTGAAGCATGAAACCACGGTGAGTCATTGCTTCTTGTGAATTGAACTCGTCGTAAAAGTTTAACAATGGATTATTTAGTCCATGTGTCACATCAGCTACCAAGAGAAAGTTTTTATCTGACTCATGGGATCAGCTCAACTGAACTATACCTCAGAAAGGCACGTAGATGTTTTTAGGTTTGTTTACATAACCGTCTCCTCTCATTTCCTTCCCAAACGCTTTATCCACAACACCATCTGCAGTCTTTCCTCTCTGCGCTCTGCGCCTGTGTCTTGTGGTGGATGTCATACTCAGCTTTCGCTCCTTGTTTGTTCTCTGTTTCATCTTTCAGCTGCTTTGCAGAGGCTGAGGAAGATCTACCACAACTCCATCAGGCCCATGGAGCAAGCCTACAAGTACAATGAGCTGAGACAGCATGAGATCTCAGGTACCGTCAGCCTGCTTTCCACTGCTGTCTCGTGCGTGTTTGTCTACTCTCCAAAAATATTTAGCTCTCAGTTTAAGATGTATTTGAACTGCATGTTCACATAAGCTAATAAACTGTTATGCGATGCATATTTGTCTGTCATACACAAATGAAACAGGTAAGAAACAGGTTTGTTAAGATTTCTGCACTCAAAATCAAATAGATGCAAATCCTCAATAATAAACCATTACATGATTTAAAAAAAAACAATATATTATATATATATATATATATATATATATATTGTTTTTTTTCAAAATGCAATTATTTAAATGGCACAAGATCAGAATTATTACAGTTAACTATAACCATAAAAATAAATATTAGCTAAAATAAAATAAGAAATAATATATAAAAACCTTAAGCTTATTTTATTTGAGCTTGTTTCCAAGGAAACATTTCTCATTTTTATTTAACTCAATGTTCTAAAATAACTCAAAGTAAAACTAAAATAAAAGATATTAAAAAGATAAAATGAAATCTGAAATATCTTTTTCATTTAACTTGATTGTACTTAAAAACTAAAACTGAAATAAAAACCAATAAAAACTACGTAGATAAACTAATAATAATGACAAAACACAACAAATTAGTAAAACTTTCAAATTAAAATGAGAACTGAAAATATCAAAATATACATCATAAATATGTTCGCTGTGAAATAAATTACATTTATTCAGTTAAAAAGTATGAATACGGTTAAAACATGGCTATAGCTGTGGAACAATATTTAATTAGTTAAAATATATGAGACTGAAAGAAGTAAAAATTAATAAGACATACTAAAAAAATATAAAAAACGAATAAACATTACAACACACACACAATGCTAAAACCTGAAAATTGAAAATATGAATAAAAAACTATAATAGTATTTCAGTGATACTAAAATAACACTGTTTTGAATCAGCATAAATCTGTTCACTGTAAAATTAATTAAATTTTGTGTGAATATGTCTATAGCTGAGGAACAAGCAATATTCAGTTAGTTAAAATGTATGATATTGCATTATTTATGATAAATATAAACCAATTACACAATTCTTACTTGTTTCGTATATATGTATGCCTAACAAACATGCATCACATAAAGTTTAGTAGTTTGTCAAAACTGTATAATCTAAATCGATGGAAATTATATATGCAAATACATCCTAAATTTAGGCTAAAATATTTTTTGAGTGTAGTTTAGCATTATATGAATGTTGATTGATAATTCATCTCCATGATCTCATTCTCCATCATCCAAACCATCCCACTGTGCATTCAAGCTGCCATCGTCATATTCATAAGGAAGAACCTAAGGCTGCTGCGTCAAATTTCAATGTCTTTAATTAAATACTAATGTAATCATTTATTAATGATTTTGAATTACCTGTCCTAAACTTGCGCTAACTGTGTTCCCGGCCCAGTAATTGCTGCTCGCAGCTTAATTTAAACGTGATTTTCTGTGTGATGTGTGCAACAGCAAATGTGGTTCTTTTCACTCACAAAGTTCCAGATACATACAGAGCTGGTAAATAAAACCCCTCTAGACGATGAACTGCAGGATTAATTGAGGCTAAAGGCTTTTTTTCCCCGAGTATCGTGGCTTCTTTGAGCCGACACATGTGCGGTTCGTCATTCCACAGCTGTAGCACTGGTGCTCGTCCAGAGCCGGCCGAGGGGGGCCAGAAACAGAGGAAGAAAGAGAGAGAGAGAGTTAAAATAGAAAACACAAGGCTTTCTTATTACTGCCGGAGGAACGAAGCCTCCATCTGAAAGCAATCAAGAGTTTCTCAACAGCCCTCGCTTTATATAAGACCTCTATGTGCTCTAGTCCTCACAAGTCTGTACAAAATTCTCATGAATACACATGAAATATCCTCTGTTTTTAATTATTTATACAGTAATATCTTATAAAAGAGGAGGTTCTGCAGACATAAATGGTGCTTTTGGATTGAACTGAACTTTTGACGTTTTGACTTTCAGCAACTTTATGACTTAACAAGTGGTAAAATGTATAAGCATTTACATTTATAATTAACACATATCACTTTCAATAAATAAGTTAGGCCATGTTTTTAAAAAATTACATTTTTAGACCTTTAATTTAGGATTTTTGCGTAATGTTACTGTTAGTTATCAGATTCTATTAATTAATTTATTTATAACAGTACACTTTTTGTTGTTGTTGTTGTTGGTGATAATATTAAAACCCAATAGTTTTTGTGACATTTTCATAATCTGCATATTTAATCAAATGTATTATGAATTGAGCATAACATTCTTAAATGGACAATTACACAATATACAAAAACATTATTTTGGTTCTATTATATTATGCTTTTATTGAACTTTTGATTTTCAACAATATTTTACAACTTCAAACTTTTAGAAAATATCCCAAATAATAAATGACAAAATTCTGATTTTATATAGTTTTTATTTTTTATTATTATTATTTATAATGTTTAGAAAAATGACATTTTTAGACCTTTAATTTTGGGTTTGTCCTAATATACAAGTTTTCTTATTTATTTATACATTTTTTGTTTGGTCATAACATTAAAACAAACCCACTAGTTATTTTGATTCGCTCATAATCTGCATATGTATGGGCCTTTAATAATATTAATGATGAATTTTGCATAATTTGCATATTTAAATGGACAAAGACACAATGTAAAAACATACTTTTGTTTGTATTTTATTATGCTTCTGGACTTCTTGACTGTTAGCAATATTTCTTGAAACTTTAAGAAAATATTCCCAGTAATGTGACAAAATGTATTCATTTAGATTTTATAGTTTTATATCATTTTCAACAAATGAGTCTATTTTTTTAGAAAAATGCAATTTTTGGACCTTTATTTATTTATTTATTTATTTATTTATTTACACACAACACTTTTGTTGGTGAAAACATCAGCCCAGAAACATTATTTTGTGTATATTATATTGTTTTTTTAAAAATTATTATTATTTTTTTATGGTGAAGTTTCATTTGGTTAAAAGCAAACCCCATGTTTTAACTCGTTCACCAGATTTACTTATTCCCTTAGTAGCAGTTTGAGTGTGAAAATGAGGTTTAGATAAACAAGGGCGAGTGATTACTGTAGAGGTGTTGGGTGTATGTAGGCTGTGTCCTCGGAAGGGTGACTTTCACAGTGTTGAGTGTCCTGCTAACCCCTGACTGAACACTGGGATCCAGCTTGCCCCCTTGTGGTTCAGCATGGTATTTAACCCCTACACTCACCACAATAATGCAAAACTGACTTCTACACTTGTGAGGAAGTAGAAAGAAGCTGAAACAAGCTAGCGCCAGTGTGATCAAAGGCTGCTGCTGGTGATCAGAGGAAGAAAATGTGTCCTAAACCATCACATCACAAGAAACATTAGTTCAATATGAATACATTCTGCCATGCAGGGGCTTCTGGGTACATGCATGGTTTTCCCACCAAACATTTGACAGCACAACCATAAATGAATATACAGTATTTAGTGGGATTTATACTAAATAGAGATCAAACTGTTATATAACAATTTAGTGAGGTATTTATTTTTTACTTGAATTGATCTTTTACATCATTAAAAATATAATTATGTTGAATCTTAGAAGATGTTCAGATCATATTTCACCACAAAATCAAAAATCAAAATTTAGCTTATTTTAAATCTTATTTTAAGGATTTTTTGGTTTTGTTTTGCTTTATTCTGTGATGAACAATGTTACTGTTGTGTAACATATCTCATTCCCATTACTGTTAAACTGTAAAAATATATTATTATATATTTTTTTCATGAATAAATACTACATTAAAAATGTGGTGTAGAAACAGTTTTCACTAGTAAATTTTTACACACAATTATAAAGGAATGTGAAGTAGCACATTAAATTCAATGTAAAATTTGGAAGTTAAAAAAAACAAAAAATATTTTCAGTTTTTATTTTATGAAACACATAGTCTGTTTATTTTACAACCTTGAAAAAATCATTTTTACTTTTGTATAAATACTTAATTTAAATGAAATATTATTATATATTGTAATTATATATGTAATCTTCACATTAAAACAAAGAGATTGAGATTTTTTTTTACATAGCAGTAATAATGTATTACTTAAAATATTACTTTTTAATTTTTAATGTCATTTTGGGTGAAATATTTTCAATGTGTTCTTGGCAGGTTTCACAAATGAATTTATTTTCTGTTTAAAACAAGATAAACCTTTAATTTGATGTTTTATTTACCTTTATTTATAAGGTTTTCCAAGATTGACTGATCTTTATATTACATTAACATATAAATATTGTACATTTTAATGTAAAACAAGACAAAATATTTAAATTATTATATATATTTTTTTACATTTATTCGTAAGAATAGGATTTGTTGCAGTATGTGTTGAATCTCTTCTAGAAATCATTGTATCTGGACGAGCATCAATCTTCATCCACACACATTTCAGCTCATCACATACTGTCTCCCGCTTCACAGGAAAAGTGTCCCTTTCTGTCCTCCTCCTCAGCTTCTCTCTTTGACCCCCTTCACATTCTCTTTCTCTTTCTGTCTCTCTTCCTCCTCTGCCTGCACTTTTCCTCACACTTGTCATTTTCATCCCTTTCTCCTCGCCCGACATCACCCGTCACTAAACAGCCTATCCTGGACGCACACTGGGGGATTCTGCCACAGGTGGGTATGACGGGGCGCTTCACTGCATGGCACTGCCTGCGTCTCTGATCCCCTGCAGTGTAACGCCAGCTAGCGCTCATCTGCCCAATTACCATCAGCACTGAATGAGCACTAATTACAAAGTGCCATTATATGTCAGCGTGGAGCATCACTCCGTCGACATTCAGCCACTGCAAAGAGCAGAACTCTTTTGGAGAAAATAAAACTAACAGACGAATTTGGTGCTTCAAATCATCCAGTGGCACGTGCAACATTTCAACCAGCAGATTTGGGTGAAAGTCTAGATTTGGTTCAGCTATTTTTCTTCATCCGACTAATCAAATTGTCTAAATGAATTAATTCTGAACACTAATCAAAGTCCTTGTTTATGAGAATAATTTGATTGTGGCATATTGTGTTCATTGTATAAAGATTGCAAAATGTGGGTTGCATAAGTGTTATAGAATGGTGTGTGCAATAAACAGTGCTTGGCAATTAATCGTGATGTATCTGTTACAAACGTTTGGGGGTCAGTAAGATTTTTTTTTTTTTTTTAATTATTATTTTAAGAAATTAATATTTTATTCAGTAAGGATGCATTAAACTGATCAAAAATTACAGGAAAGGCATTTATAATGTTAAAAAAGATTTCTATTTTCAATAAATGTTGCTGTTCATTTGAACATTCTTTTTATAAGACAAGCCTCAAATACAAAATGCATCATGGTTTCCAGAAAAATATTAAGTAGCTCTTAACATTTATTAAAAATAAATGTTTCTTGAGCAGCAAATCAGCATATTAGAATGATTTCTGAAGGATCATGTGACACAAGACTGGAGTAATGATGCTGAAAATACAGCTTTGCATCACTGGAATAAATTACGTTTTACAATATATTCAAATAAAAAAACAGTTATTTGAAATTGTAATCATATTTCACAATATTGCTGTTTCTATTGGATTTTTGATCACATACTGTAAATGCATCCTTGATGAGCATAAGAGAGTTTCAAATACATAACAAAAATAAATAAATCTTAACGACCCCAAAAATTTGACTGGTGTTATGATGTGTCTAGTAGACAATGTGTCTAATTTCATGCAAAAAAAAAAAAAAACCAGTATGTGGGTATGAATTATTCATCGGACAAAACACAGAAAAGGACAAAAACACCACAAAACACAAGTCATGCAAATTAGACAAAACCTAAAGACAGCACAAATTGAATGGTCTGTACTTCCGTCACTCATAGCCTTGATTTTATTTGCGTCATATTAAATATATAGCATCTACTCTGGCTACAGTTAATTGAGTGTTGGTTGCATGTGCAGGCCTTTCATAACCATATGGGTGAGGGGGGAGGGGGGTTACTTGTCATATGTCGGATGCTTATATCAAAATTGACTTTTGTTGCAACAGAAGAACCATTTTAGGTTCTCCAAAGAACCACTTTTTCTTAGTGTGAAGAACATTTGAATCATCTCGAGAATCTTTTGTGCATTTAAAAGGTTCCATGGATGTTAAAGGTTCTTCATGGAACCATCAATGCCACCAAGAACCTTTATTTTTAAGAATGTCAATTCACATGATGTGTCTGAAGGTTTGATGGTGGCACTCATGTTATCTTTATTGTGACTGGGTTCAAATAACCTACATCTTCTGAGCTGCTAACCGAGCTCCTCGACCTCTACACCGCTGTAGAGCTGGAGGGGCCTTGAGTGATTGTGTTTGCCCTGTTCTGGAGTACTTTATAGAAACGACATTCTCTGCAATTAATTAAACAGAAATTAGTTTCTTTTCCTAAAGTACTCTTAGAACTCTGTCCTCAGGTTTTACTACAGAAAAGATGAAGTGAGTGAAATGGCCTTCAATCCTTCATCTGAGCTCTTAAATAGGCATTCATTAGATATTAAAAATTCAAGAAATCCAATTTAGATTCATTGTGAAACTTCTTTTTCATTATCTAGAAAGGTTTGGGTTCAACAAAAACTTACCATATAAAGAAGAAAATCTACATGCATTCACACAACAATTTAAAGACTTGTTTTGGGTTCTTTAAAATGATTTTGATTCATTCGCACTAATACCGACACTCAACGATGCTGCATGGCGCATTCATCACTCTTTACGCTTGCTGTTTCTGCTGGCTCTTCCTCAAATGTGCACCCCAGTGTGATGGTACTTTACTTGTGGTCTAAGGTGAACGATGAAACCCAGTTAATCAGCAATATGCAATAAGCACCAGTAAAAAACCCTTGCAACATCATTTTCCCTTTGACAGATGGAGACCAATTCATTATTGAATACTTAAATTCATACACTAATAAAAATAAAGGTTCCAAAAAGGGGGTTATGCAGCGATGCCATAGAAACACATTTTTGGTTTCTCAAAGAACCTTTCAGTGAACAGTTTTTAAACCATGTTAAATTGTGAAGAACATTTGAAAAATCTAAGAATCCATTTCCACTATAAAGAAAAGGTTCTATGGGTGTTTGAGGTTCTTCATGGAACCATCAATGCCTATTAAGGACCTTTATTTTTGAAAGTGTATTAATATTATGATTTCCATTTGCTTTATAAAAGAGAAAAAGGGCTTTTTCATTCATGGTAGATCTTGAATTGTGATTCTTGCCCTTAGTCTCAAATGTTTAATAGTAAACGCCATTGCTCTCCAACTCTTTCTCTCTCTCTCTCTCTCTCAAACAGATGGAGAAATCACCTCTAAACCCATGGTGCTGTTCCTTGGACCCTGGAGCGTGGGCAAGTCCTCCATGGTCAACTATCTGTTGGGTTTGCAGGACACTCCTTACCAGCTGTACACGGGTAAACTGTCGTCTGTGCTGCTTGTCAAGTGGTTTTCGGTATTAAAGTATTGTTTTATTACAAATTGGCATTATCTTCTGTTCATCCAGGTGCTGAGCCCACTACCTCAGAGTTTACCGTCATCATGCACGGCGAGAAGATCCGCACCGTGGAGGGCATCGTCATGGCTGCCGACAGCTCTCGCTCCTTCTCCCCGCTGGAGAAGTTCGGCCAGAACTTTTTGGAGAAGCTGGTTGGCATCGAGATGCCCCACAAGCTTCTGGAGCGGGTCACATTCGTGGACACGCCTGGAATCATTGAGAACCGCAAACAGCAGGAGAGAGGTACAGACTTCTCTATCATCGCCATTGATTTCTGTCATTTCTGAGATCTAGTGGGTCCTTAGAAAGTCTTAAACTCAAATTGAAGGTCATAAAAAGTCTAAGATATGTGAAATGGTTCAGTCTTTATTATCATTTTAAGAGGTCTTCAGTTTAAGAGCTGATCATTAAACTCATTCCTTAAACTGATTTAATAAAATAATAAAATGTAAGTGCTGCTCTTTTCACTGTTGCATGTTCTAGGTTCACAGTTTCAGAGCAGTTGTCAATCAATAATTTCATGCATTTATGACTATTTATGATTGTTTATGACCTACTGTTTATCAATTATGACTATGTTTAGTGCATTTTTTTTTTCATCATCATCTGTTCCATTTGAATGAGCAGCTGGAAATAGTGACACAGATATTTCAATATAAGGGTCCCGGTGTATCTCAGGCTCCTTTATAATTAAAAGTTCAGCGTTATGCATACAATCTTTTTCTGGTTATTATGGCATGTTGGTTACACAATAAACCATATTTTACAGGAAGGAAAACATTATTTAACATATTCAGTATATAGATTTGACTAGTTCAGGCACCAGGGTTATTATAGTTAACAAAAATAAATAAATAAATAAATAAATAAAAAGATAAAGACAAACATTTTTTGTAACATGAAATAAAATAACATTTTTATATAATTTTTAAAAATAAATAAATAAATAAATCATTGATTTATTTCAGTTAGCCAAAGCAAATTCTTCAGTGGTTCTTTGGCATGACTGAGGGGCTATATAGCACCGCTACCATATACAGAACCTGTTAAGCTCCTGTATGGTTCTTCAGCGGTTCTTCAGTGGTTCTTTGGGGTTGTAACAAATTAAACTTATCTTAAGTTAAGTCTTATAGTTACCAAAGGATTCTTTTAGGGTAATCTTGTTTTAAACTATTCACCTACCCGCAATTCAATACAACATGTGCCAAAACATGGATGTAATGCATGTATTAATAAATTTCACCAAAACATTGCTCAACCCTACAGCACAATGAACAGCACATTGGAAGGTAAATAAGTAAATTGAGTCCAAAAAGGCAAAGTCTGATATGAGGCCGTGAGTCCTATAAGGGCACAGATGTCCAAACCCCATCCATCATAGTCCACACCAAAAAACAGTCCAAAAAAACAATCCCAGCAAAAAGGAAAAAGTAGTAGAGGTGGAAAAAAACTCAGATCCGTCTCACCCACATTGTCCTCTTAAAAATTCCTAGATTCCCCCTGCAAGGCTCCAGGAAAAAGGGAAAAACTCACAGAGATCCCAGACCGAGAAAACGTTCTTATTTCCCGAAAAATAGGCCTCAACCTCCTAATTCAGGTAATCCTCTGGTTAAAGGAACACTCCACTTTTTTTGGAAATAGGCTCATTCTCCAACTCCCCCAGAGTTAATAAGTTGAGTTTTACCGTTTTTGAATCCATTCAGCCGATCTCCGGGTCTGGGGAGAGCACTTTTAGCATAGATCATTGAATCCAATTAGACCAGTAGCATCGCGTTCAAAAACGATCAAAGAGTTTCGATATTTGTCCTATTTAAAACTTGACTCTTCTGTAATTATATTGTGTACTAAGACCGGCGGAAAATGAAAAGTTGCGATTTTCTAGGCTGATATGATTAGGAACTACTCTCATTCCGGCGTAATAATCAAGGAACTTTGCTGCCGTAACATGGCCGCAGCAGGCGTAGTGATATTACGCAGCGCCTGAAAGTAGTGCCCGGTAGCTGGGTACTATGGGTATTATAATACCTGGCTTGTCTAAGTTGTGCCTTTCTTATAGAACTTTTGACTTCTTCAGCCAGCTGGTGTTGTCTTTCTACTATTGAATAAGAAGTTTGAGAGGGGTTTGGTGCATAATAGATCAATCTCTCTAGAGGTCCTTGCAGAGGTCTTCCCAAAGTGAGCTCTGCAGGAGTCCTATTGGTAGTTTCGTGTTTAGCATTATTTAATGCAAATCGGAACTCTGCCAGCCACTTATCCCATTCTCTGTGATTCTCCCCCACATAAGAAGCCATCATGGTTTTTAGGGTCCTATTAACCCTTTCAGTAAGGTTAGTCTGAGGGTGATAACTGGTGGTTAATTTTTGAGTCACACCCCAATTCTTACACAAGTCAACCAAGAGCTGGCTAAGGAACTGTGGGCCTCGATCTGAAAGGAGGTACTTCGGCACTCCCCATCGATTGAAAATTTCATCCTTCAAGATTTGACAGATGCGAGGTGTTTTACTGTCTTTTAAGGGAAAAAGTTCCACCCATTTCTTAAAGTAGTCAACCACTACCAGAAGAAAAATATTGCTCTTCTTACTTCTCGGTAAGGGTCCCATAAGGTCAATGCCAAACATATAACCTGGCTCATTTACTTCAGTTGATTGAAGAAAACCCAAAGGTTTTGTATTGGAAGGTTTGTATTGCTGACACACAATACATTCTTTAACGTGTTTCCACACATCCTTCCTAACTTCAGGCCACCATGCCACCTCCAAGATTTTCAGTAGGGTTTTCATCCTACCAAGGTGAGCACCCAAAGGATTATTATGAAAGTAATCAAGGAAAGTGAGGACAAGTGACTTGGGTACTACCAATTGGTATTTACCACCACCAGCATATGGCATAACTCGATATAACACGCCCTGCTGGATTTCCCATCTTATCCGATCACTTAATTCATCCTTCATACCTACTTTGGCCATCCATTCCTTTACATACTCATCTTGTTCTTGAGATGCTGCTATCTCAGCCAGTGAGGTGGGCAACTCAAAGTTCCAAAGGGCAGTCCTTTTGGCTACACACGCTGCCACAATTGCTTGATCCTGACTGGACCTTGACAAGGCATCAGGTACCACATTCATTCTCCCTTTCCTGTATTGCACCTGAAATTGGAACCGTTGCAATCTCAAGGTCCATCTGGTGAGTCTAGATGTTATCTTTGGAGTGTTAAAGGCCCACGATAATGCTGCATGGTCAGTATACACTACAAAGGGTACCCCCTCCAAGTAATGATGCCATTTTTCTACTGCCCATACAACAGCGAGGCACTCTTTCTCTGATGTCGAATAGTTTAGTTCTGCTCCCCTTAGACATCTCGAGGCATAAGCAATAACCAGTTCTTGATTGTCAATCTTTTGGGTAAGTACAGCTCCCAGTCCATTAGCACTGGCATCAGTTTGCACTTGAAAGGAATATTGTAAATCTGGTTGGGCCAGCACAGGGGCTTGTTGCAGAGAAGCTTTCAGCTTCTCCACACTCCGCTGGCATTCTTCGGTCCATATCCAAGCAACATTTTTCCTCTGTAAATGATACAATGGGGAAGCCAACTCAGCCAAATGTGGAATGAACTTATGGTACCATCCAATCAGGCCCAAGAACCTCTGCAATGAAGGAAGATCATGAGGAATGGGATAGTTTGTAATAGCATCTGTCTTTTCTGAATCCACCTCCACCCCTTTTCCTGAGACAACATGGCCTAAGAATCGTAACTCAGTCTTAAGAAAATGACATTTCTTTAGGTTCAGGGTCAAGTTAGCATTGCTGAGTCTACAAAAGACTGTTTCAAGATCTTGAAGATGCTGCTGTTTAGATGGGGAGTACACGATGATATCATCAATATATACAAAACAGAGACTGCCTCTCAACTCTCCTAATACCCTTTCCATAAGCCTCTGGAAAGTAGCTCCTGTGTTTTTTAGGCCAAAAGGCATCGTCAAAAAATGATATAGGCCAAAGGTGGTGATAAAAGCTGTCTTTTCCCGGCTACCCTTCTCCATCTCCACTTGCCAGTACCCCGATTTCAGATCCAGTGTACTAAAATATTGTGCCCCATGCATAGACTCCAAAATATCATGAATAAGAGGCATAGGATACGCATCTTGAGGGGTCTTGGCATTTAAACGCCTATAGTCAACACAAAATCGTAGACTTTGATCAGGTTTAGGCACCAGCACCACTGGAGAGGCCCAAGGCGATTGTGAGGACTCAATAACTCCATCTTGTAGCATCCTTTGAATCTCTTTTCGCATTATTTCTTTCTTTAGAGGTGAGACTCGATAAGCTTTGCCCCTTACTGGGATAGCATCTGTAGTTATGATCTGGTGAGTGGCCACCTTTGTCCTCCCCAGCTTGTCCGAACAAAGAGATGGCCATACCTGCAAAAGCTGTTGTATCCCCTCAGGATATTTCTGCATCATCTCATCCACCCCAGTTAATGGCTTAAGCAATTCAGAATCAAGGGGCAAAGCCATATACACATTGACAACTCTTTCTTCCTGCTGACACCATCTCTGCTCCCCTAGTGGCTGGCAAAGAAATGGAAACACCGTCATGTGCCCATTAATGCATAGTTCATAACTATGTTCTCCCACTTGTATCCGTACTCCAGTTTGACTCAAAAAATCCAAGCCTAAAATAAGGGGAAAGGCAAGCTTTTGGTCTGACATCACATAGGTGTCAACTGTCCAAAACATTCCATGCCACTCATAAATTACAGGGACTCGTCCTTCTGAGGTTTGCACCTTACCATCAGCTAGCACAAAATTCCTGTTGAAATGCTGCTTCATTTCTTCACCTGGTTTTGCCAGTGCTTCCCAAACTTGTCTCTGCATTAAACTAAATGTTGAGCCAGTATCTAGGATACCTTCCACTTGCCTACCATGAATTTTCAAAATTACTCTAAGCAAGGGAGGTGTAGTAGAATGGACTAGAGCTAGATGTTGAGCTGGAAATATTGGCATGGCGACCTGTCTGAGTTTTTTTTTCCTTTTTCACCGACTCTAAGCTGATTTACTTTGGCCCAATAGTCTCTCTTGGAATTAAGGTCTCTTTCCACCATTGATCCCACTTTGACTAATTGCTCCACTGTATGCACAGCACCCCTTAAACTTCCAGCAAGAGAAGGGTTACAATTATTCAGAATTCTTCGAACCACCTCTTCCTCCGGAAGTTCGGCTTTCCACTTCAGACACAATGCTCTATAGTCATAGGCAAAATCTCTAATGCATTGATCTGGACCCTGGATCATATCTTTAAGCTGTTCTTCTGCCTCAGTGAGGTAGTCAGTGGGAAGGAATGCCCCCAAGAAAGCCCTTTTAAACTCATCCCAATTATGGACCTTATTCCTTTCTGCCAGCCACCAACTCCTGGCCGGACCAGTGAGAACAGCATTTAAAGTAGCTACCAGTTCAGTATCCGACATATGGCGGAGCGTCAAAAAATTTTCACAACGCTCCACAAACTCCATTACATCACTAGTTTCCCTAGTTTCTCCAAACCTAGGGAATTCTAAATTTATTGGGGGTTTAGAATAGGCAGCAGCTGGTACAGATGTAAACATTCTCTCACCATCTGAACTGACAGCTCCAACAGAAAAACGCGTCATAGGCGTGCTAGTTTTCCTAACGTGGGAAAGTTCCTTTCGCCATTGTTCATCCCACCTTTGAAGGCACTCTATCACCCCTCTTTCAATCTTAGCCAAAGATCTTTGCATAAAACTTTCAATATCTTCAAAACGTTGATTCATCGCATCTCTGCCGACAGCTTCACGGTTCAATGCACTCTCATTAGAGGTTCGAAAGTTATCTTTCAATGCATTAATCTCAACACGTAATGCTTGGATTGATTGAGACAAACTTGATATTTCAGAACTCCTCCTTCCCCTCTCAATCCCTACAGGATTCAAACTCGGTTGAGCCTCATCATCACTTTCTTCTGTGGGGCTATCAATATACATTCCACTTAATAGGGAGCTTATTTCCACTACTGATTCTGGGTTTCGGTAAGTGCCTCCAATTGGAGCAAGGTTAAAAGGAAGGGACTCTGCAACACCCACATTATCTACTGGAAGTACCTCAGCAACTGGATTAGCATTATCAGTTTCCATTGTGAACATAAAACACTAGGCACATTGATAAATTAAACCAATACAACTGAACAAATACAACTGAACTTCAATTTACTTTTCACAAGAAAATCCCCATACAGGCCACCATCTGTAACAAATTAAACTTATCTTAAGTTAAGTCTTATAGTTACCAAAGGATTCTTTTAGGGTAATCTTGTTTTAAACTATTCACCAACCCGCAATTCAATACAACATGTGACAAAACATGGATGTAATGCATGTATTAATAAATTTCACCAAAACATTGCTCAACCCTACAGCACAACAGCACATTGCCTTACCTTCCAATGTGAACAGCACATTGGAAGGTAAATAAGTAAATTGAGTCCAAAAAGGCAAAGTCTGATATGAGGCCGTGAGTCCTATAAGGGCACAGATGTCCAAACCCCATCCATCATAGTCCACACCAAAAAACAGTCCAAAAAAACAATCCCAGCAAAAAGGAAAAAGTAGTAGAGGTGGAAAAAAACTCAGATCCGTCTCACCCACGTTGTCCTCTTAAAAATTCCTAGATTCCCCCTGCAAGGCTCCAGGAAAAAGGGAAAAACTCACAGAGATCCCAGACCGAGAAAACGTTCTTATTTCCCGAAAAATAGGCCTCAACCTCCTAATTCAGGTAATCCTCTGGTTAATGGCCGTATCTATGATAAATCCAGGGCCCTGGCACTGGCACTAGAGAGAGCAAGGCATTTCCCAGCCTCTCCCAGCCTTCCTCTGTCAGCCATGTGCCATTACCTTTAACCCCCCACCACAAAATGGCCACCAATTCCTACTTCCTTGTATAGTGGACTTTTAGAATAAAAGTCCCTCATATTCCAACGCAAAACAGTCTACAAATATAAATACCCATAACCAAAATATAACCAAACATTTATCACCACATTATTAACAATGTTTTAAATGATTTGAACCTCAGAAATGGACGCTATTTCTATGTTTTGTGGCCGTGTCACAGGGTGATTAAGGTGCCATATAGCACCACTGCCTTACAAAGAACCTGTTAAGCCCCTTTAAAGGTTCTTTACGAGCCAAAGAACCACTGTTGGTGCTGTTTAGCACCATTTTTGTTGAAGAAATACAATGCAATATGGCACCTCTTATGGTTCTACATAGCACCATTTGACAAAGGTGCTGTATAGCACCTTTAAAGATATGGTGCTATATAGCACCAAAAGTGGTTCCCCTATGATTACGAGCCAAGAACCACTTTTAGTGCTATATAGAACCATTTTTTTTAGAGTGACACTGTGTGTGTGTGTATATATATATATATATATATATATATATATATATATATATATATATATATATATATATATAAACTATACAGGCAACTAATAAAAATGACAAAAGCACTAATTACTAAAACTTAAAATTAAACTTAAACTAAAAATTAAAATGAAAGCGCAAAATATTAAGAAAATAAAAACTAAATTTAAATATTTTTACAAATATAATAGCATCTCAGTAATATCACCCCCCCCCCCCAATGTTTTGCTAAAAAATAAAAATTTAAGTCTTTGCTGAATATGAGATGTACACTGTAAGGAAATATGAGATATGTTTTGCAGTTGTATAGGTTTAATCTGAATGGATATATGGTATTCATTTTGTTTGTCAAGGTTTTAAAAAAGGTCTTAAAAAGTCTTAAAAACCCTCAATCTATGAATAATAATTAATTCATTATATTTCTTCTCTCACTTCAAGGTTACCCATTCAATGACGTGTGCCAGTGGTTTATCGATCGTGCGGACCTCATTTTTGTGGTTTTTGATCCCACCAAGCTGGACGTTGGTCTCGAGTTGGAGATGCTCTTCCGACAGCTGAAAGGTCGGGAGTCTCAGATCCGTATCATCCTCAATAAGGCCGACAGCTTGGCAACCCAGGACCTCATGCGCGTCTATGGCGCCCTCTTCTGGAGCCTGGCGCCCCTCATTAATGTGACAGAGCCCCCACGTGTCTACGTCAGCTCCTTCTGGCCCTACGACTACGCGCCGGACACCAGCCGCGACCTCTTCAAACGCGAGGAAATATCCTTGCTGGAAGACCTGAACCAAGTGATTGAGAACCGTCTGGAGAACAAAATCGCCTTCATCCGCCAGCACGGCATCCGTGTTCGCATTCACGCTCTCCTGGTGGACCGCTACGTGCAGACCTTCAAGGAGAAGATGAGCTTCTTCAGCGACCCCGAAATGGTCTTCAAGGAGATCGTGGACGATCCCGATAAGTTCTACATTTTCAAGTCCATCCTGGCCAAAACCAACGTCAGTAAGTTTGACCTGCCCAACCGAGACGCTTACCGCGACTTCTTTGGGATTAACCCGGTGAGCAGCTTCAAGCAGCTGTCGGCTCAGTGCTCCTACATGGGTGGTTGTCTACTGGAGAAGATCGAGCGCGCCATCACCCACGAACTGCCCTCTCTGCTCGGCAGCATCAACTCCGGCAAGAACCCGACCCTGTCCTCCTGCGAGGCCACCGGCTGTGGGGAAAAGCCCAAGAACCGCTACCGGCGAAACTGAGAGAAGAAAACCAGGTGGGAGGGAGACCGAGGAGGAGGACGAGAGAAAGATAGGAGGAACGGTGGAGCGAACAAACAGAGGAGGAGCAGTGGAGCTAATCCTGTTCCTGCCGCAGGTCCGTTTTGAGTCAATGGAGACGGATCTCACGGGACTTTTTTTTGCGTGAAGAGGTTGTGTGTGGGGATGTTTGTGGGCGGGGGATTCTGGGATGGGGTGGAGGGAGGTTCTTGTGAAGTCTTGAGGCGGAGTTTATTGTGAATGCGAGGAGAGCGCGTCAAAATAACTCTCTTCTCTTTCCGCGCTACTTTTATAAACTGTCTGCAGTTTTGAAGGGGAAAAATGTGTACGCATGGAAAAACAAAAATGGCTGACACACACTTAAAAAATGTAAAAAATAGCAAAAATAAAATATCCTGAGACTGAAAATGGATATCAGCTGCCTTGAATGTGAACAGTGATGCAAATGTCATGTTTTAAACTTACTGAATCAGTTCCCCAGTTGTGCGTTTTTCCGCTGTCTTTTGGGTTGATTTGTTCACTTTTATAGGTTAATAGTAACTATGGATGATTATTTCTCTCTCTTCAGACTGATAAGCTACTAGCATGTTATGATACATATGGGTTTGGTTTTTTCACATTTCCACTTATCCACTTTGTATACCACAATAAAAAAAACGATCTACACTCTTAAAAATAAAGGTTCTGAAAGGAAGTTTTCACAGCAATGTGATAGAAGATCTATTTAGGATTCTCTAAAGAACCTTCAAAGGAATAGTTCACCCAATAATGAAAATTTGTAAGATTTGAAAATATGTAGATGAGTTTTTCTTCATTGGAACAGATTTGGAGAAATTGAGCATTGTATCAGTGAATGGGTGCCATCAGAATGAGAGTTCAAACAGCTGATAAAACATCACAATAATTCATAAGTAATCCACACCACACCTGTCCATCAGTTAATGTTGAAAGCTGTGTGTTTGTAAGAAACAAATATGTTATATAGACATTTTAACTTTAAACGGTTGGTTCTGGCCAAAATACGAGTCCATAATAAAGCTTCCTCCAGTGAAAAAATCCTTAATGGCTTCCCAAATCAAAATGAACTGATATATTTGTTTAGAACTGTTTTGTCTTCTGTTTTGTCTTCTTTGTGAATATTTCTCTCCTGATTCAGACAAGGGAACTTTTTCACTGGAGAAAGCATTTTATGGATAGAGGACTCATATTTTAACCAGAAGCAATGGTTTAAAGCAGGGGTGTCAAACTCTGTTCCTGGAGGGATGCCGCTTTGCAGAGTTTAGTTCCAACCCTGCTCCAACACACAAACCGTGCAGTTATCAAACCTAAACCTAAATGACTTCGCTGGATCAGGTGTGTTTAATTAGGGTTGCATCTAAACTCTGCAGGGCTCCGGCCCTCCAGGAACTGAGTTTGACACCCCTGGTTTAAAGTTAAAAATGCATTAATGATGTATTTGTTTCTTACATACATGCAACATTTTGCTTTTTCATTAACTGATGGACTGGAGTGGTGTGGATTACTTGTGGATCATTGTGATGTTTTTATCAGCTGTTTGGACTCTCATTCCGACGGCACCCATTCACTGCAGAGGATCCGTTGGTGAGCAAGTGATGTAATGCTACATTTCTCCAAATCTGTTCTAATGAAAATAAATAAATAAATAAAAACTCATCTACATCCTGGCCTGTGGGGGAGTAAATGTTCAGCTAATTTTCCTTTTTGGCTGAACTATTCCTTTAACTGAACTGTTCTTTCTTAATGTAAAGAACTTTTTAATAATCTTTTTCCAGAAAAAGAACCTATCGTGCATTTGAATGGTTCCATGGATGTTAACGGTTCTTCACAGAACCTGCGATGCCAATACAGAACCTTCATTTTTAAAAGCGTATTTAAAATTCCACAACTAATAGCCAGGTCTTATGTAATGGTTGGGGTTTTGTGTGGAAATAATCACATTAATCTAGATATCTAGATAGATGTTACCTCAGAAAGCTGCATTTTTATAAGCTTTAGGCTTTTTTGGAATCCTAGTTATGATGTATGGTAGTCAACAGTGAACATAGTGCAAACAGTGCAGTTCTGTGGGAGCGACAAAACTGCAATAAAGTGTTATTAACCGAGCTGTCTGTTTTTTTGGACTTGGGTCGTGGGGGTTAATAGACTCGGATCTCTTCTGAAAGACCTGTCTAAATATCGAGGTCACTCTTTGTTCCCACCTCCAAAAATAGACACAAGATGAACCATGGTGTCGCTACCAGATTTAGATTTTAACGGCAGGTAAGTGCTGAAAGATGCTCAAGTCAGCTGTATATTTAGCAGGTGTGTTTTCTGAGGCAGGTGGGAGATCACAGGGGTCGTCATAAATGTAGCAAGCTCATTAAAACATGCAGAGGATATGAATATTGCTCAATCCCTGAGCCTGATATGTTATTCTGACAGGTGGCTTGTTTAAAAATGTGACAAAATCTCTGATGTTTAAAAGTATTAAACTACAACTCATGAACTGTAAAAACTACACAGATAACAAGTGCATTAAATGACCTGGCAACCAACCACAACTTTTGCATGTGCCAATGCCCCTCTCATGTTCTTTATGCAATGTAAAACTCAGTTTCATAAAGTATCTTGAGACTATTAAAGTGAAAACAGTTTTTTCCAACACTTCTAATTAGCCGTGAGTGAGTGTCCATATGTGTGGAAGTTGCTGTGGCAGTAGTTGTCCACTAGAGTGAGCGCAGAATGTAAAGAGCTATTGCATCACATTGATGTGAGGACAAAGCAACAGAAATTGCACAACATAATGCTGAAGCAAGGAAGATTATAGTGCAAACCATTTTTTTTTTTTGCCAACATGAGGTGAATGAAATCATGCAAAATATGAAATGAAAAGTTCAAGCATTGCAAAATGCTCATTACGAAACAGTTTAATGTAAACTTGTACAGCAGCTTAAAATGAGCAAATTGGGGAGATGTTTAACATTGCATTGGAAACCTCTTAACCATGATGCAGCGGAGAGAGTCTTATCATTATGTGTGAGGTTAACATTAAAATAAATCTTTTTGACTGAGAGAACAGAATTTGCCCCCCAGGCCCTCCAAGATGTAGATGAGTTTGTTTCTTCATCAGAACAGATTTGGTGTAATTTAGCATTACATCACTTGCTCACCAGTGTATCCTCTGCAGTGAATGGGTGCCGTCAGAATGAGAGTCCAAACATCTGATAAAAACATCACAATAATCCACAAGTAATCTACACCACTCCAGTCCAGTCCAATCCAGTCCAACGGTTACAGTCTTGTAAAGTGAAAAGTTGTGTGTTTGTAAGAAACAACCCCATCATTAAGACATTTTTATCTTCAAACCATTGCTTCTGGCTAAAATATGAGTCCTTTATTCATAATACTGCTCTCTCCTGCGAAAAAGTCCATCTCCTATTGCCCACTCACATCAGAATCCACCCACATATTTGTTTAGAACAATTCTGAACTGTTTCCACTATAAACAGTGCTAGATCTGTGCACATTTCTCTTCTGATTCAGACAAGACGACTTTTTCAAAGGAGAAAGCAATATGAATAAAGGACTCATATTTTAGCCAATAGCAAGATGTTGATGGACTGGAGTGGTGTGGATTATTGTGATGTTTTTATCAGCTGTTTGGACTCTCATTCTGACGGCACCCATTCACTGCAGAGGATCCATTGGTGAGCAAGTGATGAAATGCTCAATTTCTGCAAATTAAGAAACAAATTCATCTACATCTTGGATGGCCTGAGTAAATTATTAGCTAATTTAAATTTTTGGGTGAACTATTCCTGTAATCAAAGTATTAATATGGCACTAATGGCAAAAAAATATAAAAAATAACTCCTATATTTCAAACAGTAAAGCATGGTACTTGAAATGCCATGGTCATGGTTTTGATTCCAGGAAACGCAAGGGCTGATAGAAATATTTATATAATGCAATGTAAGTTGCTTGGATAAAAGCTTAAACTGTAAATATAAATCCACCGCAAACCTACTTTCAGCTCAATTCTGATAAGAAACGCACACTTTACATCTTCACATCATTTTCTGATGGATAAAATCAAGTGCCATCCCACACAAATATTCTATTTCCCTCTGAAATACGTCACATAACTGAAGTAAATTGGGGTGCTGATGTCTTTCATGTTGCTTCTAATGAACAGATTGTAATCAAGGAAATTTCCTCATTGCGTGCTTGTATCTGTTATTCAGTGTTTAACGCATTGAATAGAAGATGTAACAGCTCATTTTGCAGCACTCCTCGAGAAACAAATGTGAAATATGGCCGTCGCATTCAATAGTAGAATGAAGCCAGTGTCCCGTCACCACACGATATTAATCTTAATGAGTTAATAATGGCATGGGTCTGCGCGCCTGTGTGAGGACATGGCCCACTGATCACATATTTCAAAACAGACTGTGCTATACTCCCCCCGGAGCGAGGGAAGCCCCCACAACATCAGGGCTGCCTCTGAAAGCGTGTGAAGTCACACTCACACATACACACGTTTCAGACGGCAGGCTGAAGTTTGCCTTGCACTCAGACGTGATTGGAGAACAGGTCTGGAAGCTGCATTGCACCAGCTCGGGGTCGGTCGTGACTCCAACTCAAAGGGAGGTGTGCGAGTGAACTGTAACAGGGGACTGTGTAACATGTTCAAAGGGAATGGTGTTTCTCAAGGCCGTTTCTCCATCCAAATTTCAGTTTTTGTGAGTGTGTTTCAGTAAACCAAAAGGTGTGAGTAGAAAAACATGCTGTATTGAGTGAATATCACAAATAGATGTCTGGAGTCAATTTCACCCCATAATCAAAAGAAAAAAGAAAAACAAATTATGTTTTGCAAAATTTTAATGTATTTTTTTTGCACTGTGACATCATTTTTTATGCCAATTAATCACATGTATTTCTGAATGTGATTTCTGCTATGCATTTGGATCCAATGTATAAGTTTGTTTAATTCAATATGAATTAAAGGCAGATGCATCCAGATGTTTTTTTTTTTAACCATAATTCTCAATGGATTTCCGCAGTGCACAATTATTTTTTTATTTATTTTTTTTACAGTTTTTTTTTATCAAAGAAAATTTATCTGTGATGTATAGAATTTTAATAGTTTATTATTATTATTATTATTATTATTATTATTATTATTATTATTATTATTATTAGCAATATATTTAATTGTCATGAAAATAATGAACTTGAATAATTCTATGCTCCTTTATTTTCCTAAAGCAAAATATCCCTTTTGACTTTGGGATGAGATATAACCTGTACATGTTCTTGAGAGGTTTGTATAGGAATGGATTCCATAATGCTCTTCACTTTTCCCCAGAACAACATAATCTACCCTAAGAACAAGCAGTGTACTTCTGTAAGAAACCTGTCACCTTTCTGTGTCCTGACCCAGCAGCTCAGGCCCGGCCTTCTCTAGAGACACACACACACAGCTGCAGTTCTTCAGGGAATTCCTTTGAAACAGTCTTCTGAAGCTTTTTAAGCATTTTAGCCTCTTGCTGGCTTCCAAAACAAAATAATCACTTTGATTCAGCCACAGTTACTGCTGCGCAGCACAAGCACAACACGACAGCCAAGCAAAGAGACTCTATTAATTAAAACATGCGGATTAAAGACTTATGGTTTATTTTGGGAATAATTTCATAAACTGGGATCAACATTTAATTACAAAATTGGTGGATTTGGTGAGTATTACGGAAAACATTGTGGAAAATGTTTAATAAACCCTTCGGCCCCCAAGCAGAGCTGACCTGGAAAGCAAAGACTTCCTGTAACCAAGAAATGATTATTTAATTACAATACGATTGATTTGTGACCTTGGAGCACAAAACCAGTAAAAAGTAGCACAGGAAGCCTATATTTGTAGCAATAGCCAACAATACAATGTATGGGTCAAAATGATAGATTTTCCTTATATGCCAAAAATCATTAGCAAATTAAGTAAAGATCCTGTTCCATTAAGATATTTTGTAAATGTCCAACTGTAGCTATATAAAAACTTAATTTTTGATTAGTAATATGTATTGCTAAGAACTTAATTTGTACAAATTTAAAGGCTATTTTCTCAATATTTAGATTTTTTTTTGCACCCTCAGATTCCAGATTTTCAAATAGTTGTATCTCGGCCAAATATTGTCAGATCCTAACAAACCACACATCAATGCAATGCGTATTTATTCAGCTTTCAGATGATGTATAAATCTCAATTTCGAAAAATGACACTTAAGACTGGTTTTGTGGTCCAGGGTCACATAGGAATTATGATAGAAATGATTGAAGATTATTCTTACCTTTATCTATCTATCTATCTATCTATCTATCTATCTATCTATCTATCTATCTATCTATCTATCTATCTATCTATCTATCTATCTATCTATCTATCTATCTATCTATCTATCTATCTATCTATCTATCTATCTATCAAAAACTATGAAAAGAACCAGACAGACTGACAGATAAGAAAGAAAATGTGTTTCTGTCTAGTGGTGTCAACGCTAAATTGGTTTGGTTGATTTCATATGGCTCTCAATATGACAGCTGTGTCTCCTCCTGCATTACACGTGATTGATTGGACCCCCCCCCCCCCCCCATCCCCTTTTGACAGCTCTCGGTGACGCGCGTCAGCGTTGGGGACGCGCTCCGACGCGAACACTGCGGTTTGAGAAGAGCCCACCTCCATGTGAATGCGTGCGTGCTCGCCACCCTTCTGTTGTTCTCTCTCCGGAGCGTGCACGCACGCGTCTATCCCCACCTCTCAATGTATTTCCAGCGTCTGCTGGACTTGTACAGACACCGCGTCGGATTGCGAATACAGATGGAGATCTCACTGATGTCTGATGGCCACCGGCGCATCCAAGCTGCGCGAAAGCACACAAGTCAACTATGATACACTGGCATGTGTCACGAGTGCCAAGCTGTGCGCTGATGGGGAGCATAGAGGAACCGGCTGAGAAAGAGATTTGTTTGGACATCACAGGAAAAGCTGCCCGTGGAAATGAGTCCTGAAGAGAAACCAAAGAGGCACTTTACCACTGTGAGTCTATGGAGAGAGAAGTGCAGACTTTCTGTCTTCTCTACGAGGAAAGGAAACTTAAATGACTTCTGACCATCAAGGTGAATTCATTCTTCATTTGAAGCACTTTTACAACGTGCATTGAAATAAATGGCTCAAACTGGTTTCAAACAGCCGCACCTGAATTAAGATCACAGCGTTTTAAGTCTGTGGGAACTGGACAAACAGGCATTTATGCATCTTGAATGATAAATTGATCCATATGCGCAATCTTTATTATTTTTTATCCCGTTACGCACGTTTAATTCGCAATAGAAGCGCCTGCAAGATCCGGAGCGGGAACTCAGGAAAGGTCGGTGCTCCTGTCAAGAGAATATTAACGCGACAGGCCGTTTAAGAAAGAAGACTGGTTGAAATTTTCTACGTATTTTTTAACAACAGTAACGCTGTTGTTCCCTTTATGTCCGTCTGACAGGACGCGGAGTCTCCAGTGAACGCTTACTCTGAATCTGAAGAACAAAAGAGGGCGGAAGGTTTATTTTTAAGAAACCTTGTTGAGTTATTTTTCTTAAGTAGCCTAAATAATGTAGAAACACATCGTGTTTTTAAGTTCGGACTTTTTTTGACATACTCATCCCCTGCTGGACTTTTTTTAATGTTTATTTGATCAAGAGTTTTTGGACTTTATTATGCATGACTGTGTTGGATATGAGGAATGCCATAACTTACGTCAAGCATAAATGCTGACAGTCCTCTAAGTGGTCTCATAAGTACAAGTTTCTTCTTGAAAACCAATGCAATGGCTCATTTATGGGGAAAATTGTGCACTTGGCATCAGAATGGAGTTAAGAAGTTCCCTAAGGAGTCAAAGCAAACAGTCCTTGACTTGAGTCTTCATTTTTGTGGTGTTATTATGTAACTTTGATTCATCAGTGAGAGATCATTTTTGATTCACTTGTAGTAAGTCGAAAGATTCCATGCGCTTTGGATAAACCTCTCCGACCCATGTGCGTCAAGAAAGACAGAAGAGAAGAGGAATGCGCTATTGACGTCATGAGGTGAAATAACCAAAACTCAAAATCCTGGAACTGTCTAAACATAAACGAGTAAATTTTTCGTCATTTAGTCGTCAGAGCTGTTTGGCGCCATCTCCGTTTGTTTCCCCCTCTTGATTCTTTTTCCACAAAAGCATCTTATTTTCATAATTTTTTGCATTTCTCCCAGATTGCCGCTGATCTGAACGGTATCATGGCTTCTCCTCAGCATCAACATCTGCTGTTTCACAACAGCGAAGTAAGCTGCGACTCCAGCGGCGATGGTGCCATTTCTGTGCGGATCAGTGGCACCAAGCCGCACAAACAGCAGCGTGGGAGTCTGGGCGCCAGCGCCATGTGCAGCATTATCGGGGGCTCCAAACATTGCAAGTACAGCATCTCCTCCAGCTGTAGCTCAGGCGAATCCGCCATCCGCAAACCAGTGGTCAAAGGCCTCCGGACTCAAAGAAAGATGCCGCAGCTGTTCGAAAGGTCGGCCGGACATTTCTGGAACCCCAAGTTTGACTCCAACATTCTGGAGGAAGCCTGCCGCGAGCGCTGCTTCCCTCAAACGCAACGCCGTTTCCGTTGTGTGTTGCTTTACTTGGCGGCCGCCAGCCTCCTCTGGGGGTTGTTCTTCATTGCTAATGCTAATCGATGTGAAAGGACTGCCTTCTTATTGCCCACAACTGCCTTCCTACTCCTCTGTTCTGTCCTGTTCGCCTTCACATTCACCCGGTTCTACTCCCACTGCTACAATCAAGCCTCGCTGTTGCTCATTGTGGTGACATTTGCCCTCACTCTTGCACCTCAAATCCAGACTTCAGGCTTTAGTGACTTTAATGTTCCTCCTTTGAAGGATGAAGAGGATGCAGGCGACTTCAGTGGCGCCGAGGATAAAAACCTGACGTTTGAAGCCACCCGAAGTGGAGGTCTAGTTGCTCCTTGTTTGTCCCCAGTTGGCACCTTCTCTTTAGGTATGGAGGTGCTTTCGTTGCTCTACAGTTTCCTCCACGTCCGTTTGTATGCTTCGCTCCTGCTCGGCTTGCTCTACTCAGTGCTTTTTGAGACTCTTGGCTGGATGCATTTGATTCAAGGCAATGGCTGGAAGAACTCCACCGAGGAACATTTGGAAACGCTCTACTGGCTGATCCCAGGAAGGGCCATTTTACATCTTTGCGCCCACGTCATTGGCATCCACCTTTTTATTATGTCTGAAGTGCGTTCACGCAGCACGTTCCTCAAGGTCGGCCAAGCCATCATGCATGGGAAAGACCTGGAGGTGGAAAAGGCCCTGAAGGAGCGGATGATCCACTCGGTGATGCCTCGTAGGGTTGCCGATGAGCTAATGAAGCAGAGCGATGACGACAATGACAATTCGGTTAAGCGCTACTCAACGGGAGCGGCCATTGCGGGCGCCTCCAGCCCAAAGAGCACCAAACGCAAGAAGACGTCGATACCTCGAGGCCAGATCATCTTTCGGCCATTCAACATGAAACGCATGGAGCCGGTCAGCATCCTGTTCGCAGACATTGTGGGATTCACCAAGATGAGCGCCAATAAGTCAGCGCATGCCCTAGTGGGACTCCTCAACGACTTATTCGGACGCTTCGATCGCCTGTGTGAGCTCACATGTTGCGAGAAGATAAGCACACTGGGAGATTGTTACTATTGCGTGGCTGGTTGTCCCGAACCAAGAGAGGACCATGCCTACTGCTGTGTAGAGATGGGGCTTGGGATGATCCAGGCCATTGAGCAGTTCTGTCAAGAAAAGAAGGAGATGGTGAACATGCGTGTTGGTGTCCACACTGGCACCGTGCTGTGCGGGATCCTCGGCATGAAGCGCTTTAAGTTTGACGTCTGGTCCAACGATGTCAACCTAGCCAATCTTATGGAGCAGTTGGGTGTTGCCGGGAAGGTGCACCTTTCGGAGGCCACGGACAAGTTTTTGGATGATCGGTACTTGCGAGAAGACGGGCGAGTCACAGAAAGAATTGGACCAAGTGTGGTTGCAGATCAGCTTAAAGGTAAGATGTGCATTTATAGTGACTAACACCGTGTACATGACTATGTTTCCTTGTTTAGCACTGTGCTTAATCTTTGTTGCGAAACTGTGCCTCGGAGGACTAAGTGAGACACTTTTGGTTCTTGGCTCATGTGGCTGTTAAAATTTCTTGCTGCATTGAAACTTCATTCTTCAGCCTGCGTATTGACAGTGTCCTCAGTGTTCGTTCACTTGTCGAATCATTTTGTTGAATCTGTGCCCCTGTGGATTCTGTGACATATTCGGTTAACAGGGCAGGTCTTTTAGGCAGTAACATGCTGTCTAACCTTTTCCGCAGCCTTCAGAAAGGGACTATTAGGGATTTGTGCAGTCAGTTTTTCCTGAAAAAAGGCCTGTCATTTTCTATGTATTATCATGTTTTCCGTTTAGTGGTCAACAAAGCAAAATAAGCATTTGCAAGTGGCAAAGTAGCAAAAATCCAGTCATGTTAGCATACAGTGCAATGTTTGCATACATTTGTTGCATATCTATCCTTTCATTTAAAGAGATAGTACACCCAATAAATGAAAATTGTCATTTAATAACCCTCTAGTAGTTTAAGTAATTTAAGTAGTTTAGTTTATGACGTTCTTCTGTGGAACACAAAAAGAAAGAAAGATTTTTTAAAAAGGCAGCCATCATTTATATATTTTCCACAGAAAGTCATACCAGAATGGAACAACATAAGGGTGTGAGTAAATGCATTGTTATATCTAATATTAATTATTTATATTGGTTTTAATTTAAATTTTAGTGTTTTTATGTGCTTTTTTTATATGCTACTTTTATTTAATTTATTTCAACTTTACTCATTTTAAATTTATATTATATATTCATAATATTTACACTGTAAATGATGACAATTTTCATTTTTGAGTGAACTGTCCCTTTAAAAGCTAATAAAGAGATTCATGTTGGAGATTTGTAGATTCATTTAGTCTTGCAAAAGGGCTGTAATTTTCTCTGTTACCTGATTTCATGCGCTTTCTGATCAGCAATCAACAAAGAAAAATTAGCATTTGCAAATTAGCAACCTTTTTGCATGCTAATGAAGCTATAGCATGCAAGCTGTAGTTGTACATTTGTTTCTTCTGCATATTTTGAATTTCAAGCTATCCCCTTCTTTTGCTTAATGGCTGGTCACCTCACTTACATCAAGTATTGGATTCTCAAAGCACTTGACATTTGTATAAATGTGGCTGAAGGCTGGCATTTTTATGTAATTAACTTATGCAAATGGTTCCTTCGTTTTGTTAATTGTTCTTGAGCTCAAGCAAAAGCCAATAATTGGACGTTAAGTGATACATTTTCCTAGCCGTGCAGAATATGAATGTCCCAGCGTGTTATTAATCCTTTCAGGTCATAATTATGGTTACTTAATAGATCCTCTTCATTTAATGAGGAATGCCAGACTGTAATTAATATCAAATGGAATTCTCATTTTGACATCTTTATCCGCAGTGCTAAAATCTAAGCACTGAAGGATCCCAAACGCCTGTTTGTGAGTGGATAAAGTCACTTGGCGAAAACGAAATCGCTGTGCCAGAACAAATCTCTATGCTGTCACAGCATCATCTAGCCGTGGCAGCGCAGGTGTCTCTGTAGGTCCTGTGGGTCAACTGGAATTGACGGCGCGGCTGTCGCCCTTGAGAGTCTCGCTTCATTTCGCTGGTGTTAGTTGCCAGCATTCCCCCTCAATCAGAGAGGATTTGAGTCTCTTGAGGAACTCGGCTTCATTTTTTTACTCCGTCATTCCCTCAGCCTTTGTTTAAAAGGGTAAAATGGCCTCCTGAAAACGGTCCCATGGTGCTCGTTTCTGAATATCTGTCAGTTCCTCTCTCAATTTCTTTCCCTCACTCTCTGTTTTTGTGTGCCACTCAGTACTGTAGTCTCTCCAGTGGACTTTTTTTTTTTTTTTTTTTTTTTTTTTACAGTTTCATGACTCAGAATGGTACAGCAAGGTTAAGCGTAACATTGCATAACAACCTTGCTTTTTCTAACACCACTGAACTCTCTGTTGAATTCACTGCATCTCATTTCGCTCAGTTTAACACACACTGTACCCGAGGCCTGAAGCTTTAATATATGACTTCCTTTCTTTAATCATCAACAAAATGATTAAAGTGGCGACATTATTTCCTTCATATCTTGTATTCAGTTGATTGCCTCTCTCCAGGCGGTTATGTTTTTTTCTTTTTTTCCTCCCGTTCACTGGCTGAAAGCTTAATTTTCCCACTCCGGAGTGATGTATTCAGTCCAGCGCTAAGGATTTATCTTTCCCTCTTGGATTTGCAGGCCCATTGAATGAGCTCTCCGTCAAGAGAGACTTCGACTCCAGAACGGCCAAAAATCTTCCAGCTGCTCGCAGTAGCTGCGTAAATCACCGAAGGAAAGTAGCAAGCTCGTGTGGAAACCTGGCAGACCTGGGAATAGAGACTGGCCGGGTCTCGAGTAAATCACACCGACCTGGACGCTAATCATAAAACGGCAGTCTCTCTTCAGACGCCGATGTTCTTTTGAATTGGACATGTGTTTAAATGAAAGCGTTGGCTGTGGTGACTCTCGCTGCAAGGTCTTTCAATTTGCTGGTGAAATCAAGCTGCACAAACCAACAAAAACAACACACCTGGGTCATTCCTACTGTGCAGTACATTTTCATGTGAAATCAAACCATGAAACCAAGAGCCCATCGAATCTAAAATGGTGTTTTTGCAGATTTTAGTCCTTGTGTGTTAGCTTTTGAAGTCGTCTGTATGTTAGTGTACTGCTGAAAGAGCAAAGTCATTTATGTATCATTTTAAAATGTACAGTTCTTCTGCTTTTGTGCAAATTAGCCAGATATATAAATATTTTGGACAAAATGCACTACAAATGCTAAAAATGGAATCCAATAGTTCATTTTCTTCTAATACAATATTATAGTTATGTAAGTTAATATAAATTACTGTACTATGTAAAAAAAAAAAAAAAAAAAAAAAAAAAAAAATTGTATTTAAAATGCCCTATTTATGGGAAAATGTGCACTGTAAAAAAAATAAAAAGTTGAGAAAACGTAGCAGTTTAAGGCAACCAACTTCAGCAGATTTTTGACTTTTCTCAACTTATTTTTGTAGGAGATTTGAGTTTTCTCAACTTGATTTAAAAAAAAAATCTAATTCTAAATATGGAAATTAATTAATTATTAGTTATTATTAATATTTTAATTATTATTAATTAATTATAGACATCATATTTCATTTTCTTTTGTGACAATTAAGTAAATATAGCAGTAATTTTTAACAAATTGCACTGCTTTGGAAGCCATTTATATGTTAGTATACTGAAAAAAGACCAAATTAACTTTTAAAATGTACAGTTTTTTTCACTTCTGGAAAAACGGACCAGATATATGAAGGAAATATTTATTTATTTTGGATAAATTTTTACTAAAATTTCAAATTCTAAAGATGGAAATCTTATTTAGTTTTCTTTTATCACAATATAATCTTCCAGGAAGTGATATAATTTTGGCGGGGAAAACAACACCAGTATTAGCAATGGATTCAATGAATTCTGTAATGGTTTCTCATTATAAAACATCCATCTTTGTTACTATAAATCTAAACCTTTTTTTGTTTTGTTTTAAGACATACTGAGCTGTTACTGCACAACAGGAACAACCCACCACCAATCGTCTCCGCTAATGCTAGGAAAACAGGTCTGACGTAAATAGAGAGGGAATGATAAATGTGTACTTATACAGTCGCCTCCAGTGCGCTAGTCAAGAAAAACAATATCCTGATCTCACACGCTCTTGTATTGCGTGCAAGCATCGAAAGTCACTGTCCTTTCTATAGTGCTGTCTGGTGCACTTCCAATAAACCACAGTCTGCTTTATAAATAGCAAAAATAAGAATAGTCATAACTGCTGGCCTGGATAAACAACACCAGCCGATGCATCGCCCAAGGGAGGACAAGGCCTGACCGTTTGGCTGCTTTTTGGAAAACAAGTGCATTTCTTGTGGCTCCATGATGAGAGATTAAAGCGTTTAATAAAATAACCTCTTAGCACAAGTGTTCTTGAGTGTCACGGTAGCGTGTATCTTTGTGCCTTCCACATCCTGTTCCCTCCGGCGCTTCCGACTTCCCACTGCGCGCGTGTGTGTGTGTGTGTGTGTGTGTGTGTGTGTGTGTGTGTGTGTGTGTATGCGTATGCAGGCCCCTGTTGTGTGGAGTGCTTGTTTGAGTGGAAATGGTGGCTATTTTTGGCTGTTTCCCTGGAAAGTACCTGACTGTGCCCTGGTCCTCATGCGGTTTCAGAGAACGATGCCACCTCCCTTATCGTTGGGTTATCCAAATACTCGTTTTGTCAGGCATTTCAATTCCCACTGAAGAAAGAATATGGGTCATATTCTTGTGGCCCACAATTTTTTCCTGTGAACTCAATTTGGGGGATGCAGCCTGTTGTACCACCAAGTAGGTTATGATTGTTCATTAAGCTAACTTAGCGTAACAGTAGCTTGGTTATTTTCAGAGTAGCTTTTGCATTAACAAGCTGCTTTTTCCAATAATTAGCATTACTACAAAAACTTCACGCTCACATGAAAGTCTTATTCATTTTAGTGAATTGGTTCGTTTTGTACAGATTGTTTTTGTCAATAAATGATTCTTTAATCAAATGAAAGGTTCCTGTGACATTTACTGACTGATTGACTGTATTAACTAGAAATATTAGGAGCAGCTTGTTAAGAGAAAGTGTGGCTGTGAAATAGTTAAATGCTGTACTATATTTGTAGCTAAACTTTTAGCGTTTAGCTATGTAAATGACAGTGTTTGCTAGTTTTATTAGTTGCTTTGTTTAAATTGATCTGTTTACTGTTGACTGCTGTAATGCAATCACGGTGTGGTTGTGAAATGGTTCAATGTTTTTGTTCTTTAAGTGTTTACCGTTCAGCTATGTATAAATAAATCTAGCATTTGCTAGTTTTCTTGGCTAGTTTATCAGTGTGGTTGCAAAAAATTTAGGCTAAATGTTGTTCTTTGCAACGCTTCATCTGCTAAGTTTTTAGCATTCAGCTATGTAGCCTATATGGCGGTTTTTGCTCGTTTTATTAGTTGGGTCATTTTTCTGTTCCTAGCCTTTACAGAAATATTACAGTTGAAAAACACATTAGGGTTACAATTTTTTTTAATACTTTAAAATGAAACAATGTGTTATTTGAACAATTAGACCTTCTCGCGCCATCAATGTGGCAATATTTGTTTTTAATTAGTTATAAAGAATTCCAAGCACCACAAAACTGCTCGTCCCTACAGCCATGTACAGCGGGAACGTGCTTTATTTTGAGGTCAAAAACAGGTTTTTCTACCATTTAAAATACAATGATGTATTCATAACTATCAAATATATGATGTGAATAACATAAAAAAACAATATTCTAAAAATTTTAGACTAAAATATATAATGAAAGTAGTGGTCTCCTGGAGTTGTCACTGGTGTTACTTTTTTAACAAAAATCTGTTATTTTGTAATAAAAATCACACTGATTGACTTCCTCCTTCCTATTTCCTGAAGATCTATGAAAAAAGGCCCACGATAAGTCCATTGTCTCTTTTCAGTTATCAGAAATTTTCTCATTTATCTCATGACTTCATATGAAGCTTTTAGTTGAAGTCACTGGTATGACCTATTTATTGTTAGGGAATTGTAAAAAAATATCAATACAATTGGATTAAACTACTTAATTTAGTGAGTATACCATGATTGACAACATGTGGCTTGATATCTTGCAGCAGACTTTTTGTAAAATGCATTTTTCATGAAAATTGTCAATGGTGTTACTGTCACTGGTGTTACCTTCCTTGTGGGTAACACCAGAGAAGATCAGTTTATGTTTATATTCTTTTACTAACTGCTTTCACCAAACCTGATTAAAATAAATAAAACATAATCTCCTTATTTGTTGCATTATCATTATTTGTCTGTAACTCTGACTACATGTGCTGAAAAAAATGTAGTCAAAAAAAATGTAATACTGCCAAAGTAGTAAGGTAACACCAGTGACAAAAAAAATGGTACATGTGGTCTTTAAATAAATGTACGAAAGAGATGATAAAAAAATCATTAAGCTGTCATTTATGCGTTTTCATAAAGTCAAAAGGTAATCTAATAATGTGGTCTAAGTTTAAATGTTAAAAAAATAAATGAAGACATCTTGCTATACCAAAAGTGGACATTTCTGTAGAATGACCCTGTTTTTGTTGTTGCTTTAATGCAGTCCCCTCAGTTTAGCTATTTTTTTGTTATTAGTTTGTAGTGTAGAACAATTTTAGTAATATTTTTTTAATCAAAGTAGTTTCACTGTAGTTAAGCTAATTTAAATGATGAGCAGCTTGTTAAGAGTTAGTGCCATTACGAAATACTTCAATGATGTTGGTCTTTGTTACATTTTTAGCATCCAGCTAAGTTTCATCAGTGTGATTGCGAAATAGTTAAATGTTGTTCTTTGCTAAGTTTTTAGTATTCAGCAATGTTAATGGTGTAAAGGCATAAAAGTCTTCGCTAGTTTTATTAGTTGTATTTAGTGAAAATATATTTGTTTTTGTTATGTTTAATGCCATCACCTCAATTTAGCTACTTTTCGTTAATAGTTTGTAGTGTTAAACAATTTTATTCTTTTTTTTTTTTTTTTTTTTTTTTTTAAACAAAGACTTTAGCTTAACTGTAATTAAGCTAATTTAATGTAGTTAAGCTTGTTAAAAGTTAGTGTGGTTGTTAAATATTGTTAATAGTTAAAAATGCTTAAATGCTATTACAGTGTGGTCGTGAGAGTTAAATGATGTTGGTCTTTTTAGCTGTTTTTAGGTATTTGCTAATTTTGTTAGTTACACTTATTGTAAATTTATCTGTGTGTTGCTGATCACTGTAGTGTTATCAACTCAATTGGCAATATTATCACAAAGTGGTTGCAAAATAATTAAATGTTGGTCTTTGCTAAGTGTTTAGCATTCAGTTATGTAAATGACTGTTTGCTAGTTTCATTAATTGTATTTAGTGTAAATTTATCTGTTTGTTGTTGTCACTTTAATGCTATTACCTCAACATTTCGTTAGTAGTTTGTAGCGTAGAATGAGATTGACTGTAGTTTCACCATAAATTACGAGCAGCTTGTTAAGAGACACTGTAGTTGCAAAATAGTTATATTGTGTTGTTCTTCTGTATCCTGTTTTTATTTAAATAGCCCTGGAGGATATAATTCCTGCATATAATTCTTTCCTTCATAGAATTCCTGCAGGTATTATTTCAGGAAAATGAGCCAAAAATCCTGTAGAAAATCTGCACAATATTCCTGCAGGTTTTTTTGCAAGTTTTTCTTGCTGGTATTATTAGGTTGTTTTTTTGTTTTTGCTGGTATTATTCATTGTATTTAGTGTACATTTATCTGTTTATCTGATCGCTTTAATGCTATGACCTTAATTGAGCTCATTTTTGTAAGTAATTTGTAGTGTAGCTAACTATTTTAAGGTAGCTTGACTGTAGCTTTAAATTATACTTATACGACTGAGTACTAGCCTATATGTTACATTTTAATTATACTACTTTAAATGATAAATTGTTTAAGATACAGTTTCAAGTTAGCACCCCAGCACTGGTCAAGTGCTAGTCGATATGCCTTGTACATGTGAATTTGAAAGTTGCAGACTGTTAATTGCATATCCGTCAATATATCGTCTGTGAATTTCCATAAACTGCTCTGTATGCATTGTATGGCTAGGCTTTGATTTTAGTCGCTGACATGAGAGTGACCTCTTATCAAATCATTCCGACTGAAAGAGCAACATTGCAACCACTTGTTTTGTGCTCCCAATGGATTGTTTTTCAATTAAGCATGACAGAGATTGTAGAAGAGCCTCGAAAATTATAGTTTATAATTTAAACTATATTTTCTGCAAAAAACACTTTCATGATGCTTGGATGTTTACAGGACATTGATATAACATTGCTATGGCATTCAAAGTGATTTTTAGTGCTGCTGTGTTTTGGGTCATTTGTTTCTTGCTTCTGTGGTTCAAATCTATCTTGAGAGAGTATTGATTCTAGCCTGTCCCATATCCTGAAATCCAGTTATTTTTCCTCTCTCAGTGCATGTATTTTCTGATTCCTTGTTCTGGTTGTACAATGTTATGTTTGCATAAAATAATTGGCCATTTGTTTCACCTAAACCTCTGCAGATGTTCGATTCAATGGCGTTAAAACGAAAACCCATGATTAATCACCTACGTTCTTCTCTGTTCATCTGCAAATGACTCATTTTCCATTCATTTCACTTTCATCTCGTTCATCCGATGGAAGCCGTTGTGCCGTGTGTGTGTTACTGTAGAACAACCTTCGATGTGAGGACTGACAATGTGGCGCCGTGACCTTCACAAGGAGGACTGAAGGAAAGCTGGCAGTCCGACGGGAGAGTGAAGGAGTCCTATAATGTGTTCATTTGATGGACGCCAGAGGACGGTCTCCATATAAAGTGAACCTCTGCGCTATTTCTCTCAGGGGATTTTGGAGAAATCTGCATAAATGCACAGAAGTGCAGTCATATAATCAGAAAATTCAGTTCTCCAAACTGCAAGAGAGCGTAGGTTGTGAATTGATCAACTTAGATTTGTTTGTTTATATCTCGGTGTGCTTTTATCATGAAGTGGAGATTTTGACATTGTTTTAACCTTGATGGGGTGGTAGTGGGTGTTAGTGGTTAAGGACTCTTGACTGGTAATTTGAGGGTTGCTGGTTCGATCTTAGCAAATTGTGAGTTTGCGATATATCTATCTAATGTTAGGCCGTTTCGAGATTATTGTTACACTTGATTAATGGTATATCACCCCATAAAGTCAATTTCAAAATCTATTGATACACATATTTATTGATATAATGGGTGTCATATAATGGGAACTAAAAGTCTTAGAAATGCTTCAGTTCTTTACATTGCAAATAAAGTCATGCTATTGGGTTGTACGATTTTTTAAAATGTTTTTGAAAGAACTCTCTTATGCTCACCAAGGCTGCATTTATTTGACCAAAAGTAAAAACATTAATATTTTGAAATATTATTATATCATAAATTAACTGCTTTCTGTTTTAATATATTTTAAAATGTAATTTATTCCTGGGATGCAAATCTGAATTTTAAGCATCATTACTCCAGTCTTCAGTGTCACATGATCCTTCAGAAATCATTCTAATATGCTGATATTTAATCATTATCAGTGTTAAAAACAGGTGTGCTGCAAACTTTTTTGGTGGAAACCCTGACACATTTTGTTCAGAATTTTTTGATTAATAGGAAGTTTAAAAGAACTAATTTTATTTGAAGTAAAAGGTTTTTGTAACACTATAAATGTCTTTACTGTCACTTCTGGTCAATGTAATGCATCACTGGTGAATTAAAAAATATATATTTTGTTAAAAAGAAAAATCATACCGGCCCCAAGCTTTTCAACGGTAGTGTATCAGCATGCAACTTTATATAAATATTAAATGCATTTTAATGAATAATTTGTAATATGTCTCAATATTTAATATTTTAGTATTTAGTATATTTCAGTATTTTGTGTGTAATTATTTAGTTTTAATGACAGCAGTACTGGAGCTAACATGAACAAAACCTTATGATCATTTTCTCCATAATATTTGGAGATTTTCCAAAAAATATTTTGTGCTTCATTGGAAGCAAGAACATCTGACCTTCTGTACAAAGAATTTGCAGAATTTTAGGTATTTCTTCATTTTATACCACGATCTTGATTTTAGTCCTAATACTATCAGTGTATTTTCGGACTTTTGGAAACCCATCAATATTATATTGCACCCTGCATCCTAGATACAGCTATAGACTCAGGCCATTGAAAACCCATAGCGGTGGACTGCTGGTTATCACCATTGTGCTCTTGAGCTCTTGAGCTCTTGGCACTTAACCTCAGACCGCTCCAGTGGGACTGTAGTGAGTTCATCCCGGCACTTTGTGACAATAACCGAGAAAATAAATTTTCTCTGGCCTTGGTCAGATATCAGTAAATACAGAAATGGCTTATGTAATTTTTTTAGTTGTTAAGAACCAGGGTTAATATACAATCAAACAAAATTTATTCGGACACCTTCAACATTTCTCACATTATCACAGTTTATTTGCTATAGTTTAGAAAATGGTAATAAAAATATGATAAGAACTCAGAGTTAAACTGTGCCAGAAAAAATTCATTTTGATAATGTCAGATAACTTTGATTGAAATTGGGTTGAATAGCTGTCAGCTGTCAGCTGTTGAACTTAAGTACACAATCAGATAATAACAATTTAGGTCAACCAATTACCAAGCAATGCTTATTTTTGTTCAGTGGTGTAAAAAAGGTTGCATTAGCAATTAAAGAAAAACACTCAAGCAGGTCAAAGTGTCTGAATGTTTTTTGTCCCAAATTTGTATCAATTTTACTGCTACTCTGTATGAATAATTTTTGGGTATAATATGTAAATAATATGTAATATGTAAATATTTTTTTTGCGTGAACTGACAAAAACACAAAACCAAATTACTAACATTTTAAAGTTGCAGTCCGTAAGTTTTGCCTCTTTGTCGCCATCTCTGTTTGAAAACCTGGAATTGCAGCTGCTTGCTGAATTATCTCGCTTGCGTGGGATGTGAGTCGGCACAGCTTTAGTGCGGATGAATCTAATGTTTTGAGGTGAATGTGTAGCTGTCAGTCACTCACCGGTTTGGATGTTTACTGTACTTCGTAATCACAGATTCCAGCCTACGTCTTGGAAATATGACCCAAATAAGAATTTTCACCGTATATTGCCATCTGAACAAGTAAGTAACAAGTCTGCCACGTTTGTTCTGCCCAGCTGAGGAAAAAAGCATTACCATTAATCGCGCTACCAATGGTAATTAAATCTAATGATCGGTTAGCTCATATCACATCAAACTGTGCAAATTATTATTATTGTTATACTTTATTCTCAAATTATTAATGTTAACAACAACAGCATTGCGTGACTATGAGTAGTGTGTATTAGTGTGTAGATTTCAATTTCTGTACAGTCTAATCTCTAATTGTCATACCATTCGAATTTCATATTAATAAATTCTTTTAACCCAAAAAGCAAACTATGCTCCCTTCGAACTGGTTTTCTTTAAAATACAAATCTTGTGTAATCTGTAATCAGAAGCACATTTAAAACTGGAATATAATTAAATTTCATTCACATGTGTTTCATAAACACATAATCCTTTCTGGATTACAATCCGCCATCAAAATGATACATTTAATTATTCCAGCTGCTGTGAGAAAAGGCTATAAACGATCCGCCTAGTAGCCTAGTAGGGACAACTTCTTTATGTTTACAGACGTGACGTAATGACGCAGTGCCATGCTCGAATTTCCCGCAAAAACCTACCCGTACCTCACAAATTAGAAAACATTATTATAAGCTAACCGTTGTGAATCGGACTAAAGTAAGGTGATAGTTTTGAACACTGGCTAGTTATGTAATTGCTCAAATATTGATTTCGGATCATTTTTAACCAAAAAAAAGTTACAGACTGATTCAAATCAAAACAAAAAGTATAAAAATAATAAAAAAATTGAATAAAAAAAAAATTAAAATTAAAATGAATGAACAAGGGGTCAAAATTTGTCCGGTTATCAAAGATTATTTAGCCCCTGCTGCTAGCTGCTCGAACTACACAGTCTGTTGCTAAAAAGCATCTTTCTCCATTGACAAAATTATCAGCTAGATTTCCCCAGGTATTCTTGATGACTGGTGAAACAGAACGAGGGTGGTTTGGTGTCAAGGAGCGAGTTGACTGTGAAGACAAGGTAACTTCTTTTGGCAGCTGCGATGACAGCTAATGAGACAGCTAAGAGTAAATATATCCTGCTGTGATACTGATTCCCAACATGCCGAGGCAGCTGCTGCTCTTTGATGTGTGATTGTACGGCGTCTGGAAGTGACAGAAGTACACTAGCGCCGTATCTGCTGCAACGCTGCAGGGATCGCTGACCGTCTGCACTGTTCTGACCTACTGACTCCAAGTATGTTCTCATAAAGCCATTAATAGAATATGAAAAATTAAAAGTGGCAGTGTTGTTTCTCATTCTGACGTAGTCTCTTTCCTCTTGTCCCTGCGGTGTCTGCACTAGCAAAGCCAATGTTCTGCAGCCGTGAAACAAGATGTTATCTGTCACTTAGCGGATGTTTTTTTCTTTCTTTCTTTCTTTTTTTCCCTTGAATGACCTGTGATTGAGTGTCTTGCTCAAGGGCACCATGATTATATACCGGAGAGCCATACTTCATGATTCAGTCTAACCAGGGTTCAAATCAGGCGATCGAGGTTAGGAATTGAGCGTATTTTGAACATTAAAGGGATAGATCTGTTGTTAAAGTTTGCTGTTTATTTATTCACCCTCAATCAATCAAAATTAATACCCGTGGCTCCTGACGATATATATTGAGATCATATGAAGCGAAATGATCAGTCTGTGCAAGAAACTAAACATTATTTATAACATTATTAACTGTAATCCAGGGCCTCAGGCAAACTAGAGTGATTAATGGTTGGTTTAGAGTGATATTTGGTTCGCGAACGAATCAATCTTTTGAATCATTCTAGTGAACTATATGAACCAGTTCACCAAATCGGACTGGGCTGCGTTTCCCAAAACCATTGAACCCAATGGAGTGACGATCAACTTAGGCTTACGATGCTTTTTGGAAACGCAGCCCTGAATGGTCTAAAACTGTTCACGGCTCGAGCAGCCAAGATCTACAAGTTACTCAATTATTTAGTTATTTTAGTCATTTTATATGCTTTAGAAAGGTAAAACATCCAAGTTTAACATCATAACTTTACTTTAATGATTTAAAGTTATGATATTTAATTCAATAACTATATGCGATGCAGTTCTAATACGGTCTATGCGTGTAGGTTACGTTCGTGCGTCACACAGCGGCTCTGTTCACAGTAGCGCCACAGAAACTGTTATCATTTACATGTGTGTAGCGTCTCAAACTCCGTCTCTGCATGTTGTTGTGAGTTTGGGTTTATTAACGTTCATCTGGGAACGCAACTTGCGCCATTTCATCAGATTTGTAAGGCAAATCATTTATAAATCTACACAAACAGGAGAATACATCACGATTTCAAAATAAAAGCTCAAACCCTTACTCTGAGTTTACAGGTTTTGATGTCCACATATTCATTTAATTACAGTGGCTACAGCATTTCTGTCCATTTCTGTTTTGTCTATGTTTGGAAGGCTGCTTCTCAGAACGTGCTCTTGAAGGCTTGCCATGTCCACTGGTTAAAAGCATCTCTTTTTAAGTATTTCTGGGCTTGTTGTTTTTTGCTCGGCTCATATAGCAATCCATTTTATGGAGTTAATAAAGTAGGGAGGTCGCTATATTTTGGTATGTGGCTTATTTCCAAGATAACGTGATTGGATTTAAGTTTATTCTGGGCTTGTTCTTTTTTTTTTTTTTTTTTTTAATAGCAAGATCTGGCAACACTAATGAATCAAAAACGTTGATTCACTGTGCACCACACATACAAGTCTGATATGTCATTAACAACTAGTTGTTCAGTTTGATACATTACACACTGAGTAGAGTATTTAAAAAATAATTTTTCTGGATTTAATTTGATTGCAGCATGCGTTTGTCACTGTCGTAAATGACTGAATTTTGTTTGTACAGAACAGAATTGAAGCCCTGTTCACACCAAGAACGATAAATCTGAAAGTGATTCCAACGATATCGTTTCTCTGTGCCTTTATCGTTATAGCTGTGGTGTGCTATTCTTTAATATTGAGAACGATTTTTAGAAATATATTATTATCTTTATAGTTATCAGTCTTGGTATGAACAGGGCTTAAGCGCTAAAAGGCTAATTGATTTGAATGTAATTTTTTAGGCTCGGAAATACATGCCTCAACCAAAAAATTTTCCGAAACCCCAAAAATGTGCCCATACATAAAATTTGTGGCACCGTTTATGTATAGCAATTAACTGTGGTGCTTATGTATGAGATATGGGTTCGAGTTGGCTTATGTTGTGTCCTAATTCCCTCTGCATCGTTTCCTACTATCTTTCATCAGTAGCTGCTAAAACAAATGAGCAAGAATCCAAAATTTTATGATGTACTGTAGCCAAGAATCTAGCTTTGTTCATAATTAGCCTTCATTGTGTGTTTAATGACCGTGGAGAGTTGCTCTGCTATGTGAGATTTCCGTCAACTATGTGGACTGAGCCGAGAGCGTGTTATTTCCACAGCTCAGCATAAAAGTACACCAAAAAATCTTGAGTCAGCATTACCCTGTCTTTATCGCTTACGACAGACATGTCTGGTACCTCATATTTACTGTCCGGAGAGATGCAATATTAGCCAGCCAACCTGTTCTCCAGTTCTGAACCCTAATCAGATGTCGTCTCTGACAGTCTACAGCACCTGTGAACTGTGGGTCGAGGGGAGATAGTGAGCAGGTGCGTCTGACGTTTCAAGTGCAGTGTTTTGTAAAGCATTTGTCTTAGACGATCATAAGTCACCTACAGGCGATGGGATGCGATCAGAGCCACCTGGAGTCTGGCAGATATGAGCCTTTGCTGCCATATAAACAACTTAGATTGTCCATCACTGCAGATCAGAGGTCATATGCACTGATTTTGATACGATCCACCGTCTGCTGGGCTCAGGTGTGTGGCAGCTGTCATATACCCACGGGTCAGAGACCGGCTGCCTGGTAATGCAATTATGATGGGAATTCGTCATGGTGATGAGCTTGCCGTCTTAAAAAATCTTTACCTTTCCTCACGATGTTTCGCTGAAAATAATGAGACAAGTACAGGATTTTATTATTTGTGCTTGACAAATTAAACGTCAGTGCATAATTCGTCATACGCTGCGGGTGTTACAGACATTAATGAACACAAATGAAGTAGAAAATATACTTTCTAATCAATGAAACCTTAATTTTTGAACATTTAAATAAAATTAAATATTTACAATTAAACTATTTAAATTGTATTTAGAAATAAATAAATAAAGCATAAAAATATTATTACTTTATGAATCATTTTCACATTGTGTTATGAATAAAAACTAATTTAATTATTTAATTTGATTGTACATTACGTAAGATTTTTATGCTCAACGAGGCTGCATTTATTTGATTAAAAGTACAGTGAAAACAGTAATATTGTGAAATTGTTTCAATTTCAAATAACTTTTTTTTCTGTTTGAATATATTTTAAAATGTAACTTTTTACTCCTGTCTTCAGTGTCTTGATGACCTGATCCTTCAGAAATTGTTGATTTTTTTTTTTTTTTTTTTTTTGCTCAAGAAACATTTATTATTATCTATTATGATTAATATTGGAACTAAATTTGAGCTGCTTGATACTTTTGTTGTTGTTGTTTTTTTTTTTGATGAATAGAAAGTTAGGAAGAACATAATAAATTTAACATAAATAGCATACATTTCTTAACTTTCATTTTTGACCAATTTATTGGGTCCTTGCTAAATAAAAGTATTGATGTTTTTGATGTCACAAGGCTATCAGCGCCGACAAAAATAATGATGTTTTTTACTAAAACTTCAAAACTCAACATGAATCAGTGCTGGAGAGAAATTCTGTGTATGTCTATTGTTCACGTCTCTGTGAATATCATACATGAAGCCTAGAGCTTCACTCTGCTTAAGTAGGTCCATTGGATTCCTGCAGTCCTGATGGTGACAGATTCTTGTGTTTTGAGAGAAGGTGACAGCATCTCACTGTAATGAATGGAGTAAATCACTGCAAAGCCATTACAGCAGCGCGTCGGCTCTGGCCTCTGGGAAGCCCACGCATTTGACCCCGCTCACCGTCATTTATTTCCACTGTCCTTCGGCTCAGGCCTCGCTGAAGACACTGATATCTGGCCCTTCATCTCTGTAGAAGGAATTGAGGTGGGTGTTGCTGCTCGGATCTGAGCGGATGATGGATTTGCTGTGAAACGCGTTGGACTGTAGGTTATGCTGAGGTTATGTTATTTGTGGGCTGTGTGCATGCTGGATACTAGTGGAGCAGATTTTGCATCGAAAAACCTTGCCCAGGCAAGCATTCTATTTGCATTCATAGCTAAAGTGTTTAAGATCGTTTCATCCTGTCATAAGCATTATATATATATATACACAGAACTGTTCAAAATTTTTAGCTCAATAAGATTTAAAAAAAAAAATTAATACTTTTGAATTCAGAGAAATGAATTCAGCAAGGATGCATTAATTGGATCAAAAGTGACAGTAAAGAAATTTAGAATCTTACAAAAAAATATGAAACAGCACAACATTTTTAATACTGATAATATTCAGAAATATTTCTTGAGCAGCAAATCGGTATATTAGAATGATTTCTGAAGGATCATGTGACGCTGAAGACTGGAGTAATGATCCTGAAAATTCATCTTTGCATTAAAATAAAACGGAAAAAAATTGAAATAAATTACATTTTAAAATGTATTCAATTAGAAAACAGTTTTTTAAAACAGTAATATTATTTCCCAGTTTTACTGTTTCTGGGCAACTGTCTACTGTCCACTTAACTGATTAATTGATTGTGAAAGGACTGTTACGATTATGTGAATCGACTGTCTATTGTGTTTCTGCTTTTGTACAGCGTTCTTGAGCTTGGGAAAGGCGCTATATAAATTAAACATTATTATTATTATTATTATAATTGCATTTTTGATCAACAAAATCAACCTTGGTGAGCATAACTTTTGAGCAATAATGTATGTTCATGAATTTTTGTATTTATGTCATGTTCAATATTACAACTAGATTTGTCTCTTGTAGGGAATCAGTTGATTTGGAAGAATTGTTTCAATGAACTGGTTCAGAACTGGTTGATTGAGTCATTAATCATTTTTGGAGAAACATTTTGCTAAATATGTTTATGCTTAATAATAAGCTTAATAATAAGCCTAGTGAACCTATATAGATTGAGTATTACATATCTATCTGTCTATCTATCTAAATATATTTTTGTTAAAAAATGATGTTGAATAAGTTTTTATTTATTTATGGAATGTTGTGTTAGTGGCATTTACAAGGCAGCTTTTTCTATTGCTGATTCTTCTGTAAGCTATCAGACGTACAGAATAAGTCTTCCAGCAGGAGCTCTATATGTTCTGGTGTTTTATCTCAAGCTCTGTGTTGTCAGAGCTGGCTTGTAGTCTAAATGTCAGCATCAACTGTACACACGGCTGCTTTCCCCACATCGGTCCACAACGGATCCACAAAGCAACCATGCATTGCTCCCTCGGGGGAACGTGTCTGCTGTGGCTGTGGACCGGTTGGTTTCATCTGAAGCGTCTGAGGGAACGTGGGTGTGTTAAATACAGTCAGCTTTCTGTTAAGAGTTACTTGGCGCTTCTCATCAACACTCTCATCCCATATTGATCCTTCCCAGATTCAGCATGCGTGAACACACATGCTCATCCTGCTCTTCAGTGGCTCCGCGCTGTTACTAATACCTCGTTAGCGCGCTCTGTGGGGAGGTCGTGTGATAGATGGCGGTGTGAATGAAAAATGAGATGCTAAGAAGGGAACGCGGTCCATGAGAGGCCCTTCTGAAATAAGCATGAAGCCGCACAGATGTGTGGGACTCATTATAGAAACACCTGCAGAAAACCGCACATGGAAAAGACATGTAACGAAAGTAACATCTGTAGCTGATACTTGAGACTTCAGGTGAAATGTGTCATTTTTGGATGTGAAAGTACTTTGACTCTGTATCACTTTTTAGCATTTTGATAAATATTCATTATGAATCTGACATGTCAGAAAGAGACTTGGTTTAATGAGTCAGTGAGCTGTAGATTTGTGAATTAATTAGACTTTTCAGTCCAATTTGTGAACAAATTGTTCAGTCTAATTCATGAATGAATCATTTTGTGAATCAGTTTGTACCAGTAATTGAAAAGGCTTGTGAAATTGTGAATGAATCGTTTTGTAAACTAGTTCAACCAATTAATTGACTGAACAAATTGTTCATTCTAATTCATAAGTGAATCATGTTGTGAACTGGTTCAATCAATAATTTGAAATGGTACTATATGCAGAGATGTTATTATGTCTGATTAATGAATGAATCATTTTGTGAACCAGTTCAAACGATTAGTTATAAAGGTCTAATTCATAAAGAAATTGTTCATTCCAATTTGTGAATGAATCATTTGGTGAACCAGTTTTAGTGATTAATTGAAAAGGTCCAATTCAGTAACAAACTGTTCAGTCTAAATCGTGAATGAATCATTTTGTGGACCAGTTTAATCGATTCATGGTAAAGTGCGATTCATAAACAAATTGTTCAGCTGTCCAAAACCTCAATCTGATAATCGAAAAGATTTAGGTCACAAAAATGATTTGTTCTTGAATAAGGCATTGTTTAAGCATCACTTTTACTATTGCATGGTGAAGGCTAGTGATTTGAACAAACCACTAACACTTATTAATCTGCATCAAGTAACTAATTTGTGCAAAAGACATGAATGATACTTTTATCAGCTATAGCAACCACATAGCACTACTCTGGCAAACAGCAACACCATCAAAGCATCCTGATGCTCACATTTCGTCGCCTTGGAATTCTAAGGTTCTATCTGCATTCAGTCCGGCGACATGCCAATGAACGCTGATCCTGATTGGTCCTCTTGCGTGCATTCGAAGTGCTGATTGGCGGATTCACAGATAGAACCTTATAGAACCAAGTTAGAGTTTGAATTTGTAGACAGAACCTTTTTGTTTTCTAAATAAAAAGTCCTAAAATGTACAAAACTTAAAAAAAAAAAATCACAATGTAAATAAGTTGTCACAGAATAAGAATATGTGAATAACTCAATTTTGACAAAAATGTCAGATAGAACCTTATAATTCCAAGGGGACGATTTCTTTAAGAAAATGTAAATTCTAGTTAAGTTTGCTTTGACATGTGGTTTCAATAGTGATGCAGAAGTGAGAAAAATCACATTGATTTTATGCAAACTTGCAGCTAAAGAGGCAGAAGCGAGCGAGCTTGAAGAATGAGCGTATTATGGGCTGTGGCCTCTTGTGTCTGATGGAGGTTAAACCTCTCTGGCTCCCCTCCAGAGCGCTTATGATGTCTGCTCACACATTCAGGGGAATTTCTCAAGGATTTCCTACAGTTCAGATGAGCGCTTCTCTCTCCGTTTGTGTGCTGAAATACATAAATGCAGGCATTCTTGCCCGAGCGTGGTGCACATTGTCATGCTGTCTTCACTCTTGCTGCTGTATTTAGCCAGAGGTCTCATTTGCTTTGACATGCTGTATAATTTACACATGCTTCTTGTGCATTCCTGCCTATTGTAGTCTTCTCTCTCAGTCTCTCCGCTTTCTAACAAATAACAGTTCTTTCCCTGTCATATCTGCCCGTTTTTGTGTGCATCTGCATGGTTAACCTCTATCTAAATGAATTTATACACGACATCATTGTTAAATTCTTCGTTCTGATTGGTTGATAGACATTCTGAGGTGATTATTCACAGAGGTGCTACCAATAGAGAATGTACACCTAATAGTTAATTGTGATTATGAACGAGGATGTAGGCCTGTTTTATTTTCTACACCTTTATAGTTATAGAAATTTAAGAATAAAGTTCAGCTTTTCGGAGTCTGATGATGTCAGTGTGTAATATTTGCATACCGAGTTCTGATTGGTCTTTTTTCTTGTATGTGTCTGCATACTGAATTGTGATTAGTGTTGTCTTTCTTGCATATATTTAGTCATTTATAGTCATTTTATGCTGCCAAGTGGCTGTAGGGCAGCAGGGCTAAGAAGTACTTCTAGGTTTATCAAACTAGTTTATTTCTGAACTAGTAACAGCTGTTTGTTTTAAGCAAGATGCTTCATCAGTTGCGTAAGAAAGAACTTTTCCAGGATGGAAACCCGAAAAATGTTTTGAGATAAATACATAATATGGATAAAGACGGCTCTAAAGAATACGCCAGCTCTTGAATTCATGTTAGTTGTTGTATTGGATTGGATTGCATGCTCAGATCATTTCATTCATTATACTGCATCCACTATTGTCACCTTAGCTTGTAGTGCAGACTGAACAATTTTCACAGAGCTCACAACGATCTGTAAAAAGAGCTTGTATCCCATATCTACCCGCTGTTGCACTCGTATTTCGTTTTTTTCCCTTCCTTATCTCCCAAGAGGCCTTGCTGCTTAACAGCCATGGCCATGCAGGAGAGATAGTCAGAGCAGTGCATTCAAGGACAGTGTGTGAGTGTGTGTGTGTGTGTGTGTGTGTGTGTGTGTGTGTGTGTGTGTGTGTGTGTGTGTGTGTGTGTGTGTGTGTGTTTGCAGTAATGACCGTGTTTATGAACTGAGCATCAGCATTATTATAGAGCTCCTGCATGAAATCACCTTATGCTCTTTGGAGTCTCAGGAGCAGCAACCAGATCCCTGATGGAGATCTATAACCATATGGAAAGAGCTGCTCCTTATCTGATATTACACAGAGAAAAAGGCCTTGTGGTTAAAATGACGTGACCAATAATGCCATTTATTATATAATTAACATCGGTCTGATTAGGCTTGTACTGGAAGTAGGGCTGGACAATGTAGGAAAAAAAGTATCAATTGATATTTTATCAGAATTTTAGCTATTCTGCTTAAAATTTATAAAACAAATAACAGTTAAGACATTTATAGTGTTATAAACATTTCTATTTCAAATAAATGCTGTTCTTTTGAACTTAAAGATTCCTGAAAAATCAAATGTATTACAGTTTTCACAAAAATATGAAGTGGCACAACTGTTTTCAACATTGATAATAATCAGAAATGTTTCTTGAGCAGCAAATCAGCATATTAGAATAATTTCTGAAGGATCACGTGACACTGAAGACTGGAGGAATAACACAAAAAATTCAGCTTTGCATCACAAGAATAAATTACATTTTTCACTATATTCAGATTTGATATTTTCATAAATAAAATTATTTTAAAAATATAAATTCAGCTATTTTAAGTTGTAATAATATTTCATAATATTAATGTTTTTACTGTATTTTTGGTCAAATAAAGTCAGCCTTGGTGAACATAAGAGACTTCCAAAAACATTAAAAAGTTATACCAACCCCAAACTTTTAAACAGCACACTGAAAAATGTGGTATAGAAACAATTTTTACCTTATACATTGATAGTAAAATATTTACAAATATTTAGTAATAAATGGCAAGAAACATATTGAAATAAACATGAAATTTTGAAGTAGAAAAACTGAAATCATATTTTCTTGAAAAGATCATAACTTGAAAATAATTACTGTAGCATTCACCACTGACTAGGGTGTTAGAAATTGGAACAAACCCATAACTGTAAGTATTAAAAGTTTGGTGCATAATTCATGGATGTTGCATATAATAATGCAGCTTGTGGAGTTATTTTTCATGATAACAGCTACATAGCTAGATGCTTAAAACCAAACTGAATACATTAGCATAGCAACGCCACCCAGCATCCCTGAGTTTTATAGGAGAAAGCGTTACTCAAATTAACTTTGTTTTTATTTCATAGATTATTTTAGACAGATTTTGAAAACATGCAAATACATTTATTTATTTTTTCTATATACTATATTCGACTGTAAGACCACATGACACAGATATGACAGCTGAACAGTTTGTGCTCAGTGGACAACAGAGTGGATTTGTAATGGCGAGTAGTTTGTTTAGTCCTCAACATCTGCCTACACTCTCAAACACCACAAGCACGAGTCCAAATAAGGATGTGTTTTCCACAATGCATGCCATGTTTACTGGGAAATGGTGAGAGGGCCGAACCCAAACACGCCACTTGACTTGACTGTTTGAAGAGCAGAGAATTTATTGACATTGCAAAGTAAATCAGGCTTCTACTTCTCCTCAATCAATTTAAGCACTGTTAATTGGGGATTTCTCTATTGTCCAGAGGAATTAGACAGCTCACGAGACTTTCTCTGCTGTTTCACCTAAAATTCCTTGCTTAGAAATAAAAAGACACACGAGTCAATAGCTGAAATACAGTAAGAGCATTAAACACTATAAAATGAATGTGTATAGCACGTCAGATAGTTTGAGTTTATAGTAACATCTCTGATCTTTGCTATATTTAGTAGGGTACAATGGGGCTAAAGGCACACCTTAAGAAAAAAATGTGCTGTTCCCTCCACCTAAAATGCATAAAAAATATTTATGCTTGTATTGAACATAAATGGAGCAACAGATTAAGTGTGAAAATAAATCATACAAGTCATTTATTTTGTTTAAAAATCTTATAAATGTATGAGGCGGCAAGGGGCATGGGGTAATGGCACACGGTACTGATTCAAATACTTTAGCTAAAATAATGTTGTTGTTTTTTTTTTAAATAATGTGTAAGTTAATACTTCAAAACAATCACTTTAGCAAAGTTTGTACTATGTTCTGCTTATTTTGAAAAATAAAAGAATTAACTTTTTGTTCAATAAATATACGGTCATTAAAATGTTAATATAAAAAATATATTCTAAAATACAGAAACAAAATAATTGAACAAAATAAAGATTCTGAAAGCATTGAGATCCCATAAAAATTGAATATAGATTTACAGTATTAACAACAAATGATATTTTGTTATATGATATGATTAAAATCATATTTTTAAATATTATGGTTTCATTCTAAACATGGTGATTATCTCTAATATGGACACTCAACATAATATATGATATTTACCATCCGAATCTAACCATGTCATGTCAACAAATGAAAAAGTCAGCCATCTATTAATTATCATGTTAATTACTGTGCGCCTTTAGCCCCAACCATACTTTTACATATTCTGTCATTATTTAAAAACCGTTGCTTTAATTATCTTAAACAAAACTGAAAATCATAAAGTAGACCTTTTTCTCAAAATATATGCATTAATTTTAGCGATTCTCATTTGCTACTTAAATCTACAACATTTTAAAAAACATAAAATATTGGATCACGTAAGCACAGAATCAACTTTGCGCTGCTGCGCGCGATCACATCAAGGATCAGACAAATATACGCGTGCATCTTGAAAAGCGGATGTTTTGAAAAGTGCTATGCCACATTTTTGTGCCATCTAGTGGTACAGAGGAAAATTATATCAAAGGCATCTTTTACCCCGTTGTACCCTAATGTGGAGTCTTTTTTTTATCATGCAGACTGTGAGAAATAGAGATCAATTTGAAAATTGTCATTATGTAAAACATTTGTTTTCTACTTGATTCCTGTGATGTTAAGTTGAATTTTCAGTGTCACATGATCCTTCAGAAATCATTCTAATATGATGATTTGCTGCTCAAGAAACATTTCTGATTATTATCAATGCTGAAAAACAGCTGTGGTGCTTCAAATTTTTGTAGAAACCATGATGCATTTTGTTTTTCAGGATTATTTGATAAACAGAATTTTCAAAATAACAGAATTTATTCCAAAAAGAAATTACAAATGTGTTTAATGCCACTTTTGATCAATTTATTTTGCACAGTGTTTTTAGTCACACTTTCTGTTTTGTATATTGTGTCCATCAATATGTATTCATTTTATTCCATCTTATTCTGACAATATATTAATATAAATGATGACATCATCTTCATTCTTGAGTGAATTATTGCTTAAACACTATTTCCAGCCTGCCCTTTAAGAAAGGAGAGATTTATGCTGAAAACCATTATTAGCTGCCAATTAAATGCACACACAGTGTGAGCAGCTTGTTTTCCGGTGGTTGGAAATCCACCGACTGAGCGCTGAGGAGCGTGTCCCCGCTGTTTCAGCCCAAAATCTCCCTCTGCTCTTATGAGAGAGTGGACAAAACCTCTGCTGAGTCACAGCAACATCTGCAGATTGGCTAATATTCACTTGGCCTCCTCCTGAGAGAGCCACGGTCACTAAATGTAAGCATTTGTTTCAACTGACTCGCACACTTTCTGTTCACTGAGAACAGCTTCAGCAACATAATGCCATGTGTGAAGCATCTGCTAATATAAATCATTAAAAAACTTACCTTTGTTTGAAAAGGTCACACTACTGTGTCTTTGCATGAATTTCCTTGCTGGTCTAGACTAGTTTTTGCTGGTTAGTGCTAGCTCAGCACTGGAGAATAACATACTGTATATGTGCTGCTTACACTGTAAAAAGAAATTAAGTGGGACCTGTTGCCACAACTTAAAGGAACACTCCACTTTTTTTGGAAATAGGCTCATTCTCCAACTCCCTCAGAGTTAATAAGTTGAGTTTTACCGTTTTTGAATCCATTCAGCCGATCTCCGGGTCTGGCGATAGCACTTTTAGCATAGCTTAGCATAGATCATTGAATCCGATTAGACCAGTAGCATTGCGTTCAAAAATGACCAAAGAGTTTCGATAGTTTTCCTATTTAAAACTTGACTCTTCTGTAGTTATATCGTGTACTAAGCCTGGCGGAAAATGAAAAGTTGCGAGTTTCTAGGCCGATATGATTAGGAACTATACTCCCAGTCCAGCGTAATAGACAAGGAACTTTGCTGCGGCATCAGGCGCAGTGATATCACGCAGCGCCTGAAAGTAGTCCCCAGCTATATTATAACTAGTTACCTAGCTGGGGACTATTTTCAGGCGCTGCGTAATATCACTGCGCCTGCTGCGGCCATGTTATGGCAGCAAAGTTCCTTGATTATTACGCCGGAATGAGAGTACAGTTCCTAGCCAAATCGGACTAGAAAATCGCAACTTTTCATTTTCCGCCGGTCTTAGTACACGATATAACTACAGAAGAGTCAAGTTTTAAATAGGAAAACTATCGAAACTCTTTGGTCATTTTTGAACGCGATGCTACTGGTCTAATCGGATTCAATGATCTATGCTAAGCTATGCTAAAAGTGCTATCGCCAAACCCGGAGATCGGCTGAATGGATTCAAAAACGGTAAAAACTCAACTTATTAACTCTGGGGGAGTTGGAGAATGAGCCTATTTCCAAAAAAAGTGGAGTGTTCCTTTAAAGGTGCCGTATATAATATTGATAGCTAGTGGTTGAAATGGGTACTGCAGTCAAAATACTAGAGAGAGTTGTTTCTCCCGCCCCTCCTTTTCAGACTCAACACTTACACCGGTTGCCAGATTGAGGATATGCAACAGCGATGAGTGCATTTCACAATTTAAGGTGACAAGTCTTACACTGTAAGCTGATGATTTCATTTATCCACGTTTTAATATTGCTCTGCTCATAGAGCTTTTAGATGGATGCAGAGGCTTTTTAGGTCAAGTAGAATCTGTGATACCTGATCCAGTTTGTTTGCTGGCTTCTACAGTTGCAAAACTCTGCATTTTCCACTAACTAGCAACCTGGGGTGTTGAAGTACTCTTGGGTAAACTGTCAGAGGGCGGAGTCACAGACCAAAACAAAAACAGACATTCCGACACAGAACACACATTTCAAAATAGAATAACTGGCTGTAGCATTGCTTTTCAGAGAAACAAGTATGTGAACTTAGTATGTTTACTAAATATCTACCAGCATATTGTGGTATTGTAATGCTTTAGTACTGTTAGAAATGCGGCCTCTAATAAATGCATGGTTGCAAGTTACAATTCAAATGTACTGATTTATTTATACTAGTGCTATCAAATGATTAATTTCTGTTAATCGCATCCAAAATAAAAGTTGTTGTTTACATAATTTTTTTTTTTTTTTTTTAATCTAGTTTAATTTGAAGTTGTCATAACTCAAAAGGATTGATGCCAACTGTTATTTTTTGTTGTTGAGCCAAAACATTGTTTAAACTCGCAGAAGGTTGTTTGTCAGTGTGGTTCAGCTAGTAAAAGGTTTTAGGGTAACACTTTAGAATAATGGTCCGTTGTTAACAAGTAACTATGTAGGAAGTAATAGGTAGTACTACATTAACACTCAACTTAATACTATTAACTAATAGAGAAGCAAGATTAACTAAGCAGTAAGTAGTAGCAAATTTAGGACAAAGGTAGTTCCTTATTAGATATGTGATAATTATTAAATAAAAATCTCCTCACTGAGAACTACTTGTGAACTATGACCAATTAATAAAGAACAACCAATTAATTACTAATCACAACAGTAACGTCTTAAAAGTGAACAACTGGGTTCTTTGTGGAAATTAATTTATGAATATGATTTCCCCCAAATAAGTCGGCTACAGTTTGAAATTATGACTTCTACTCTTACCAAAGGATGGATGTTCTCCGTTTATTTCAATCAAAAACAGAATAATAATAAAAACGATAATTCACTTAATGTTAATAATTAGGAAGTGATGCTGACAAGCTCATGATTGAATTAGTTCAAAATTATGAACTCTGTTTTATGTCATTTCAATATGTATCCCACTCCACATGATCTACTGGTGAAATATCACTAGTGCTTCACACAAATGTATGACTTTATCATGTGTCAGATATAAAACATTACATAACTTATTAATTTATGTGCGAGTAATTACTGAGGGGTTAACGTGTTTTTCACTTTAAAATAATGGTCCAGATCACTAGTAGTTCCTTAGTAGCACCTTAGCTTTAAAGTGAAAAATACATTAACCCCTCTCAAACGTTACCTTGTCAGCCTGCAGGAACTACTAGTGATCTGGACCATTATTTTAAAGTGAAAAACACCTTAACCACTCAGTAATTACTAAGTAATTTAATAAGTTATTTAACACTTTATTTTGATGGTCCCTTTAACACATTCTATTGACTATAAGTAATGCTGCACCTACATTTCTACTGAATCTCATTAGAGTGTTAGTAGTGTATTAGTTGACTGGTAGGGTTAGGGTTAGATTAAGTTGATGCGTTCTTGCAAAGTTACTTATAGTCAGTAGAATATCTGTTGGGAGACCAACACTATAAGGAGTTAGTAGATATGAAGCAGACAGTCTACTAATACTCTTATGAGAGTTTGTTGACATGTAGTTGCAACATTACTTAGTATTTCCATATTTGGTTGCATAATATTTCCATATTTGCGATGTAACGTATCTGAATGCGAAACTATAATTTATTCTGTAAATGATAGGCTTTGTACTTCAGTCGTGTTCCAACGGTGACGCGCGGTGATGTTTGGCTCAATGAATTTTATTTTGATAAAGTACCAACTAGGGCTGGGCGATATGTCTCATGCGATATGTATGCGCATCTCGTCATTAAAGCCGGTTCCTTGATTAGCGGTAAATCTCCATCACCTGTTTTCAAATGGAGCGGCATTTAATACATGGAGCCGTAGATCACTGACAAGCTACGCAATATCGCATTCATTATCGCAGATGAATCGCCTTCGATAATGAACACGATATTGCGTAGCTTGTCAGTGAACTAAGGGTCTTTTTATTAAATGCCGCTCCATTTGAAAACAGGTGATGGAGATTTACCGCTAATCAAGGAACCGGCTTTACTGACGAGATGCGCATGCATATCGCATGAGATATATCGCCCAGCCCTAGTACCAACTGCGTTGTCAAGTTAGCAATGCTGGAACTGATGTGTTTTGTGTGTGTGTGTGTGTGTGTGTGTGTGCGTGCGTGCGCGCTCCGGCGCGATCACTTCAACTGTTTCCTTATACCAGCAGAATCAACTTTAAACACATATTGTCTTATTAATAATCACTGTATAAAGGTCTGCTTTTATTTGTGTACACTCACAATGAAAACAAAACAGATTATATATATGTAACATGTAATAATATTTAGTATTTTCACATCTAGATGGAAAAAAATTGTAATTTGCACTACTGTCTGTTCAAAATAAATGAAAAGAAACTGAGCATAGTAGATTCCCCCCACCCCCCCACCCCCGTTGTACCGAATTCGTACCGAACAGTGACCCCCGAACCGAGGTACGTACCGAACCGTGACATCTGTGTACCGTTCCACCCCTAATGATGACACACATTTCATTTTAGGGTGCACTGTCCCTTTAAGAGCCTTGCTTATCCACATGCTGCTGATGTTTTCAGCAGCTTAAGAAGCTCACATCGAGTCTCATGATGTTCATGCTCATTGTTTTCCAAGGTTATGAAACACATGGAAAATTCATTGATTTTGACAGACTGTTGGATAAACCAATTTTTATTTATGAAATCGACATGCTCAATTTAGTTTAACGTACATTGCAAAAGAATTTTCTTTCTTAGCATTTATGGCTGGTTTTCCATTATAAATATCCAAAAATTCTTAAATCAAGATACTAATTTAAGATGTTAAGTCTTGTTTCGTGAAAAAATTTATCACCTTGTGGTGAAAGTGAAACGAGAAACAATATGACTGTGGGATAAGAAAAATATTGTTGTTTTCCCTTTGAACTGAGTTTATTATTATCATATTGCAGATATTTGGTCTGTTTGGTATTTTGATGCAGTTTTCAGAAACCAAGACATAATATGTAATAGACCGAACAGTCGATTTGCTTCTCTCAATTTAAGAATGTTCTGGAAAACAAGATAAAAATACTGAATAGGAAAAACATTATTTGCAGTGTATTTTTCACTTTGTATTGAGAAATAATGTCCCTGTCCAAAATTCACATCTTGCTCTTTTGTGCTTTGCTGGCAAAATATGTATCCATCCATCATATTGCGCTCTGATTATAGCAAACTTGAGGGTTCAACAAACTAATTTTTCTTCTGGCTCGCTCCATTAATAGCTCTCCTTTTTGTCCCCCTGTCTCTTTGTTAGAGATGCTTGAATAGGGATGCATCAGCATTAATATTGCTCATGCTTAGAGTTAAGTGGTTTGAAAACCGCTCTCCTTCAGTTAAAGATCAGTTCGTGCATCATCCTGCAGTGTTTGGGCTCCAGACTCGAATGATTCCTCAGGTCATGTGTGGAACAGGAATGTTGTTCATTTGTAAGGTGTGAAAGTGTATTTAATAAAGCAGCCGTGTGCTCAGGTCACTCTCTCAACACTCCCCCACCCTCCTCTCCAATCCGGTTGCTGATCCAACTGGAAGTGTTGCTATCCAACAGTTGGCACTGCCATCATGGCACATGTGCCCACCTGCCAGTCTGGCCCACCTGTTCTGTGCTCAGCCTGCATGCAAAACAAACCAAACAGACCAGGACTGTGTGTTAGTCAGAGCTGAATCACAAATACCTGCAAAATTCTAATTCGGTTCCTTACTAGAATTGAAATTGAAATGTGTTCGCAAATGTGAGGCAGAAAGTCAGTTTTAATTTGAGAAGCAGAATTAATACATTTCAGTGTTTTTCTTTTCAGCATGAATTACCCATTACCATGTTTATCATGTTTCAGAAAATCAATAAGAATATATAAATAAGAATATAATTTAATGGTTTTAGAATATATATATATATAATAATGTGTGTTTGTACTGTAATAATATTAATGTGATTACCATTTCTGAAAATACCTTATACATTATGCATAAAATGTTTGAGTAATGTAGAAAATATATTAATAAATAGAAATATGAATAATTATATATAGAATGTTTATATATAAATATACATTTTTCAATTTTAGAATTTTATATATATTTTATTTGATTTATATTTTATAGATTATATTATAGATTATATCAATAGTTATATTTTATAGTGGGGTGGGCCGTTTGTGTTGTATTGCTAAATTAATCTGTCCTGATGGCTGTGTATATTGTTTTGAAAGCACTTAGATTGGAGAAATATGTCTAATGAGCTGAAAAATGAATGCATTTGTCTACATAGCGTACAAAAAAGCATAATTAGTCCAAATTAATGTAGTTATGTTTTTTAGCAAAATATAAAAAAAAATTATGCTTTGTGTGATTATGCAATACAGTAAATTCCTTTTTCTTTTTTCTTTTTTCCTCCAGTTGAGCATCCTGTGTGCTGTTGCTCAGTTCAGTGTAAAATCACACTCATGAAAGGATGCAGTTGTTAAATTCTGCAGGCTTGTGCTCAGTGTCTGGTCAACAACAGCCTGTTGCTGTCTCCATCTCATCTCTCCAGACGGGCGGCTCAAGCGTGGGTGCGCTCAGCGCTGCAGTCTTTTGAATTTATGGGTTCCTCTCTCAGTCTTATATCTTTCTGTTCTCATTTCAGTGGACAGACGCTTTCTGCCCTGTGATGATGTGGCGAGTATTGTGATTGTAAGTATTTTTGTGATTGTGGAGTGCAGTGTGGTTGACATTGAGGAACTCTTGACATTGTCCCATTTGGCGCTCTGGACGGGACAGGACGGGGTCTTCTATTGTCCTGTGAATACGGCCGAAGAGTGGATGGACAGCATTGGTGTGAAGTGGTACTTTTCTGTGCGCTGTGCTCTTGTGGACAAAGGTGTTGTTGGGTGATGAATGGAAACAGTAGTGTGGGTGAACTGATGGGATATTCATCATGTTGGCCTGTGGGAAGAGACCTGGCTACTTTACACACACACAGAAGATTATGGGTGAACTGGAATGTATATAGGCTACCACAGTTTAATGATGAGAAATAAATAACCCTATGGGCTTGGTGCAATAAGTCATTTTTAACCTATCGGTCGACCACTAATTGCATTGCATTACTTTTAAAACGAGAATTTATAATGTTTAATTATAATGTTTGCCAAATATCGGCCGATATTTGGCATTTTTCAAGTTTTTCTGTTCTAACGATTGCTTTTATATTATTAGTAATAGAAAGGCAAACATTATAATACTTTCTCGTTTGCCTTCAGCATTCAGCAAATGCACATTTTTATCATTTAAACAAATCTTTGAATGGCTAATGAACATTTCATTTCACAAACCTTGCAAACTTAGTCAAATCCAGTTGTGAGATCTTGTGAAGTGTGCATTTGTATCCTGCATGATCGCGTGTGCTTTGCGTGACGGTCGGTCCGTGTGAATTGAATGCTTTAAACATTAAATTCGTGATTTCAAATTATGTCACTTTGTCATCTAAAGTATAAGTATTTTTATTTTACAAATTTATTTTTTAATACATTTTCAAATGATCTCATGACATAACTCGTGTTAATTGTAATGTGTACCCTCCAATGCGTACTGATAGTCACTGTTTTTGATTGGAAAAGAGAACACTCTCTAAAATAAAATCTCCTTTTTTGTCTTCTAACAGCATATGGAACAAAATGTTCATTTTTGGTTCATCCCAAGATTCCATGACCCACTAAATTATAATCACTTTATTTTAGTACCCTACTTATTATGAGACATTTGAGACCACTGCTGTATCAACTATCGTCAAAAAAATTAAGTGCACCTTGATAGGAATAGTTCACTTCATAATGAAAGTGGTCATTACTTACTCATCTCCATGTCAATCCAAATAACAAAAAAGGAAACAGAAAAATCTATGCAAACAGAAAAAAAAAATAGGTGCTATAAGTGGAAATGTGTTATGGGAGTAAAAAGCTGCCAAATACAACAGGATATTAAATCAAATGAATAAATAATTAGTGTTTAGTTCTTTACAGTTGTTGGCCCGTAAGCAACGAAATTATATTTATATATATATATATATATATATATATATATATATATACATAGATGATATTAAAAATAAATATGAATATTTAAAGCATAAATATAAAAAACATGTTTATGTTTTTGTTTTTTACAAATTAATGAATACTTTTATTGATAAAATGTGACAATAAACACATTTATAATGTTATAAAAGAGTTCTATTTGAACTTTTTATTCATTAAAGCAGCACAACATTGATAATAATAAAAATGTTTCTTGAGCAGCAAATCGTCATATTAGAATGATTTCTGAAGGATCATGTGACACTGAAGACTGGTGTAATGATGCTGAAAATTCAGCTTAGTATCACAGGAATAAATTACATTTTAAAATACATAAAAATAGAAAACATCAATTTTAAATTGTAATAATATATCACAATATTGCTGTTTTTTACTGCATTTTTTAGCAAATAAATGCAGCCATGGTGAGCGTAATAAACTTTAGATAAACTTTACTTGACTATTGTAGTAAAATAAAAGTTCATAGTTTCGATTCAGAAACATATATTTTGTTTCTGTTGCTTTCCAGACATGGTGCAATATCAACAAACAAGTGAACACAGGCTATTAGTGCCATAATGTTCAGTATATGAATAATGCAAATAAAGTTTATGAATATAAATGTTTTAAGTGTCCAAATTAGCTGAGACCTCCTTCCTTTCTTTCTTTCTTTCTTTCTTTCTTTAGCAGCATATATGGTGGCTATAGAAGCTGGAAAGTTGCAGGGTAGAAATGCTGATTCAGTGAGCCACTTTCCACACGTGTACACAGCGTTTGTGAAAGCGTCAGTCCTGAGGGAAAGCCTAAAAAAGGCCCGTGTATCAGAACTCTCTGACACACTTCTCTCTCTGTCCGGAAAGAAGAGGTTTTTGAAGGCAGAGACGAGTGATTGATGGGGCTCAGCCAAGACTTGCCCCATAATCAATGCAATCGATTGCTCTGTTACTCGGCTGTCAGAGCAGCACCGCGTTAAGCGAGAGCTCTGGAGCATCCGTTTGGGATAAATGACTTGGCGTGTTAGAAGCCTTTGACTAGCCCACATCTCTAAAGGAATGACAGATGAACACAGTTGCTCAGGTCAAAGGGCAAACTATTTTTACTAGTTGTTCGCAAACTATTTTTTCAAACTTAATGTGATACATATTTTTCAGTCATACATGATTGAAAGGCGTACGATTTCTGCACTCAAAAATGTTATTTTATTTTAATCATCATATTTTCAAAATGCATTTATTAAAATTGCTCAAAATGACCATAAATCTGTTCATTGTTAAAAAAAAATTACATTTATGCAGTTAAAAACAGGATTGCTATAATAAACTATAAAACTAAAACCGGAAAAAAAAAAACATTGTTACTTGAATTGAAATAAACATAAAATATAAAAAATTTAAAATATAAAAACTAAAGCTGAAATAAAAATGGGTGTAAACTGTATTAAAAAAAAAAGCTGAAATTTCAATTTAAAATGTAAACAGAGAATATCAATTTTAAAATGAACTTAACTTAAAATTAACTTAATTTTAATTAAACAATTCAAATATTAGTAAAAATTCTGATGTCAATGTTACTTAAGTGACACTGCTAAAAAGTATGTGTAACAGAGTCGACGAGATGTGAGGCAAGCGGATCCATTTGCAAGCTTTTATTATGAAACATGGTAAAAACACAGGCAGGGTCAAATAACAGCACACGGGTATGGCACGGACAAGGCACAAGAGTAATCCTAGGGCAAACATGGGATGGCTCCGTAGAGTAGCTATCGCTAGACAAGTGATATATGCTAGACAATACTCGGTGATCTGAACAGGATCTGAGTGGGTATTAAATAGAGTGTGTAATAGCTGTCAGTTGAGCGTGTGATTGGTGACAGCTGTGTGATCAGTGCATTCAGCTGTGTCAGTGCAATGGATGATGGGAACTGTAGTCCGGAGTGACATGTAACAGTCTGTGTGGTGTGAGAGTCAATATGATGGAAGAGCGACCTCTGATGGCGAGTGGACGGAAGACCACGATCTGGATTTGTAACAGTATGAACATGGTTAAAATATGACTATAGGTGTGGAACAAGCAATATTCAATTAGTTAAAATGTATGAGATTGAAACAAATTGGATTTATTGAACTTTCAATGTGCACAATAAGATCACGCATGAAGAACGTAAATGGGTCAGTTGTGATTTGATGATGGTGAAACAGTGGGCTAAATGAGAATGGACCTGTGGCTGTCTGACTGCACTGATCTCTGTCTGCTCGTACTCACTCTCTGCTGTTTGCCTCATTTCTTCCTGCAACCTCAGGCGAAATGTCAGTAGCATTGAAAGGATGAATCATAAAACAGTCTCATTTAATGATAAAAGATGACCAGTGACAGCAGGCAGTGACAGCAGGGTGTGATTCAGAAACACGGTCATTGCTTATTCATTCAGAGCTGTCGCTCCATGTCTTCAGAGTGAATGTTCCTCGCCTTCAATCAATCAGAGCACAAAAATACTGCATCAGGACAGAGATTTTACTTTAAAAAACAGATTTCCACAGTTACGAAATAGTTGACCTAAATTCTGTCATTTATTTCACATAGTGCCCTTCAGAACCTGTATGATTTGCACATAATTTAAGTGATTTATGCACTGTATTTCCAAGTAATTAAGTGTAAAATTAAGTTTAATGCATACATGAAATTATTAAAAATATGTATATCATATACATAATGTATATATATATATGTAGTATAGTGTGTGTATGTGTATGTGTGCGTGTGTTTTTGTGACATGAGGACACAAATTTGTATAATGACATGGGTATGACGTAGGTATTACAAGGAGAAGGTGATTTATGAGGACATTTCCCCATGTCCCCACAGTTCACAAAGACAAACGTGTGTGTATGTATGTATATAAGTTTATTAACTTAATAACTTATAGATAATAACATTTTTAGGCTGTTTGTTAAAATATATTCAATTACACACTGGCTGTCATAGCATGTTTCAGTGTATCCATCTCATAGTAGCTTACCAAAATTTTATTAACAATAGAAGTGAAATCTTATTGTAGTCTTCAAATCCCTGAATATAAGACGACCGCTTTTTTCAGATGTATTTCCAAGAAAAAAACATTCTTATATTCGGGTCCATATATCCCCCCCCCGGATTAATACGAGAATGAAATACGGGTTTAATTTTGGATACATGAAAGACGGGGTGAATCCTCCTGTACACTGGAGGCAGGTTGAGGCAGACTGCCACCGGACTAATGATCTTGGTGACAGTAAATGGGTCAATGAATTTGGGAGCAAGTTTATTAGACACGAAGCGGAGAGGAATGTTCTTGGTAGAAAGCCACACTTTTTGACCAGCTACGTATACGGGAGGCCTAGACCGGTGGCGATCGGCTTTGGCCTTGGTGCGCAATCCCACCCGGAGTAGAGTCTCACAGGCTCTAGTCCACGTGCGATGACACCTCTGGACGAAGGCGTGAGCGGAGGGGACCGCGACTTTGGATTCCAGACTAGGAAAAATTGGTGGCTGGTACCCTACGCTACACTCAAACAGAGATAGGCCCGTAGATGACACTGGCAACGTGTTGTGGGCGTACTCCACCATAGAAAGTTGTTGACTCCACGAGGAAGGATTCTTGGAAACCAAACATCGTAACGTTCTTTCCAAATCCTGGTTGGCTCTCTCAGTTTGGCCATTGCTCTGGGGGTGGAACCCTGAGGACAGACTGACAGTCGCCCCCAGAAGCTTACAAAATTCTCGCCAAAATTTGGACACAAACTGGGGTCCCCTGTCAGAGACCACGTCTGTCGGGAGGCCATGTAACCGAAAGACGTGGTCAACGACAATCACCGCTGTCTCCTTGGCTGAGGGTAATTTGGGCAAGGGAATGAAATGAGCCGCCTTCGAGAACCGGTTCACCACGGTCAAAACTACCGTGTGACCCTGAGAGGGGGGGAGGGCGGTAACAAAATCTAGAGCGATGTGGGACCAGGGTCTCGAAGGGATCGGCAGCGGTTGGAGTAGCCCATCTGGGGGTCATTTGGAAGTCTTACCAGTGGCACAAACTGAGCAAGCCAAAACAAAATTGTGAATGTCACGAGCCATGAGAGGCCACCAGAATCGTTGCTTGACTAAAAATCTAGTGCGAGTAACTCCTGGATGACAAGCCACATTGGAAGAATGCCCCCACTGAATGACGCTGGACCTCAGACCCTCAGGCACAAATAAACGATTCGGTGGGCAACCGACTGGAGGCGTTACCCCTTCTAAGGCCTTCTTGACCTTCGATTCGACCTCCCATACAAGTGTGGAGATGAATAGAGTCTCCGGTAAAATGCACTCGGGAATAGACGGGCGTTCGGAACGATCAAAAATGCGCGATAAAGAATCGGGTTTGATGTTCTTAGAACCCGGGCGGTACGAGAGAGTAAAATCGAAACGACCGAAAAAAAGTGCCCACCGAGCCTGCCTGGAGTTCAATCTTTTAGCAGTCCGAATGTATGACGGCTGCATCTGACCACCTGAACGTCGTTCTGGGGGAGGTCAAGGCGGTCAGAGGCGCGGCTAGTTGGCTGAAGTTGCGAATAAAACG